>NQII01002320.1:43648-163464 GCA_002778355.1 Clitarchus hookeri
GGCCACACCCAATCTCCATTGGCAGATGTTTCAAAGTGGACTTTGCTCCCACATTTAATTCACAATGACGCAGTTTAAGGTTTTTCTATTTATCTATGAATATATCTGTAATGACTCAGTTTTTAAGTGAATACATCCATGAAACACCCAATTTCCACACAAAAAACGCAGACTCAGGACTTATTGCATGCAGTACGCCAGACTTACGCACAGTACCGCTGTCTGGTTTTTGCTAATTTAGACTTATTCATATGATAACACCTGCAGAGTTGGATAACAGTTTACTTGCAGCATATCAAGCTGTAAAATTCATTTGCAGCTTGAACATCCCACACTTCTATGTCAAGCCAGGTTTACCATCTTCAATTTCCTGTTTCAACACTGTGACCAATCTGATAGTCAAAATTCTCATGGAATTACTTTTTTCTTAATCTCAGTGGATGACAGGTAGCTAATGACAAAGTGTAGTTTAAAAGGTTAATAGAACATCTAACTTTTCTTCCAGAGACACGTTAACAAGTTTTCATGTACCGGGGTAATTAATAGAGAAATTTTGAGAAAATTTTAGTGTTTTGGGAGTCCAAATGGGTCAAAATTTGGCTCTATTTGTTTGTACAGATGTGGATAGAGGCCAATTTCAGAAACCCACAGTGTGTCCATAAAACAGAGGTTTGAGTGCACCTTGCGACTACTTAAAGAATACAATTTAAATAAATAACTAAATAACTACAAAAAATTTTACAGTAACCCTACTACGACTAAGATAAGTATCATGGTGGCATTCTTAAATGTCGTAGACAACATTTCCGAATCATCAATCGTCTACAAAAAATCAACCAAGCATACATTTTAAAAATATCAAATGGATTTAAAATAAAAAACACTTTAAAACAATGAATGAGAGAGAAAGAACAGTATAAGGTGCAGGTAGGATACACTCAAAATCTTAAGGTCTTAGCGTAAAAAAAAAATTAAAGCCACAGGAATCAGGCTTTAAAATAATCATGCAATACTGTATGGCAATTAAATTTTGAAGAAAGTTTAACAATAATGAATTGCAAGGAAGGCAACTCTGTACTTCCTGGAAGCCGTGTTAACAAAATAAACAAGTTTAAGATCATTTTCAAAAATTAATAATACACAACATTTTTAAAGTTTCTAGCATTTCTACTTAGTGCTTCAAAAACTTAAAACTCTCGTGCATTTCAAATACAACTATAGTGCTCTGCCTGTAATGCTGTTTATCAACATGATACCGTGCTTGAGCAAAGCCATGCTTATTCACTTTGAGGTGGTTTTGAATAGTATGCCTGTTTAACTGTGATGTTATAAAGATCCTGTGCGAAATCACCTACAGAAAGAACCCATGTATAAAGTTACGTGCCAGTTGTCTGAGGCACATCATGGACATGTTGGGCGTAATTCTGCTACAAGTCGCATTAAAATTGCACAAATTCTTGGACTCTGCACCAAAAAAAAACGTTCCAGCCACGTACAAAGTGCATAAATGTTGATTTATGGTTGTATGTATATTTGTTTATCACATAAAGCCAAAATATAATGCAGTTTTAACACAATTTGCAGCACTGTTAATAGTTTTCGCACAGTTCAAAAATACATTTTTTTTGTGTATATTTGCATGTGTGTTCATGAGCTTTTGTTTGGGTATCTCAGATTTGCAACTTCCAGTCAAATCTAGTATGAATATATTAAATAAAGTGCACAAAACGAAGTCACAAATTTTAAAAATTATGTCAATTCATTCTGAATTGTTGCTTATTGTGTGCAGTATAACAGTAGCCCAGGCATGGTTGCTGTAACTGGTTTGAATAAATAATTGACATTATACATTCCTGTGTATAGAAATATAAACCATATATCTCAGTAAACAGCTCTACACAACACCTTAGTAAAACAGAATAATATTAATACAAATGTGACGAAAACCCTGAAAGCTTAAGTCAAAATTAATGTGATAAATGTTATCAAAAAATTTTGATTACATACTTAAACTAACAACGGCCTTGGAAAATACATGCTCAACTCATGACAATAAGGTTAAGACAGGAACAAGTCCAATATCTCTGCAATATCTGCAATGTGTCTAGAGTACAATTTGTACACTGTAAATTATAGTGGTATCAAAGCTGTAACTGAAAATTACTTGTCACACAAGAATAAAACCCGACATTCTTTATTTTAAAACCTCAAAGTGGACATGGCGCCTAGTTTTGATGGAAATTTCACACTTTTCGAAGCACACGTACAAATAAAACCTCGCAGTCACTAGGACGAGAGAAGTGGCCTTTCTAGGGGTAACGTCAACAGCCGACATCGCAAGCAGCATGGCTTCTTAAATTGGAACAGCTGAGGCCAAAGTATAGATTAGTAGCCCAGAAACACTGGCGCTACTTCCTTAGAACTGCCAAAGAGTGGCCTCTGTAGCCGAGACAAAGTACGGTAAGGGTAATATCCAGAAGGATACCCAAAGTTTTCACCGATGTACACCGACTTATCACATGTCAAGGAGATAGCCATTTTGTATACTACGAACAACCCAACAGAATCAGCATATGAGTTATGGTAAAAAAAAAAAGTTACCCTTCTTTGGGTAGTCACAAACAGCTTCATCTTTCTGAATGTGAGGTTTGGGAAGGCTGCAGGTGGGTCAGTAATGTAATGACTAAAGGACATATCACTCTGTATGCACCTGCAAATACTGTTTCATACAGATAAGTGATCAAGTAATTTAATTTGAGTGATTTCACCACTAATAAAAAAAATCCTGGCCCTTGTCACAGTACACTGAAATAATTTTAAGAGTTTTAATTTTTTTATTTTCTCTCTTTTTACGCCATCGATGGTCATGTGCTTTGAAGAAATTATCTGGGTATGTACATTAAGCATAACGTGTTGCCAATAATAGTTTCTAGCCACAGTGTAGTGGCTTGGGAATAAAACCCATAAATACATGTGCAAAAATGCACACATGTGGTTACCCACAACTGCTTTGATCATATGTTTTACTTATTATCTTGGTTTTCAGTAGCAGAAAGCTTAATTTAACAACAGCACACAGGTTCGGCCTGAGCATCGTAAGCACACAACTTGAGAACGTTGGCTAATTTTAAGTTGCAAACCGTACTTACTCGAAAAACTACCAAGTGCGATGCCATATAACATTTCCTGTTTAATATCTGCCCAAGTTATGCTCCAAAACATGTGATTTGTGTTATTAACAGATGAATAAAACTTCACTGATTAAAATGACACCACCACGTACTGTGCACAGCACGCACACAGAATTGCACACAGAAAACATACTATTTGTAATTCTGAGAAATTAATGGCAAATAACTGAACGTGTCGACACACTGTTACGAACAAGCACTGCTGGTCATCAACATTTTGTTTTTCATATCTCTTTGAAAGATGATGCAAATGAGAGTTGTAAATTTATGAATATCTTCACATATCTTATATTTTAGAATTATGTCATGTCTAAACTAATTTGTCTCAACAAACCATGCATAATTTCTTCTCAAATTTATTAGATCATTACAGACTCACTGGATTAATAATTTTTTTGTTACTGGTAACGGTTGGGAAGGAATTACAGTAATTGCCTTGAGCAGACAAGCCTACAGCCATAATAAAACGTCAATAGCCCATTTGCGATTACTGTCCACTTTCCTGAAGACCCGCTGAAGATCTACTTCCAAGATATTCCTCCGCCTCATGCAAACAAAGCTTAATAAATTACACCTGAGGGCCAATGCACCACATCCGTGTGTGCTCCACGTTTCCATAAGAACTAGTTGTCACTAGGAATTACCAACATTACTATTTTCTCACTGTATTTATATATACATATCAGTTATGAATGAAATATTATAATTTGTAGATAAAATATAAGTAAAAGTTCAATTTTACCAAGAATAAGGTAATTTAATCTCAACAGAAGTGTAAAACGCTTGTGATACATGACATATTTAGGAAGCAACATAGCATACATGGGCTGTTTTTTCAAAGGTTTTATTCAAAAAGTGTGAAGAAATCACGAATAGACTATATCCATCGATTGTGATGGAAAAACTTTAAGCCCAAGATGAGATCAATTCTCCTTAACTAAACATCATATTTAAAGAAAATTAGTGATGGACGTGTACAAAGCATGGAAAAGTAAAATTTTCATAATGAATGCATAAAATATTCTATAAATTTGTTGAAGAATATGGAATTGAATCGAAACTTATTAAGTGTGGAAAAGAAAAACAATCAACGACATAAAATATGGTTTTTTTACATTGCCAAAGATCTACATCCGGTGATGGTTGATTCATTACTAAAGCTATGGAAACTGCATTGTGGCCTCTACTACAATTTCACTGTTTAGACGAGTACCTTCATAGCTTATGAAATGCTTAGTCACATTTTAAATTATCAATAGGAAGGCTTCTGCCGTAAGTCGAATAAGAGAATGGTGGTAAAAAATGTTACACTACTGACTAAACAGTACACACAACGTGAACGATGCCTCTGTGATAGGGCCAATGATATCAGAGTTGCAGTGCTACCCTTGTTTCAAAGCAGGCAAAACTGGTAAAAAATAT
Organism: Clitarchus hookeri; assembly: GCA_002778355.1. NCBI lineage: Eukaryota > Metazoa > Arthropoda > Insecta > Phasmatodea > Phasmatidae > Clitarchus > Clitarchus hookeri. The sequence goes on from NQII01002320.1 coordinate 48,262, forward strand.
TTCTGGTGATCACTAAAATATTTTATTCTTTGCATCACACTATCATCTCTTGACAAATATTAAAAAGTTTTGGCTGAAAAAGCAAATTGAAATAACTAGCGACTGGTACTAATGTTACAATGACTGCGGTCCTTAATAAAAATTTGTATCGGGAGTATTTCAGATGGGGTATTGCATTAAATACAAGGACCAAGGCAATATTATACATGCCATAGCATTCCTACGATCACAGAGCAGCATCAATAAAATACCGATAAAAGTAAATGACCTTAAAATATATATACAAAAAAATGTATTGTACAAACTGACAACCTACACAATTTTAGTTGAACCATTTACAGATTCACTTGTCAAGACCACAAAATTAATATTTCACACAAGCGAGCAAATGAAGCATTCACCAAATAAAATAATGTCTAAATATGTTACACTTGTCTTGACTTTGCATGGTAGGAATTGGGTTCAACACTAGCGCCGAGCCGATACAGGTTTTTACCGTCACCGGTACAAACCGATACTTCCTTGCCGATGCCGATACAATGGACGTGTGAGTAATGAACTGAAAGACTTCTACTAGGACTAAAAGTATTTTGGAAAGCTGATGGAAATCTGAGTTAGTGAGTGTCACTCTATAAACTATTTGATGCTTACGTAAACATAAAAAAAAAAAAAATTAATTTGACATAAATGATTCAAAATCGGAGAATAAAAGCAGCACTCAAACAACACTTAAGTAATATATTTTTAATCCTAGGTCAGGGCAACTTAAACAATTTGTGTTTTAAACTTTTAAAATAAAAATTATTAAATCTACAAGGTTGTGTACCCCATTTCTCTGCATAATTCAACAACGTTTATATTAAGAAAATTAAAAATTATTAATGTGTGTAATTTTTAAATTAATGCACCCTTATTTTACAGAGTACAATTGAAGCACTGCCAGTTGCCAGGTAATGTAGTCGGATTTCATATTGCTTTTACAAGATTTCAAATACTGAAATGACCAGGTGGAGCTGCAGTGTGAAGCCTACTAAGCTGGTAATTCTGCAACCCGTAACACAGGTCCCGTAGATTATCTCACAGCAGGGTAGCTTTTCCCACCCTTCCCCGTTGTTGAGTNTCTGCAACCCGTAACACAGGTCCCGTAGATTATCTCACAGCAGGGTAGCTTTTCCCACCCTTCCCCGTTGTTGAGTGACAACCTGTCAGTTTAGTTCTTAGAATAAGAACCGGAACTGCTGTCTCAAAACAGCAGCAGTTGAACCTGTCTTANGACAACCTGTCAGTTTAGTTCTTAGAATAAGAACCGGAACTGCTGTCTCAAAACAGCAGCAGTTGAACCTGTCTTACTCCTAAATCCGCCACCCTTTTATCCTCTGGTGTTATGGATCGATGAAAATATCTGCCTCAATATCAGCTAAAAAGAAAATCGGTTCGGACGGGTTCCGATACCGTAACATCGGCCAATATTTAATATCGGGTAGCTGTATCGGCTCAGCTCTATTCAACACCACATGAATGTTATTTATTTGTATACGCTATATACACACCCTACTTTACATAAACAGCAAATACGTCACCATAAAGGTAATATACACACAACTACATACTAAATAATAGGCAATAGATACATACATAAACATCGTACCCACAAGAGAAAGAATACTTGTAGTTGGGAATGCTGAAACTCCGACGAGAAGAATAGACGGAGACCTATGACAAGACTGTTGGCGATGGTGCCAACCAGATCATAATGAGTAGCAGCTCTGGTGGTGGGAGTAGTGGTAGTGCGCGGAGAGGGAACACACAGGGCGTGACAACCAAGCTGCTGAGGGATTCAGATGCTCCATGCCATGACAACCTTCTTGAAGGGAACAAACACTGCCTTGCCTGGGTCACTGGAAAACACCAACACAATTATTTGCAGCCGTAATATCAAAATCCAACGAAAAGTATCCTTTTCTTTCCACTCTGTAAACAATTAATTAAAGGAATTAACAGGCCTTCATCTATTTACACTGCAATGCACTCTTATAAACTTAGAAAATGTTTTGTATAATGAAATCCCTAAAACACAAATAAAAATTTGTATACAGATTTATATAACTTTGCAGCATATAAACATTAACATAATTTCTGAATTTCTCTCAAACAAAATCTAAACTAGAAAAACTTAAAAAAAATTAAGGAAACAAACAATTTTAATTTTTATGGTCTACTTACGTGTTAACCAAAATGTAATTAATATTCACAGCTGTATNTAAGGAAACAAACAATTTTAATTTTTATGGTCTACTTACGTGTTAACCAAAATGTAATTAATATTCACAGCTGTATACAAAAATTACCAGAACAGTTTTATTCCCCAGACAGGGTAAGATGTCTGAAAAATAACACTGCCCAGAGACATTGAGGTTAGCATACAAGGAATAAATATGAAACTAATGGTTGGCTCAATTTCTTCACACNAACACTGCCCAGAGACATTGAGGTTAGCATACAAGGAATAAATATGAAACTAATGGTTGGCTCAATTTCTTCACACACTGTCTAAATACCTATGAGCAAAACTCCAAGCAAAAAGCATTTTGGGTTTGCAGAATGATCTCAAACAATCTTCTGGTTGTCTGCATTTCATTACCTCTACCAAACAAAAGCTTTTGAATGCACATGTGTGCCAAATAATGGAGGTAAGCAAAAAATTTTTTTAGATTCTACAGTAAACCCCAGTTAACAATAAACATGGCCAATCTGACACAATCACGCCTAAAAAACACTGTTGGCCACTATACTCCTATTTGATCCTCATTTGCAAGATGCATTATTACGTAATCTCAATGAAATAACAAAAATAAAAAGATGGACAGATGAATGAATGGGTAAGCAGGTGGAGGGTTTGCAGTATGGGTGAGTGGACTGGTTGACGGATACGTGGATAGATGAACAGGTTGGTGGCCCGATGGAGGGTTTGGTGGGTGGATGGGTATGGTGGGTGGATGGGTATGGTGGGTGGATGGGTTTGGTGGGTTTGGCAGATGAATGGGTTATTGGGCAGATGGGTTTGGTGGGTGGGCAGGTGGACGGGAGGGTTGATGAGGGGTAGATGAGCAAGTTGGCTAGGGGGTGAGCACATAGGTTTGGCAGGTGGGCAGATTGAGAGATAGGGTTGCTAGGAGGGGTGTGTTGGATTGATTGGTGAGCCGGGCAGATGGTTTGCTGGGAAGGATGGGGTGGTTGGCTTGACAGGTGGGTTAGCGGGTGGGCAGGTGGGGTGAGCAGGTGGCGTTGGTGTGTGGATGGATTGATTTTTGTATTTGGTTGAATAGATTTGTGTATGGATGGGTTGGTTGGTGGATGGCTGGATGGGTAGACAACAGTTTTAGGTGGGTGGGGATGGATGGATACATGAATGGATGAAGGGACTGATGGACGGACGATAATAAACTTATTATGGTGCACTCTTAAGGAGGGTTAATGGTGACTTACACGTACCTACTGTCCTTCTGAGGTGTGACCTGGAATGAAACTATATGAATGAGCAGTGGGGGAACGTAAGGGTAGGGATCTTTCCATAGTCAGAAACTAGTAAACAAACCACTTGACCGACAGACTCCTATCTCATTGCAGAGGCTTTTGTTAGGATAACAGATTATCTAAATGTCAATTGCTATGCATAGGACTCCAAGTAGTCTTAATAATTCACCTCAGCATAGAGAAAGCAATTTTCGAGATATTCCCCCTAACATAGGTTTTCATATTGCTAGCCAGCCTCACTTTAGAAAGGAACAAAAAAAAAATACTTATGTTAACTGGAAAAGCCTACTCCACACAATTTCAGTAGAAGTAAATTTGAAATTATTGCCCAATATATTTACACAAATTTCCCCAATAACAAACCAAGCAAATCTACAACCTTATTAACATGAGACATGTCATTTTCCCCCCAATTCAGTACTCAAACTGGACAACAAATAGTATGGATGATGCAGCATGTAGAGTAAACTGGCAGATAAGCATGCAGAGATTAGGTAATAGGAAGAACGTACCAATCAAAGAAACGCCTGCCCTGAAACGAGCCATCAGAGTCTCCGGAGTTCTGCGGCAGCTCCACTCCAACATGGGACTCTGGCCAGCCAGGAACACTGCCCACGTATCGCACACGTCCCATCATCACACGCCCTTCGCTCGAGATTACCTTCACTATGTAGTCCAACTTCAGGTCGCGCGGAATCTTCGGCAGGAAAGGTCGCGCTGACTGAGGTGGCACTAGCTCTACGATCATAATGCAAATGGTGTCGATTACTCATGTGTTGGCATATTTCACATTGTATTCTGCAGAAACAACCATGACGGTGTTCTGAAATGTATCGAACACTAACCGAAAATGATGATCACAGTTCTGTGTGTGATACATATTCATTACATGCGTATGCTCATCAAAGTGTAATTCACACTTCCCTCATTTCCCTATAGTATTCATTACTTCAGATGGCATTAACCTAGAAATAAAATACTCTAACTATATATACATTTATTTATATGAAAATAAGCACACTTGTAGAATGTACTTTTGTGCTAAATGAAAACAGTAATACTCTAATATCAGTCAAATATGTCAAAACACTAACAATACGACAATATATACGCACATGGCACTACTGTTTTGCGACTCTAGTTGTCAAAAGGTTGCGCAACCAACTGGTTTGCGATTCGTTACCATAGTTTGGTGGGACGCTGCACACAGCACAATTGTGAAGAGAGTGGTTTGAAATCACTCGCACATCTGTCGCGTCCAACCCAGCTTGTCAGTCGAATCACAACTTGTATCACCCTGTGGTTGTCCAATCTTTTCACGCTCCTGATAGTTCCAGCAATGAATGATCAGGCGGCGAATATAAAACTCGTCCAAGAGGTGGAAAAGCACCCAGCGTTATACAATTACAACCTGCCTTCTTATTCTAGACGGGATGAGACGGACAAAGCATGGGATGAGGTGGCCAACGAATTCAACATGGTAGATACTTGAAAAATCTGCATTTTAAATTGAATGAAATGCAATGTAATGTCACATTGCAAATGTATACATAAAATTGCAATAAAAACCAAAATCACTGAATGAAACGAAAACAATTATTGTTCGAGTTCATTCAACCTCTCGCACACAATAACTCCACTGCCACGGCAGAGATGCTTGAGGAGAGAGAAAGTTTGTAGTTTGCCACATAGTTTCTAAAAGCGTTGGGNACTCCACTGCCACGGCAGAGATGCTTGAGGAGAGAGAAAGTTTGTAGTTTGCCACATAGTTTCTAAAAGCGTTGGGTGTAGAATTTTTGTCGACTGTTAGATATTTCATTCTTGGAATAGGTGAATCACTAAAAGGTTGATGTGCTATTTGTATCTTCGCTGGTGTGTATTCAATCCCTTCCAGTTTGCGTACATAGTTTTGCAGAACACAAACAGCTCTTATTACGTCACTGAAAGTATGGAGGTATCTGCATAGTATAGGCCCATTTAACACCGGAAACTTTTCTTATGCCATNTTATTACGTCACTGAAAGTATGGAGGTATCTGCATAGTATAGGCCCATTTAACACCTGAAACTTTTCTTATGCCATCCCGAATGCACACACTATTGTTTTCCTTCCACGGCTCAATATATAATTGAAGATCCTTCTAATGTTGTCAGGTGTTCTTTTTGATTAGGGTCTCAATAGATAGCAATTTAAGGGAAATGCTTCATCTCCCGCTAAGTATGTAATATGGAAACAGAATATTTTCTCATCATGTGTAAGTGGGGAATGGGAAAGTATCTGAATAATACCATGTTTTATCCAATATCTGAGAGCAGAAGTGTGGAAAATGCATCCATTGCTTTTACAACTTACTAATTTTTTTAGACAGATGTCAGTCTAAAATATCTTAAAATTTGTTCAGCATTACATTTTTTTGTAATTACTAAATTTTAAATTAATTATTTATATTTTTGCCCTTTAACATAACAACTTGCTGATTAATGATTTATGTACACATTACTATTGCTACAATCGCAGCTACGTATTTCTGAGTAGCAAGTTTGCCTAAAACGTTCCACGAACAGTACATCGACAAGGGGATCGGCGGATAATGACAGCATGAAAATAAACAACATCGTTGCCATGTGGTCGATCAGCTGATGGCGGAAGGATACATAGTCAGATGTAAACAGTGGTGCTACTTTCGCAGACCTGTCAAAATCTGGCCAACTTATATGAGACAGAGTAAAGTAGCTGGATAATTATACACGTTTTCAATTTCAGCATATTTCATACTCATTACAGTAAAAATAATACTTTTTGAATTCATAATTGAAAATTGAAACGAGATTTAAATTTTTGAATACTTATAATATATTTAGCTGTGATGGGGGGACTAACTGGCAAGAAGACATAACATATTGCTTGTTTCTGAATGAAGTGGTAATTTTTCTTCCTACGAAAAAACTTAAAATTTCCACATCAAGTTTGTATACGTTGTATTTTTAAAACCTACCGTACCTAGGCAATTTGCGATGTTGTGATAAATCTGTTTCCTTGGCAAGAATTACTATACTGTAATGCGTGTCGTGACAGCTGTGTGCGAAAGAGTATTGTTGCCTTTGCATTGTGCTGGTCCAGTGTGTGTGTGTAANTCCTTGGCAAGAATTACTATACTGTAATGCGTGTCGTGACAGCTGTGTGCGAAAGAGTATTGTTGCCTTTGCATTGGGCTGGTCCAGTGTGTGTGTGTGATTGCAAATACTAGACGTGCGAAACTTATACATTTTAACAGTATACGGTTTTTATGACTAACTTAATTATTCGAAAGTCATGTCTGTTTATTTATCACAACTTTGTAACTTTACTCTGGGTGTTTGAAACACAATTGTGTAACGTGCTTAAGTTTCTGTGACTTGAATGTTTGCCACAATACTAAAAAATTACTATGTGCAGCCAGAAAATTTTAAATAAATGATTTAATAAACCTAGCAAAAACGAAGTACATATGCAAAGAAATATGAGCGGGATAAAAGTTACAGTAGGCCTATTTGTGTGTATGTTCACGCTATGTACAAAAAATAAGCGACACGAGTTGCGTGCTTGACTTTACTGTATTTTCGTTGGACTGGTTGCTCCTTCAATTTAATATTTATTCCAACTGAGGCCTTCCTTTTATCGAAATAACCCAACACATACCAATAGCAAGAAGTTAAATACTGGTTATTTCCCCCACAGTTGTAACAGTCGTGGAAAAATATTAACGTGTATTACGTTTAATGTGCTATGTTGTGTATAGAAAATATGTTTACAATGTAAAATAATAACAGCACGAACAATTGTCAATACAGATATTGTTAAAAAGTCATAAAGCTGACCTAAATATTGTTATAGGCCTAAGTTGTGAATTCTTTGAACAGCTGAAAACACTATTTAAATAAAAAAAAAAAAAAAGCATTTGACAGTTAAAATGTAGAAGTCGCATGGCAGTGTTTATGTTTACGTGTAGCGGAAGGATAAGTAATCCGTAATAAAAACTAGAACTTAAGCAGGACTACAGAAAAGTGTGAAGTAACAGTGAATGACCTATAACACAAATATTTTAATAATCTGTACAATTACTGTAAGACCATCAGCATTACAGACATGATTAAACATCATGAAACTGACATGAATACTGTCATAAAATGTGAAAATGTATAAGTTAGGTTTTTTTTTAACTTGCCAGCATCATTTAGACAGCTAGGAACATAAGCAAATCCTTTGACAGTCGAAACATATCTGTCACATGGTAATGCAGGTGGATACGTAATAAGTAGAATTTTAACAAAACTTAAGGAAAGTGTAAAGTTACCATAAACAGACTATAGTAAAAATGTCAGAACTTGTGTACGACAACCAAACATTATGAAATGTATAGCTTATTTTCTGAATATTGTCTTACAGCTTGTTCCTATTATAAAACTAGCATGCAGCAACACACAATTTATATGCTCAAGATTAATTGCCACTACTATCTGCAATCTCTTCTCACCTCGTATCTGGTCTGGTTCAGAATGCTTGCGGGCCAGTCTTCGACGCCCCACTCGACTCCAATCTGTCCCAGTGAGTATGGAATCAATCGAACGTCGCAGATATTCCTCTGCTTCATCTATGAGGGAGTCAGTGGAGTTACCACTGTCAAAATCAATATCAGCCCGGAGATCGGGCAGCGACTGGCCAGGGTGCGGCACGCGACGCAAGGAAGACTCTGCACACACACACACGACGACGCTTGTCACTTGGCTGCGAATGCGTGATGGACATACAAAAACACATCACGTTAACAGATTACATTCCTATTCGCTGAACACCATACTTGTTCTCTAACTGACCTGACTTACAACTACAAAAATAAAATAGACCTACTTACTTTACAAACTAGCTGCTTGCTGCAGTTCATAATAAGTTAGCACTCAAAGGCAAACTACAACTAAATGCGTCAGAGAAGGGGACAATCTGCTCCTCCGTTTTGGAGGTCACGCCTTTAATAGTTATTTGTGCAGACTGGGGAAATTGACCACATTTTGAACACATAAAGGTAGCAACTCTTAAAAGTTTTGTAATTTAATACCTGCATTTTAACTGCTGAGAGGATATTCCTAATTAAATTCTGTAAATAAGTTAATAGCGAACAATACACAGCTTGCAATAAGTTCCAGTTGATGTTTATTGAGTATATATTTTGTATTTTATTTTATTATATATTTGTTATATGCTCCAGTTGTGGAAGAGCAGGAGTTCTAACACCCAGTCCTATTAAGTTTAGCAAACTCGGTTATCGACTGACGTAACGGAAGTGTCAGTTGCCCACCCTCTTTGACAGCTGGTAACATGAAGCGCTACAACTTCAAGAGTATAGAGTGACACTGACCTTCGCAGGCATAACTAGGGTTACCAACTTTTTCAGATACGCCATAATGGAAACTTCAGTCAACTCAACTTACGACCTCTGACCCCGATGAAATGATATAGGAAAATGCACACATCTACGCAAGAGCTACTCCTATGAACGATCATGTTGACAAATGCCACCAGTCCGTGTCATCGTAACTATCTGTGGTATTGGGTAGAGCACCAGAGTCAACGCACCTGCAATCGTGGAAGTGGTCAATTACTTCCACTGTGTTTATAAATATTCTGTTTATTTTCGAAGTAGTCCAAGATACATGCTATATGAAGTCCCTTCTTACGTCCATACAGGGCAATTAATTCAGCCCCAGGATATGGGAAACCTCGTATAATATGAGACAGTTGGCAAGCCTAGCTACAACCAATGGCAAATTGAATATTATCAAGGAAACACCTTCACTTATTGATGACAATGGTAAGCCAATAAAGCTAGCTTATCATACAGCAAACTATATTGATGCTTGTCCCAAAATCTCTTCTCAGCTGCGCGGTCTGTACCTGATTGCAGCTGGTTGACAATACATAAATTAGGGCCTACACATTGACAATGTAAGAAAAGGTGTTTAAAAGTAACACCACCACTTCATGCCATTGCTGCGGTCTTCCTTCTGGCACAACACCAGCCTTGCACCTTTCACATTAAATACCTAAGGTAAGGTGCCTTAAACATGATACAAAATCCCAAAATATTGAGTTTTTTCTAAGACCAAAACGAGCATCTCAAACAAAAAAATTGTACTAGAGTGGTAGAACAAGCAACTTACTAATAAGGCTGTATTTCATTAATCACAGTTATTAAGTTAACAGGAAAAAAAATAATTAAAATTGCTTTATCATATATTGGCCTGAAATTCCTAAAAATGATGCATACGGAATTTCCATTTATATGCTACATATAGCAACTTGAAGTCATAAAAATGAGACAGAGGATACAAAAATGATACACCTGTCTATGTGTATTTTTTCCTGCGACTACTTTAAGCAGATTTATGACTTTAAAAAATATTTTAACCACCGCCAAAAATCATTAACTTCATTTTCTTTTTGTAAACCTAAACAGTAAAGTAAAATTGCTGGTAACTTGGTAAAAAAAATTGCCTAAAGTCTGCTATTAGGCCTAATAAAAACCCCACACACAAAAAATAGATAGGCCTAGACTAATGCCACTACGTACTTTGTTTCACAAACATCAATGGGACCTTCAAACAAAGTAAATTCCCTGGTCGACATTTCCTACATTGCTAGCTACATGAAGAATTGGCAATTTCCCCACCAAATTAGTTTTTTTAATAAGTGAAATGTCTCTCTAGTTTAACTTGAAAGCATTTTGGCAGTCTATAGTCTACAAATCCATACCTTCCAAGCCACTTTCCAGTACTCTTCGTACTGTGCAGACATCTGTACGAGTATGCATTCCTCCTTCCTCCTTGAAATTTCACTAAGATATTCCACACCTGCTAGATATGTTTTTGTAACAGGATCTACGGTTAATTAAAAAATATATATAAATATCTTCCAGTCTGTAATTACTTTTTAATGAAACGTCACCAGTTTCTGAATATGTCTCCTCAGTTACCTTTCTTCTCAAATCAAGTCTACTGTTCTTGCCTTTGGTCATGGCTTACTGTTTAGACCTAGGCCTATTTTGTTTTCCCTCTTTTTGATTTTTAGCCTTTCCTTTCTCTGCTACCAGTTTTCCATACTCTTCCGAGGTTGTTACCCGTGACAATGGGTCTACACGATAACATTTAGTTACAGATTTATCAGTATTTTTTACTGTCAACAAACAAACTCTCCAAAAATTGCAGAAGATTCACTGCTACAAACAGATGCAACACTTCTTCCAGAACAAGATGGCACAGAGTCACCACTTACAGATATGTCACGATCATCAAGACTATTACCACACACAGGCATTTGCTTGTTCCAACTCACCAGCTTCCTGTAAATCTGTTGTGTTCTACGTATTATATCTCTGGACTTTCTCAGGGTCGAGCAGATAAACGGGATATTTTGATCTGTCGTCGGGGCAGATCCTTGTGGCTTTGAAGCCAGAAATTATGTTTTTAGGCCTAAAAAGCATTTGACCATACTTTGCACACAAGATCTACGAATTCTGATATCAACAGCGCCCCCTGCCATTGAATTAATTCAGCATTCCGTGCATCCTTAAATGGTTTGAACCAACATTTGTCCAAAGGCTGCAGTTGGTCGGTAGTGTGTGGAGGCAGTTTTAAGATGGCAATATTCTCTTTGTTTGCCTTTTCAATTATAGTGGGATCTAAATGACTAGTGCAAGAATCCAAAAGCAAGAGCAATGGCCTCTCCTTTACAACAGTGCCAAAATAATTAAAATAACAGGAAAAGATGGATGATGTCATAAACCCATTGACTGCGTTAGAATAAAATGCACAGGATAAATCATTCATTCCTTTCCAGGAACTCCATAAGTGTCCCCCCTCAAAAATGACAAGTGGTGGAGGACGACTACCCTCAGCTAACATATACCCAAGCACTGTTGCGTTGTCTTTACCAGAACCTTGTATGTCCCAGAAAAAATTCTGTCAAATTCCTGCAATAGCACGTATCTTGGATGGATCAGACAAAAAATATGTCTCGTCCAAATTCCACATTTTGCTTGAAGTGTCGTTAGTATACTGACGTGGACCACTCCTGTGTGGTCTGGCACGGCCCGTGGAACACGCACGTCCTGCGTCTCGATGCGTGTTCGCATTGTTCACTTGGGAATGGGTCATGACCCAGTAACGAGTGATCCAACCGAGTGCCTGTGGTGTCCCTAGAGAGATCTGTGTAATTAGGATAGGAATCAAATGTTAGAATGTGCATTAAATAGCATTAGAATTTATCGCCCACGGGCAAATGTTCGTGAAATTCACTCTTATGGGATAGTGAAGTAATCGCAGAATAAATGCACGCCACGTGCATATTTAATGAGGTGTAGAGTAGCAAGGCTAGGGTATTTGAAGTGTTCTATTTAATTTTCAGAGTGCAATTGTGTGTCTAATCAAGCCAATTAGTGTCATGGGAAATAATTAGTCTTTCTTTCAATCTAACCGTTCCGGTTGTAGAGTGCCCCAAAAACTTAACAGACCTAAATTTCCCATGTGCTCTGCAAGGCACTACATTATCATGTTTTGTATTTAAATTAGTGCTTAAGAAAGAACTCTGAACTCTCCTCAAGCTAAGGGATGTCCATCCTGAACGTTGAAGGGTCCTATTGTCTGTATGTTTTACGTGTTTATGTAATGAGGTTAGTAAACTAATATACCTCGCGGGATGGCGTAAGTTCTCGGCGAGGACGCGGTTCGCCTGCGCTACCCCCGGCAGGCTGATTCCACGAGTCTTAGGTTCTGCATGTGCGTCGTGGGGGACTTTAATACTTAGTTCTGAACATTTAACTGCAATAGGTTAACATAATTTCCTGGAACTTTTATTTAGTTTACCAACAGTCTTCCTCACATTCGCAGCACCCCTCTGTCAGCTCAATTTACAGACCCCGGAGGTTTAATTACTATTAAGTTTTTGCGCCATTCTTGGCTTTTTTGTGCAGTAACGGCCGCTGGTAGGCCTTGTGAGTCAGGTCCGCTTTAATTTGCATTGCATACACGTAACTGTGTACACTATTCAGCAATACAATTTACTTGGGTTAACCGAAACTTGTGAGTTTCATTTAGTGTTGTATTTTGGGCCCTGGCCATATCAAGGAAGTCATAGACGCCTGAAGGAGGCATCCTTAATTTATAATGTAAAAGTTAATGCTAAGTCATGCTGGGGAGCCTGAATACCCCAGCTATATATTACTTTTCCTGTAAATTTGTACCGTGTGTGTCAGGGGATACAGCCACGTAGTAGTTCGGCCCATGATCCTGAGAACTGTGACTTCGTGCTCACCCAGTGAGCTGGCACCCATCCTATTCGTAATAGNGTAGTTCGGCCCATGATCCTGAGAACTGTGACTTCGTGCTCACCCAGTGAGCTGGCACCCATCCTATTCGTAATACGAATATTGTGTAATATTCTGACTTTTCTTAACATAGTCGCCGGACGACGTCCGCATTACTATCCCCGACCGCTCAGNTGTGTAATATTCTGACTTTTCTTAACATAGTCGCCGGACGACGTCCGCATTACTATCCCCGACCGCTCAGGTAACATCAATACAGCTCTTCCAATATTGCCAGTGTTTTTCCTTGATTAGCAGTTAATAAACACACCTAACTATCGAAACTTGAAAGTACTGCTAGTTGAAAACTTTGTTCTTTACAGTAACACTTCAGAAATCTCAGGTGCATCCACCATGACAGTCTGGTATGAAGAACTATCAACCTTGCATAATCAAGCTTGGCAACAATATCTGTGCCTCTATTGCAAACAGCAATAATAAACGCATATTTTAGATAAAAATTACATTGCAGCATGAAATGAATAAATTTGTGATGTATCATTTTTGGAATGACCTGTATCATATTTTGGGAAGATGGTGCATCATTTTAAAGGAACTTAATAAATGGTTAATAATTAAATCTTCTGATGATATAGTTGTGGCAACTGTGTATATACCAGTCGATACACACTTATTTTCTGTGTATATACCATAAATTTTACTAAAATAAAGTGTCAAACATAATGAGTGTAGCAAATATTCTAAAGGTATTTGCAAATTTTGTAGGCTAAAAATATGGGTACCCTAACACAATAATTTTTAGTGCATAATTTGACAAGACACATCTAAAAATAGACCTGATTTTCATGTAGAAAATAGGCTGTATCATTTTTTTGGAAAGTTTTGGGTGTGTCATTTTTAGAACACTTGACCCTATTATGCCTTAAATAGATGAAAATGCACTATTAACTCGCATTTGTGCTTATCAAACCATAACATGACCGTTTTCTGACAAATTTTTTCAGATCAAATATGAGCAAAGCTTTGTACAGCCAACCCATATTAAAGGCGAGCACAGGTTGATGTTTAAGTTTAAACATTCAGCATTAAGCCACGGGATCAAAATATTTTTTAAATGATTTACTACTCATTTGAAATAGCTGCATTTGACCGGATGTCTTTTACAACTCGCCCCTAGAAATCTAGCTCGGCAGACGTTGGTATCACAGAACTAGCCTTTATAGCGATTTCAGCATTTAAAGCCATTTCTTTATGTTTTAGTTTGTTTTGAGTTGAATGTTTATTTATTTTTNCTTTATAGCGATTTCAGCATTTAAAGCCATTTCTTTATGTTTTAGTTTGTTTTGAGTTGAATGTTTATTTATTTTTAACGTAATCTTAAAGCCCTTACCCTCAGGAGTTAGAATTGTAATTCAGGACATCACCTCAAAATAATGATTTATTTATTTTGTTTGTTTACATTTCACATTTATCTTGACAGTTCTATTTCTTTTATTTTGCTCTGTGAATTGAGCACAATTATCTTTGGAATTGTTAATTATTTTGTCAGCATTTTCTATTTGCACTTTACCTGGCTTAATCAAGCNTGAGCACAATTATCTTTGGAATTGTTAATTATTTTGTCAGCATTTTCTATTTGCACTTTACCTGGCTTAATCAAGCATGTTTTGCCACGGAGGAATGCATTTAATTACAGTTCTGATAAGTGCCACGTCTCAAGAAGTGACTAATATCTTGGAATTTTTCGTTATTAATTAGCATCACTGTGTGAACCCCTTTTGAGTGACAAATATTCAGTCACAGGATGGATTATTGCATGACGCCATTAGGGACCTCACACACCCAATGAATGATTTATGTTTTGTGTAGTATTTGAAAGTAGATTTAATATTTTATTCTCAAGGGTATTTTATGTTTTGGGTGTTTTTAATTTCATACAAAGGGTATTAAATTTTGTGTTTTGTCTACATGAAAAAGGGTAAATGTGTCTTCACGTAATTCAGAATTCATTAATGTTTACTGCTAATGTGTCAAAAGTATCACAATTACCTACCTGGTTTTGACATACAGAATGCTGGGACATCTGGCAGAATATGTTTGCAAACATGGCGGTCCAACATCATTACTGAAATATATATGTTTAGCACAATAAATACTATTTTTATGCAAACACGGAGAAATCCATAACAAAGAATTAAACTGTTTCAACATTTTGGTATAGAGGTCCTACCCATACTACGAGCTGACTAGGCACAGTGATGCATATCGCGGTGGCTGAGCGGTTAGACTGCTCGCCTCCCAACAAGACAAACTGCGTTCAATCCACAGCCAGGTCACTATGGATTTTTGCAAGTGGGAATAGTGTCGGATGTTGCTGCTGGTTGGCGGGTTCTCTCGAGGATCTCCCGTTTCTCCGCCATTTCATTCCGGCGCTGCTCCATTCTCACCTCATTTCACACTCATCGGCTCTCAAGAACTCCCTGTTCAGGGCCGCCCAAACCACTCAACTCGACTGTAGAAACAACATGTTGTTCTGTTCAGCATCTTCCATCACAACCCATTAGAAGAAGGTGTAGTGCAGTTTTTTTCTCTATATGGAAAGTCCATAGAAAGTTTCATGTAATAAAAAACATGTGATTTTACCTTCAAATGTGACTTTGTTGCGAGATCTGCTCTTTGCTGGCTGTAACTTTCCACTCTTGAGAGACGAGATGCTGCACTGTAACTCGCGCCCACTGGCACACGAGTACAAGTTGACATCGGAACGAGGCGTCTGGGTGAAGGGCATGCTGCGAGAACGCCGGCCGTGAGTAGGCGACGAGGGTACGGAGCCCCAGGCGGGTTTCTGCGACAACATGCTGCTCTGGTAGGCGTCGTACGAAGGCCTCCACGAGTGCCTCCTCCTAGGGTCGAGAGCCTCGTAGCTCAAGGGTCCAGACATCGACGAGAGGGAGCCCTGGTAACGAGAAGAGCTGTGATACAGCTGGCTCCCACCGTACTGCGACAGCCCGCTCTGCATGCAGCTGCAAGGAGACCACGGTTCCTTGCCGTAGTCCCTGGAGTGGGTGTAGCTTGGAGACATCACTTCCCCATTCTTCATGTACGAGAATGCTCTGGGATAGTTGCGACAGAGCCCCAGGTTGGCGGACCGAGTGCTCTGCTCCACGTCCTCTTGGCACAAGTGGTCGGCACTGCGCGACAACTCTGGCACCATGCTCGTGAAGTTGATGTCCGAAAGGAGCGTCCTACGAGCTTCCTGGGTCTTCTCCGATAGTCGTAATGAATACTTTGGATGAACCATCTGCTGTACGGGCATGGCAAATTTGGAAGGTAACGTTGTGAAGTTGTGCGAGACTTTGTGGGCTAAATAACTTTCCGATTTCCACTGCGACGGCAGAGCGGTAATATCTGTCTGAGCTTCAGACTCCCTCTTCACAGCATTCTTCTCCACTAGAATAGGTCTTACTGCAGACTTTGCAAACTCCAATCTCCCATTCTTCTGGTTTTGAGCATTTCCCGATGTAGCAAAAAACTTTACGGCAAGTGGTCGAGGACTGATGGGCGACGGTCCAATCAAAACTTTACTTGCAAATGGTTCTCTGGCGATAAGCGTGTGGTACATGAGAGGATTGGGCAATGTGTTCCTACGTGACGTGGGTATCGCAACATCCACGTCATCCACAACACCACACTTGGAGATGTCGGTCTCCACGAGAACAGACTGTGTCCAAATCTTGGTGAGATTACACGGAGGTACCACCTTCTCGTCGGCCCCATCTGTCGGGAAGACTTCGTCATCATCTGCTTCATCTTCTGCTACCTCGTTGATGTTCTCCACCCTGGGGTGTTTAAACAGAGTTGCACTGCCACTTGGGTGCCACGCCTCTGTTTCTGTGATGGACACCAGATCTTCCTGCATAACACCCAATTCTTTTGTCTCCTCCGTTGTAAAAATAAGCTCAATATCATCCAATTCCTCGCTCTCGTTATCTGAGTCGCCTGCAGTCTTGCCACCTTGCTGTGGCCCTCCATCGAGCTGGCTTGTTTCGCTGCCCACGGACTGGTCGCCATCTTCGGAACGTATGCTTGGCTCCCTGTGTTCCAACTTCTCTGCGGAACTCTTGATTTCCTGGCTTTCTTCTTCTGGAATGTTGTGGTGCAATTTATAAATAGTATTCTCATTCTCTTTAGCAGGAACTTCTTGCTCATTTGAACTAGTCAAATCTTTTCCAGTGTTTACTGCTGCTCTTGGACTTTCCTTTCCATTATCATTTCTGCCAACCTTCAACTCATTTGGTATAGTTTTAGACTGATCCATGTGTTCTGTGTTGCTTTCAATGGGAATAAGGGTTGGTTTCAGCAGTATGTCAGTTAAAGAGCCAACATACTCTGCAACCTTTCCGTTAGCAAGTACTCTCTGTCGTAAAATGTGATTCTCGAGAGAAAGTTTTTCTATTGTGTCTGTATAGATGGCAGTGTCTACTTGAGACTGTACTTTGACACGTAGCTCCTGCAACTCAGCACGTGATTTGTCAAGTGCAGCACGCAGCGAGACAACTGTTTGGTGCAATGCTCTTATTGCATCCAGATTGTGTACACTGGATTCTGAGGGCGCAGAAAAACGCCCTCTTTTGCCAGTGTCCATTTATGGGCTTCGCAGATCATTTCGAGGTGGTTATTATAAGATTTAAAAATAAATTACATTAATTTCTGTAGTGGGTCATTTGAATAAAATGATGCTTCACACTAGTAGTAATGACGATACCAGCGGACATGTATCGTTTCATGGGTCACCTGCAAGAATAAAATTTAACATTACACTGCAAAAAGTAATGAGTTAAGACTTCTAGGTAACAATTATCAAGGGCCTGCCACAATTGAGAATATGCGTCAGTCTGATATGTCCGAGCTGACCGTGCTGTCACAGATACAGCATTTGATTGGTTGTGACCTGTGACATTAGATGCTTATGGCACAGATGTGAAGTGAGGTGCTGACCGACTGGAGATGGCCGAACTTTATCTTTGACATCAAACAGGACAGACTGCACCATCAGCATCTGACATCAACACTGAGACCAATAAGCGAGTGAGTGAGTGAAAGAAGAGATCTGGGCAGCTCTTAACAGCAAGGTCTAGAGAGCCAACGAGGGTGATTAAGGTGAGAATGGAGCAGCGACGATACAAAAGGGTGGGGGAAACAGGAGATCCTCGAGAAATCTGCCGACCAGCGGCATCGTCCGGCACGATTCCCACATGCAAAATTCCGGGAGTGAGCCGGCCGGGGATTTAACCCGGTTCGCCTTGGTGGGAGGCGGAGACCAATGAGATTCTTTGTTTATACACAGAAAAAAGAAAGCATGCAAAAAGGTATGGTTCATACATAACTTATTTAATAGATAATAGATTTATTTTTTATTTTTCAATTCACTACGGTGATTGATTTACATGTCTTGCAGACAATAGACACATTTAGCAGTTTCAATATGATGATCTGGACTGTTTGCTAAGTGATGTAGTGCAGTAGCGGTTATTTTTATAAAATATTAATGACAAGCAGTATAATGTACGGCAAAGTAATGTCAAAACAGACAGTAAATGGAAACACAGAAACATAAACAAAAATGGTGACCTGTTTTTCCAACTGCATCCACCCTTAGACTAAAGATGAGAAAGACCAATCTCGCTGGCTGTGCACAACCAATCTTCGTGTCCCAACATTGAACTGCTTTTCTGCCAATATGGCCAGCAAAAACGGTGTGGATTGAATTTGAGGTTAGAACACTGTTTAGTAAACAAGTANCCTTGGTGGGAGGCGGAGACCAATGAGATTCTTTGTTTATACACAGAAAAAAGAAAGCATGCAAAAAGGTATGGTACATACATAACTTATTTAATAGATAATAGATTTATTTTTTATTTTTCAATTCACTACGGTGATTGATTTACATGCCTTGCAGACAATAGACACATTTAGCAGTTTCAATATGATGATCTGGACTGTTTGCTAAGTGATGTAGTGCAGTAGCGGTTATTTTTATAAAATATTAATGACAAGCAGTATAATGTACGGCAAAGTAATGCCAAAACAGACAGTAAATGGAAACACAGAAACATAAACAAAAATGGTGACCTGTTTTTCCAACTGCATCAACCCTTAGACTAAAGATGAGATAGACCAATCTCGCTGGCTGTGCACAACCAATCTTCGTGTCCCAACATTGAATTGCTTTTCTGCCAATATGGCCAGCAAAAACGGTGTGGATTGAATTTGAGGTTAGAACACTGTTTAGTAAACAAGTACTTTGAGATGTTTGTATACTTCCTCTAACGAATTTGGAATGCAGACAGATTAAATTCAAATTGGTGAAAGTATTTTATTCGTACAAGAGTGCTTGTCTTTTGAAAATTAAGATATAATCAAACACGTTCATCACTGTTGAAGAACGTGTTTAACATGCCATGACAGTGGCAGTTATGTTCCTTTGGGGTAGGTCAATGTTGGGTACATGCACAGAAGACGAATAAGCGGTCTACCTCATCTTTAGTCTATGCATCCATCAGACAACTTCACTGTAGAACGCAAGGCTAGTCGTGATCGGAAATCTGCGTGGAATGATAGCAAAGTCGAACGGCTACGACAAATGCATCTGCACAATTGTGGCAGGGCCGTAAAAAGCAAATTGAGCACTTTTTTTTCTGAACAGAGACAAATGCACACCAAGATCAAATGAAAACCTATAGACCACCCGAGTTACTATGTTAAAAATGTCGAAAGTTCTAATTTTTAAACACCAAACATTAAAATAAAAACATCTAAATCCATAGGATTGGACCCTCAAGGTGCAGCTGAACAAGAACCCGAAATAACGTTTACACCCTTTCCTTATCAATTATATACTTACTGTGGGCGGAAGGAATGACAATTTTACTTTCACGTTCACAAACATTCATTTTGACTAAAATTTAACATCTGCAGTGAATAAACTACTCTAAAGAAGATGTTTTCTTAAGTCTGCTAACCTGTGCCAGCAAACAACGGGCCATTTTCTCTGATCAAATAAGCACAAAACTATAACACTTTCCAGGTACGCCAAGTCCCTCTGTTAACGAACACAAATATATTTTGCTTTGATTTGACATTTGACAACAGAACCCTATAAAACAACGCACAACCTTAGTGAAGTATTATATGTATCTTTGAATATTTAGTATTACGAAGCGTGCACCCATTGCAGTAAAATACAGTAAATATCATGTCGAAAACATTTACCCTTAGTATACTAATGAATTCCACAAAAACAATTTGAAAAACGTCTAATTAATCAAACTAAAAAAAAACTCGAAATCATTTTTTTACATTCAATTCAGAGTTTTAAAAATGTAATATGATATTCTATAAATCATTGTAAATTATTGAATTTCATGACATGTTCCACATCTTAACATGCTGTGGAATGTCATCGTTATACTGAATCTGAAGCAAAATGTTACGAGATAAACCGGAACAAGAAACATGTAAATTGAAAAAAAATTTTGTAATCTATTAGTTTTTTGTAATTTAAAAATTAATCTTCGGTATGAAATACACATTCAATAAAACATTCCTTCAGCTGATATTTAAAGAACTTTTGGTTAGAGAAGAATATTTCCTTAAGGTATTTTGGTAATTTAAATAAAAGTTGGTTACCAAGGTAGCCGTCTCCTGAAGGGACGGAAGAGTCCACCTGGGCAAATGGGTGTGTGTTGACATGCTCGATTGCTATCCATACTATATCATATTATAATTGCGAAAGTGTGCTTCTTTGTTTGTCAGTCTTTCACGTCGCAGCGGAGCAACGGATTGACTTGATTTTTTGCACAGAGATAGTTGGAGGGCCGGGAAGTGACGTAGGCTACTTTTTATCCCGAGAAAATATCTCATTCTCTCGGGGAAATTCTTATTGGGAAATTAAAAAGTGCACAGACGGAAAAACAATACGTCAACAACGCAACGTCGCAACCGATCAACAAATCAACTGAATTTTTGCACAGAAACAGTTGGAGTGCTGAAAGGTGATATTGGCTACTTTTTATCGCGAGAAAATATCTCAAAAAATTTACTCCGTATTTTATTTCCTTTAATCGTTCTATGTTAAATGATATACCAATTGTAGTTTTAAAAAATTGACAATAGATGAAGTTCTGATAGTTTCAAATGACTGCATTTGCTTTTGGTTTCCTTTGATTCTCTTTTCGTTTAGGCTTTGTTTTGAAGGAAATTCGAATATAGTTCAATTTATTGGACCGGATTGACCTTTGGTACTGTTTTGTACTTTGAATTTGATTTTTTGGTTGATGTGAACCTCGTGTTCACGAGCTCCTTTGTGCCCACTCTGACTGCCGCAGTCGTATCCACTACACCAGACACACCACACCGACGGGCTTGTAAGCACGAGTGAGAGTGTTCATAATTACATCAGTGTTTACAATTGCGGCATTGTTCATAATAGCATCAGTGTATTCAATCAGGGTATCTAATTGCATCAGTATTCATAATTGCATCAGGGTATTTATTCAGTGTTATTAATTGTATCAGTATATATAATTAATATCAGAATTGTCATCGTGAAAGACAGATGACACAGCCACAGCCAGGGACATTTGACATCGTACACTTGGCAATACTGTGGCTGGTACAATGGAAACGTTAAGGATAATATAAACATTTTTATTGTGTATTGTGTGATTCATGGGGGTACATCTGCAGATGAAATCAAAGCCTGTCTCAAGTCATGAAGCTTATGGGCAAATGTTAAGAAATTCAGCTTGACGACAAATATGAGAGTACACCTCTATACTGGTGTTGATACAGGATATTATTTTGATACACTATTGAAAATAGGAGATGGGTGGTTAAAAACAGATGTCGAGGCTTTGTGTCACTAATGGGGGATTTTGGTAATTTGGTGTAGAGTGATACGGAACTGAGATTGCTAGTGTTAACTCAGATCTACAAAGTAATATAAATGGTGACCAATGTCTTTGTAAAAGAGCGATTCTTGCACCAAAAAATGACACCATTAATAAAATTAATACTAATATTTTGAAAGAGGTACAAGGAGAAACAACGGAGTATTTGTCAATAGATAGTCATGGACACAGAACAGAGCACTTCATATCCTGTAGAGTTTCTGAATTCTCTAGAGTTGTCAGATGTACCCCCACATAAATTACAATTAAAATTAGGCATTCCGGTCATGCGTTTGTGAAATTTAGATGCTCCACGATTATGTAACGGGACGAGGCTTAATTAGTGCCACTATTCTGGCAGGAGTAGTAAAGGGCGAGAACTTTATCACTCTACGGATCTCTATAATCCCCACAGACCTCCCGTTCCAATTCAAAAGGTCGCAATTCCCTCTCAAGCTTAGTTTTGCTATTACAATNGACCTCCCGTTCCAATTCAAAAGGTCGCAATTCCCTCTCAAGCTTAGTTTTGCTATTACAATAAACAAAGCGCAAATGCTAACATTGCAGGTAGCGGGGGTGCACTTGGAAAAACAGTCCTTCTCTCATGGCCAGCTCTATGTCGCATGTTCGTGTGTGCCCAATGCCCAAAATCTCCACATCTTAGCGCCAGATGGAAAAACTTCCAACATCGTGTACTGTAGTGCTCTAAAATGGTGCTTTGTTCTAAGTTAATGATCAGTGTCTATCTACTAACAAATACCGTTATTTTTCCCTATAAGTTTGTTACTATAACCATGTGAGCGAACCCGCGGTTAAAAACTAGTTAATACAATAAAACACACCTCTGACTGTAGCTGTGAATGAGATGACGTAGTTTGATGTGTTTATAAAAATGCTGCTCATTATTGGAGACACTATGGGCGACTAGTACTTCAGCTTCGGTTTAATGGCCAGTTGACATCACCCAGTGGTGCATTACATCGTATGTCGTGGTGTGAGATGCTACAACTTGACGAACAATGGCCCGTATGCCCAATGGCTGTGGTTTTGGGGTAAACACCGTTTCGGATCGCCTACTAATTTTAAAAGAGTTACCTCTTGTAATAAATAGAAGAGCAGTCTCTTTAGTCACGTAATACCTGTTTGCAAGAAGGTGCAAGTTCTGTTCTTGTCAACCTGCAATACGCACTCTTGGCCTGATGTGGTTGGTGTGTGACTGCGGGGGTCAGAGTGGTCACAAGGAGCTCGTGGACGTGAGGTTCGCGTTAATATACTTTATATCTTGTTCAATATTTTTGTTAATGATGGTTTCTATGACATTTAAGACATTTGAGTTAAATTTATCTGCTAGTTATTTAGGCCTGAGTTATATACTTGAGTTTCCTATATTTCTGGAAGAGTAGTTGCATTTTTTGCTCATAAAGCAGGACTGTGAGCAGGATTTTGTAGAGATTTCAGCATTTAAAGTTTTGTTTATGTTTTAATTTTGTTTGAGTTTTTATTCGTGGAAGAAATATTATTTATTTATTTTACAAGCCCCTACCTTNTGTTTATGTTTTAATTTTGTTTGAGTTTTTATTCGTGGAAGAAATATTATTTATTTATTTTACAAGCCCCTACCTTCAGGTATACCTGGTTTATTATAATAAGGATATCAACTCTACATTTATATTTACATTAATTATGTTCGTTAACTTTTTACGTTTTGAATGTTACTAATATTAATTATGAATGTCTATTTTACGTTAAATTCTGCCTTTAATAACACAGCTATTTTTTCACACTAACCGTGTTATAATTTACGTAGTCGTTGAAGTAGTTACATGTTTTGTCTCGTTATTAATTTCTATACAATTTTATGTAATNGTGTTATAATTTACGTAGTCGTTGAAGTAGTTACATGTTTTGTCTCGTTATTAATTTCTATACAATTTTATGTAATTTTCTTGTGTTCTGCTATGCTAATAAAATGGTAAATGTGTTTCAGTTTTGTACTGTGATATATATTCTATTAATACGTCTCTGTTGCTCCATCGTTGGCTAGCCTGTGTTTGAAATTAAGTATACCCGCATTTTTAACCTCAAATTGCCACAGAAGGCAATTTTCTCACGCTGCAAAAATCAAAGAGGCGCTGACTTGCGTGGCGTTATTGTCCTCTTTGCTAGTCGCTACGCTCATAGAGAAAGGAGGCTGCGTGTTAGGAATTTAATGCAATCATCACTCGTAGGCCCGACAAATGTCGCACATATTTTATATTACAAGATTTTATTTTATTACACACATATTTATATTATATTGGTACAAGAATATCCAAGTGATAAGTCTAACCCAACAATTTATGAAATTGGCATGAAAGTGTCATGTTTCTAGAGTTTTTAGTGATATGCGTTCTGGAATTGTTCACTTTTGTGATTTTCGATTTGATTGTATGTTGTGTCCATTTCGACATGGGCCTTATCTGTTTGTAATTTATTAAAAAAGCCATTATTATACTTTTTTTTTTTTGGGAAGGGGGTTGTGATGGTTGTGATTGTTGACATTTACAACTATAAGCTGCCTGGAAGTTTTTCTGTATCTGCTGTCGGTGATGGTTCGGGATTTTGTACCTCGGCGTCGGGGTAGTGGTGTCATTTTGTATTTTTGCCGTTTTGACCTTTTTCGTGAGTTAAATGGAGCTTCGATTTTNTACCTCGGCGTCGGGGTAGTGGTGTCATTTTGTATTTTTGCCGTTTTGACCTTTTTCGTGAGTTAAATGGAGCTTCGATTTTTGGATATGTCGTCTTATGAAAATTTTGTCGTATTTTTGTTTCGTTTGGAATAGTCGATGTTGGCCGTGGGTGAATTCATAGGCCATTAACAAATCCAAAAAAATATATTGATGTTGCGCCTTTGTGAAGTAAACTCCAGAGGACAATTTAAAAAGAAATGTTGTGTAATTTCGGAAATCTTAGCCGTTATTCCATAGTTCTTTATATACAAAAAAGGCTTAAAAGCAGAAAAAGTACACATTGGGTGAGTTTTTGTATTTTATCTGTACGTGTGCTTCAGGTAAAGTGAGGCGGTAAAATAATTTATTTAAAAAAATAGCGTTCCATCACTCATGACATATGGGTAATTATTAAATTTAGGGGATTTTCTGTAAAAATAATTAATGGAAAATGGTATATTTCCACTGTACTAATGATGCAGAACACGAATATACTAGGGGCATTAACGTCTGACTAATTTCGTAATATGTGCCCACCTAACCTAACAGAACTTAACCCCACGATGGGTGAATCACTATTTTACTTTTTTAAACTAACCTACGATTGTTGCGTTTTACACTAACTTAGGAGTTTTTGATTTTACACTAGCCTAGGATGTTGGGGTTTTACACTAAAGTACGAATGTAGGATTGTAGGGATTTAAAGGAACCGTAAAACACACCAAAAGAATGTAAATGGACTCATCTAGGTAGGGGGCTGGTATAATTCCTCTGACGTTAATAGACTTAAACAAACATATTTGGCAAGTTTTTTTTAATATGTTCTACTTATTTTAACATTACGTCCTCTTGAATATGAACAAGGTAAGCTGTGCAGAACCCACTAATGCAACTTTTGTTGGTCTAGGACGTTTCGTTCAATTACGTAAACAAACTGGCTATACTGCTCATTTTGCAACTTTGTTTAATTTTTTAAAATATGTTGTACTTATTTTAAAGCTACGCCCCTAGTATATTCGTGTTCTACGTGATTAGTAGGGTAGAAATATATCATAATTTTGAATTTTTATTGTGTTTTTCAGAAAAGCCCCTAAACTTAATAATTACCATCTAACCTAGGATAGTAGGATTTTAAACTAACCTAGGATTGTAGGGTTTTAAACTAACCTAGAGTTATAGGGTTTTAATCTAACCTAGGATTATAGGGTGTTAATCTAACCTACAATAGTAGGGTTTTACACTAACCTCGGATTTTAGGGTTTTAAACTAATCTACGAATTTAGTCTAATCTAGGATGTTAGGGCTTTAAAGGAACCGTAAAACACACCAGATGAATATGAATTAACTCATCTAGGTAGGCGGCTGGTACAATTCCCCTGTCCTTGGCCAATTCAACTTTTGTACACCTTACCTCAATCAACGAAACAAGTAACACCTGCCACATAGGCAAATATTACGCCCAGAAACAATCGTTCATAGGCGAATATTACGCCCAGAAACACTCGTTAATAGGCGAATATTACGCACAGAAGCACTCGTTCTTGCACTCTCAGTTTTTAAATCGGTCGGATTCGGACGTCACAACTCCTGGTTGTAACAACACAACCACACAATCTCCCATTTGAATGGCAACTGAAATTCCATGCCGATGACGACTAAAGACCGTTATGATGACTTCAACGACCTACAGCCAATAAGGTGACTGCACAATGCCGAAAATCACCGAAAGTTATGACGTCTGAAGTAAACAAAGCGGCAGGCTGCTCGTACTTTTAACTATTAGTTGATACGTTCTACTTATTTTAACATTACGTCGTCCTAAATATGAACAAGGTAAGCTGTACAGAACCCATTAATGCTACTTTTGTTGGCCTAGGAAGTTTCGTTCAGAAAGCAGCTAAACTGGATAATTACCAGAAATACATGTCAATAAGGTGGTAGCAGTACATGGGGGAGGAAATGACTTGTAAGGAAGTAGGTGAGGTGGTACAGTATTTAACGGTATAGCGATTGTAGCATTTAAAGCCATTTGTTTAGGTTTTAGTTCTTTTGAGTTTAATGTTTATTTATTTTGAACATAATCTTAAAGCCCATTCCCTCAGGAATAGTTGGAATTGTAATTCAGGACACCTCCAAATTCTTATTTATTTACTTGTTTTTTTACATTTATTGTATTTCGACAGTTGTCTCTTTATTTTATTTTATTTTGCTATATCAACTGAGCTTAATTATCTGAGAGTATTTTTGCTTGGTTTCTATCAGAATTACTCTTGACAAAATTTCTAAGATAGTAGTACCTTTGTTTACGCTGTTGAAGAAACGACAAACTTGGAATTTATTGGCAGAGCACCAGCAAGCTTTTGAACAGCTTAAATATCTTTTTCTGACCGGCATTGTTATCTGTCATCCTATCCAGGGAAGAGAATTTTTGCTGTATTCTGACGCATCTGCGTGTGCTTTTGGAGTGAAGTTAGCCCAGGTAGACTATGAAGGTATTGAGAAGACCGTAGCCATCGTCAGTCGAACCTTGAATAACGCTGAGAACTATACTGTGACTGAACGTGAGCCGTTAGCCATAGTATGGGCATTACAGAAGTTGCGTGACCTGTTGCAAGGTGAGAAAATGAAACTACTCGCAGATCATCAAACTTTGACATGCTTGAAGAGTGGAAGAGGTTTCGGATGTCGACTCACTCGTTGGTTTTTGTATTTGCAAGAATATGATATTGAAGTGCAATACATTATAGAGGAGCAGAGAAAATTATGCTGCAGACTATTTGAGTTGGATACCTAATGCCGAACTTTATCTGCTACAAAGGAGCTGAAAGAGTTTGTCACTGCCAGCATTAACTCATCTGCCATTAAGTCAACTAAGCAGCTTAAGGAACTTCTGAGACCGCTAGTCTTGTTACAGGAAGAGGATGAGTATTGTCAGAAAATATGAATTTAGTTGGAAGCTCTACAACCTGAAGACAAGTTTCACCGGCATTTTCTGTGTTTGTTCTAGTGAAAATACTAGCAATTTCGAGCAAGATTGGAAGCCTGTTATTCCTTCTACCGTCCAGCCTGAAGTTGCTTACAAAATTCACTCTACTCTGGGTCATATTGGAGCTAATAAGTTGTATGGTAGTCTTAAACGCCTTATGTATTGACCTAATAAGGTACTCACCATCAGCGGGGCTACTACGTCTTGTGATCTGTGCCAAAAAGCCAAGCAGCCTACTGAGAACCTGCGAGGGGATTTATTTGCAAGCTATCTTACTGCATGAACCTTTGGAATTAGTTTCTGTTGACATTTTCGGTCCTTTACCCTGATGCAAGGCAGCAATTTATGATTTTAAGCCATTTGTTTATGTTTTAGTTTTGTGTTGAATGTTTATTTATTTTGAAATTAATCTTAAAGCCCCTACCCTCAGGAATAGTTAGTGAGCTCAATAATCTTTGGAATTGTTAATTATTTTGTCAGCGTTTTGTCTTTGCACTTTACCTGGCTTAATCAAGCATACTTTGCCATGGAGGAATGCATTTAATTACAGTTCTGATAAGATAAGTGCCATGTCTCAGGAAGTGACTAATAGTGTCACCCTTTTGATTGACACACACTCTCTAGACGCTATGGACATTTGTTCTGCAAGAATTCATTAGTTTTGCACGTACCCTCCATCATAATGTTAGGAAAGGTGTATGAGAGGCGCCTAGTTTGTTTAAATGTGAGGGGCGTGATAATGAAGAGGCCCTAAACGCATTGCGGTAGTTTTGAAGTGCTACGCAAAACTACGTGAGCTGCCATCTCCACCAGTACTGAATAAGTATGACCTGCATCAGGTATGGTACTGCAATTTTAAAGAACTGTTATGTGTATACAGTGCGATCATTTTGAACAGTTTGGATTATCAAATTAACTTGAATTTTCAAGAGAGTGATTTTGGAATTTTAAATAATTTTTTGAAAATATGAAGGGCGTAACTATTTGGTCGGACATTAACTAGAAGCCAGCAGAAAGATCTCTTGTTTTGTAGCCGTGCAAAACTATGAACATTCTAACAAGATTAATTTCCAAGTATATTATGAGCCAGTTGAGTTTTAATTTCTCACGTAAATGATTAATTTTGATTGCAAATTTTTGAGAGGTGATTTAGTATTCAGATCTATTACAATTGATTTTTCTTAATTGAACAACAGCAAATTTTTTTATTGATTTGGGTAATATTTCTGGATTTTTATGCCTTATTTTTCATTTATCATTGAATTCTCAATTTTTCCTCATCATTAGTGCAATAAAACTACAGTTTTCACACACATAAATGAGTGGCTTATGTTTTGTGTAGTATTTGAAAGTAGTTTTAATATTTAATCTCAAGGGTAATTTTATGTTTCGAGTGTTTTATTTCATACAAAGTGTATTAAATTTGGTTTTTTGTCTGTGTCTACATGCAAAAGGGTAAATGTGTCTTCACGTAATTCAGGATTCCTTAATGATTACTACTAATGCGTCAAAAGTATCATATTATTGATTCAAAGAATCAGTCCTACTTTCATTGCATTTTAAAGGTAAAAGCATTTTTCCCACGCTCAGTGTAAGACAAAGGGAAGCTGACTCGCCTGGCGTCCTTACATTCCAGCTAGACGCCACGGGCAAACCTTTCTACTCTTCTCCTGTTCTGCAAGGAGCTCCATCTCATCTTCATCATCACTGATGGCCTAAAGTTACTTTCCTCCCCCCCATCCTGCCCCTGCCTTCTACACGTATCCTTCGTCCATCTCGCTGCACTTTTTTGGTGCCTCCTCCAACTCCCTCACCTCTACTTCCATGTGCACGTCCCATTCTGCAGCCGCATATTCCGACGTTGGTCTTACCATTGCGCGAAAAGCTTTTTCCTTCACCTCACTGTTGACTCCCTTCAGAACCCTTCCCAGCATTCATGGTGCTTTTCTCCCCTTCGACACCACTCTCTGAACATTTTCAGAAAAAAATTTTATGACTTGTTAGCATTTGGTTGGTTTGTCAGTATGTAGAGAATTTGTGGCCAGAAGTGTGAGATGTCATTAAGTGATATCATATTTGATGTGTGTTTCGTAACAGTTTTGTTAGGGCCGGCCTGGACTGCTAAAGTGCCAAGTTGGGGTGGCAAGGATGCTAAACCGGTATTTACTCAAGCCCCATAACCTGTTGCTTAACACATAATTTATTACCATTAAAATCAGTAATTAATTTGTTCGGACCTTGCTACGTTTCTGAAGTTGTGCTGTCTTTAAACTTTCTATGTCGAACTGTGCAATGTAAAACTTATAAAACTTAAATATATTTAGTTTTTCTCAGTATTCCTTGAACAAATATAAAGGTACCCAGTATTGCTGATGAATTTTATCCCATTCTTTAGGGCTATATTAAATTTCTTGAATGGTGTTACTCTATTTCAATTTTGAACTTCGATGCAGTTGATTGCTTGTGTTGTGCATGCAAACTGTTCCATACATTTGTCTTGGATGTTAAGTATTAACATAGAATTTACTATTTTTATTTGTTGTGTAATGAGGATATTAAATGCTTGTTTAGATGGGAAAAGCAGTTCTGTGCAGTCTCTGTCTATGAATTTTGTTACAGTCTGTGATTGCAAAGAAAAAATTTCCCAAGGACAAAGCTCTGGAGCATTTTGATGACTTCTACAAAACAGTGTATGGGCCAAAGTGGCCCTCGATTCGCTTGGCTCTGCTGTCGCCCCACAAGTACTGTGCAGTGGTCAACAACTTTGGCGATACCGAAGAAGTTTTATCATATTTTCAGGTTAGTGTAGTGGTACACATTATATTTTAGTGAACATTTTGAAAAGTGACTGTGCCACCAGTACATTACTGCAACTTTGTCGTATCAAATGTTGCAGGCGTGTTGAGCCTTTTTTCACAGCCTCTGATGAACACTTTAATTAAGTTTCAACAGTTAGCTTCTATACAAACACATTTGAAATAATTTTTTTTCAACACAAAAATCTTTTTGTTTTAAGTCTTTTTTTTTAAATGAGGGCAGTTGCACTGTGTTGTAAAAACTGCAATTTGTGGGATTTATTTTGAATTTTGTTTGTAACTTTTGCCAAAACCTCTGGATTTGGGAGTTGATGTTATTTATACCTATTGCATGTATGTCCATTCAAAAGTTTTAAATTCATAAATTTTTTTTATGAGAATAGTTTTGTTTTAGAACCAGGGTGCCCTGAACGTCAGAACTTTGTTTGAGCTAGAAGTGGCCAGGATGAAGGAAGACAGTCGTAAGAAGGCTAAGAAAAAGGAACTCGATAGTATTCACAGGCTGGACCAAGCAATGGAGTCGGTACTGCTGGGTAAGCAACAAGAGGAGGTGAACTGCGCGCACCCTGAGAAGAAGGCAGACACGGGCCCGGAGACGTTATCCGGCCACGAGACTAAACCCGAGAACCCCAGTTTGGACACGTCGGAGCCAACCGGAAGTCATCCCGCCTCGCTGGCCGAGAATTTGAGTAAAGCAGAGTACGACTTGCAGAGGTTTATCGACCCTTCTGTTGGATCGTCGGCGTCGACGCTGTACGAGTACGTGCCTGCCACAAAACTGAAAGGAATGGAAGACATGGTGCTGGAGTCGGATCACTACAAGTACTACAGCCAAGACTCGGACTTCCCCGTCAAGTTCTTAAAGGAGTGGGATTTGCCGTTCTCCCCGCACCTACAAGTGCTGGCGTACGAACGGGGAAACATCACGTCCTTCCCCTCTCCAAGGCGTGCTTCAACTGGAGTTTTCAGTGAGTATAGCACATTTCATTAAGGGCACTGCTTACTGGCTGGCAGCTCCAAAATTTAAGTAGGAAATATCCCATGTTAAGGAAATTTCGCCTCAGTGCATTAATTTTAAAGATAGGTGTTTTTAGGAGAAGTTCCCTACAGCAAAGATGTTTCATAACATGTATAACCTGTTTGCAAGGAATTTTTAAGATTTATGTTTTACAAAAAATTATGTTGAAAATATATACTCATAGGGATCTTCTCCAAAAAATTTTTTAAGAATACATTTTGTTTGAAACGCCTATCCTAAAAATTAACACACTGAGACAAAATTTCCCAACATGCAATTTCCTATTTAAATTTCGCAGCCGCCAGCTGGTAGGCAGTGCCTTTAATATATCTTAGTTTGTTTTTTAAACATTATGAATCAAAACTATTTTTCTAACCACTATGGGTAATAAAATTATATTATACCTTGTTTATACCTGTGTAACATTCACACATTTTTTTTCTCTGAAACAAATTTGGGAAATAGGGGTGCTGGTCTTAGGTGGAGATTAAAGCTTAGGGAAAAAAATTGGATTTGGAAATAGTTGGGTTTTTCATATCAGGGACTGCTTTTGCCTCCCTTTTGGCTACAGCAGGGGTGGGGATGTCAGCCATGTAATTTTGAAGGAACAAAACAAATAACTGTAAAAAAAAGGGGGGGCAGTGGAAGGGTGGCTTTCATGCTGGTGTGCTAGCATGTCGCCGGGAGACGTGCGAGCAGTCCACACTTGAAGTTTTTGTTGAAGTTGTTTATGTCTCGTAGACAAGTAGCATTTTAAACGTTAATTACATTACATTTAACTGTATTTATACATATTTATGCTTAAGATGTGAAGTGGCATGAGGTAAGAAGCATCATCTTATTTTTTAAATGCTTCATCTGGTTGTATGTTTTGGTGTCACACTCTGACTGCACCCAATGACCTTGGAAGATTCTGCTTAATGTTACTGATCACCTGGTCAGCAGTAGCGCACTTTGCTGGGAAGAAAACGTCTAGGGTCGCAAATATAAAGCCTAATTCTAAGGTACCACTTTTATTGAAAAATGAATGGGGATGTTTATTTGAAGTAAATATGGTATAGTGCGTGCCACTTGTTTTTGTAACGTATCTGTAGTGTGTGGAACACACTTGTGGGTCTTGCGTCGGAGCTGGTTGTCCATGCGTAAATATGGTAATTTATCCATTCTCACATGTAGAGGTGTAGCACATGGTGTTACATAAAAGCTGCAAGAACCACATTCCATTTAAAATACCGATTAGTTTTGAAGTTTTTGTCCCCTTTCAGATGTTGTGGTATAGAAAGTTTGGGAAATAGTTTCGTCACTTAATTTCCCAGCTAACGGTCTGTTTATATTTTGCATTTGTGTGTTTACTTAACTTTCCAGCTAACAGTTGTTTATATTTAGTATTTGTGTTATGTTTATATTTTTCCCTCGTATTAAATATAGCCCTATTTAGATTTATAAAGTAATTAAAACATGCATGTTAAACACCCATCCCTTTCATAAAGTTTAGCTAAATAATTTTACTTCTAATATTAAATAATAATATTAATATTTAAATAATATTTGTGGTTGTTATTAATTTTAATAATTTTTGGAACTGTAATTCATTTTAATTAGGGTTTAAATATATATATATTTGTGCTAGGCGATTGTGCCGGAAGCAAGGCTTCTGGTGGGCTCGTTAAATTGTGATGGATATCTCCTTTATCTCTAGGTTTTAAATTTCTAAATTACCTTGTGCCATCGTAGAGCAGGATAATTATTTTGCTTCCAGAAAAGTGTTAATTATAATAGGAGGCCCTGTCATATTGAGAAGAGGAAGGAGGGTTGGCCTGCTGATTTGGATTTCTCGTGATGTATATAAGGCACCATTTGACGCCTAAGAAGCGCCGATGCCATGACGTTAGGAGTTGGTATGATGCCATCTTGGCACTAGTGACACCAGTTATTTTTCTTGGTCGGAGCAGCCAATGAGTGTCGTATTTAGACTATTTGTGAAGTTTTAACACCTTCTCTACATGATTTGGACAGTTTTCCAGTAGAGGATATGCTGATTTCTCACTGTAGCTTCCAAAGCCCAGGAACTGCAATTTAAAGAAACCTGTTTAATTTTTTTGGAAAGTTAATTTAAAACCAAAAATTTTTGAAGATACTAAATTTTGAAGTGGCATTTTTTAAAATTAATTTTAAACATTTTCTGATCTCAGTTAATATTTCAGTTGTGTGTGAGTTGAAACATGAACGGAAGTAATTTCCCTTTTTCCAACTATTAGCCAAGTTTTCATTCAGTTTTATTTTCGTTAACATTGCATTTTTTAAACAAATATTTGTAAGTAGGGAGGGTGGTATTATTGAAAACATAGAAGCTCAGCGTAATTGGCTGCATTTTGGATTCACTTTTCACATCAGTGCTTATTTTTGTGTGATTTTCATTCAGCAATAAGCATCACTTAAATTTATTTTTAATTGTTTTATGTATGCAGTTAGTAACCAGACTTCATCTGATTTGTGGCGTGTAGTATGTTTGAATATTGTTTCCTGCTGTTGTATGTAATATGTATTTTTGCTGTAGTGTGTTACTACACCTGATAAACACACTAAAATGCCCTACTTCTTTTACCGATTTAAGGCGTTCAACCAAATGTTGAGTGAACCTACACTATTCTATTTCTTCGACTGATACATTAATAATTATAGTGTGTATTCACAAGGAACTGCACAGCAGTAAGTAAATAAACGAGCAGTCCAAGAATCTCTACCAGAACAGAGTTTAAATGGGGAAGAAATTTCTTCTCAATGTGTCAGTTTCAAAGACAACTGTTTCAAACAAAATAATATTCAATGCAACTTTCTCAGCCAACACTGCCTTGTTAAATAATTTTCAAAACATGAATTCATTAATTTTTTTTGTAAAATGTACATTTTAATGTTAAATTTTAAAAAAAATAAATACTAAACATAAAAATTGTTAATATTTATTAACATGCTTGTATTGCTTCGGAAGTGTTATGTAGAATAGTCCCGCCTGTCAGTCTCGCTCTCCACTGTACCGATACTCACTCTTGCCAACACCCAATTCTCTGCTGGTTCGTCGTGTTGCTGTCTTCACACACGTGGTGCTTGTGGTCGCACTACCCTCCAAACTCTGAAAGTGTCGGCTCGGCCTGATCTAGGCTCTCCGCACCTCGAGTCTCGCTGACAGAGGCTACGGCGGTGACCAGAACATTCTTTCATAGATCGGAAATTCAATCCGCTGGAGGTCAGGAGCGCACAAGTCCTGATAGGCTAATCTGACACCTTCATGCAAAAATACATTTATGAGTGATGATTTAGGCGCACATAACAAGTTTCACATTTTTATGAAGATTACGTAACCAATTTTGAACCATCTGAACTTCGACTTTACGTTTGTGTTGTATTTCAAAAATTTTGTAAAAGGAACGGAAAAGTGAAGTGAAATGGTCTTATTGACATATAGATGTGCTGCCAACTTTCACAAAAAAATAATAATTTTGTTTCACTTATCAGATCTCTTATAACATGTTCATAAAAAATATTCTTTCCCATTTACAACACAAAATCTTGAAGGGGAATTTTTTGGAAATGCTTTACAAAAAGTGCACAACCAAAATAAAAATTATTTCTTTCCCTCATCCTTACCGCCATCAAGCTCCTTGCAAATTCCGTGCCCATTGTCTTCCTCCATTCTCAGTACTGCAAACAGGGTGACTTTGGCCCAAAAACTTGGAAAGTTGTATTTACTTTTGTAATTGATAAAAATGAATGTTTTTGTTCTCTTGTTGCGCTCTGATAACTAAACCACAGAACAGAATACAACATATTTGTTATTTGTTTCTAACAGTCAAAACAGTAAATAGGCTTACCTAAAATTTGGGCTAAAGTCACCCCCAAGGGCCAAAGTCACCCTATCTTAATGTAGCTAGAATATGCTGTTTCGGTAGCTGGCGCGAGTTATAATTTTTTAGCTACCTTAGGTGGACCACTGATTTAAAATGGGAAAGAAATTATGCAGAGAAGGCAACAGCTCTTTGTCAGTATTTAGTGATTTGAATTGGGGAAATGAGATGAAAGACAGGTATTCCATTAGTTGAAGTTGTTTCACATTCAAAAGGGCGTTGATTTCAGTGTATGTTTTGTAGAAACACACGAAGGTGTAAGTGATGTGTGAGCAGGCAGTTGCCTCCCTCCCTGTGCATGTAACGTTACGAAGGTTGTAGAAGTGCGTGGTTGCTGAGTGGCGACGGTTGTGTGGCCGTACAGACTACTACCTGCTGGATGGCTGCTCGTTACTGCCGGTCCTGGCCCTCGGAGTGGAGCCCGGCGACAGAGTGCTGGACATGTGCGCCGCTCCAGGGGGCAAGTCGCTCGTCATCATGCAGACTCTGTTCCCAGGTACTCACTTCCGTCTCGCACGGCCGTAGGCATGGGCTCTTCAATCAACCATTTATGTCGAAGGAAATGGTTAGATTATTGAAAAATTAGGGTCGTTGGAAAAAGTGGGGAACTTCAGATATTTTTTTATTTTGACGACTTCACAAATTAATAATAAATAGCTGCTAATTGTCCTGTTGAAGTTAAGAAAATTACCGGTTGTGTTTATTTTACTTTTTGAAAAGCATTCTTGAGATTGTAGAGATTTGGGTGGCCCCTAACGTTGAGTTACTTGAGATAGCATACTTGAGACATAAATGTCTTAAGTTTACCACCTGTTAAACGAAAAGCCTTAGTCTATGGTGGTATTTTTTACATTTTTATTTGGTATTTAGGATATGTTTGATTATTTTCATATAATTATAAGTTACAGGCTCAAAAAATATATATATCTACTTTCCACAGAAAGATACAATGAGACACAGCATATATTGATATAAAAATTACTACTTTAGAAAAAAATTGGTGGGATGTAGTCTTTGGATATTTCAGCACAGTATTAATTGTGTACATTTTAGTTGGTTTGTTTTATAATTTATCAATTACATAATTGACAATTGTTAGATTTTCATTATTATCCAACTTGAATCTTGTGTCTTTCATATCCCGTAAAGTTTTGTTAAAATAAAGTGATCTTCATAAATAAGTTGGACAGAAACGAATCAATAATTTTTTTGCCATGCTTAACCTATTCTTCCGAAACATCCAACAGTAGTTACATTTAGTCGCACCAGGAAATGTAGGAAATTTACTAGCTCAGATAAGTAATTAGGAATGATTTATTGGGTGTTTTGTAGCTCTGTAACTTTCTGAGAGATCAGAATCAATGCCACTCCTTCCTATTTGTAACTCTGAACCATTTTCGTTGAGACACTGTACTCAACTTGTGAACCATGCTATGAAAGTTTCTTGTCACGGTTGCATCTTCCTGGTTATATTTGAAAATTTATGTAATTTATTTTTTTTTTTACAAAAATTCTCTATTTACACAATATATTTTTTACCAGACATTTTTTGAAAGTAGTGTTAATTTTTCAATATGGTGCTGCTGAACTTTTTACTAGTCAATACGTGTCTCAATTGATGTGCTTGGTGACACCTGGAATAGCAGTGCTAGAAGCGTGTGGTGTTACTTTCAGAGCTGCTGGTTTGCAATGATGTGCAAGAGTCTCGTGTTAACAGGATCCACTCTGTGTTCAGGCAGTATGTGTACGACTTGCACAAGTGGCAGGGGAAGTTGAGGATCACTCGGCGAGATGGCAGGAGCATCGATGAGCAAGACGTTTACAATAAGGTGTGTAGCCGTGGCTTCCTTTCCGTAGTTCTGTCGCTCTGTTCAACTTCCACGCAACATTTTTGCCTGTACTGTATTTAATCTTGTGGGATGTAGAAATGTGTGTTAACTATATAAAGATCTTCTCCGTAATAATGCCCAAGTAGTTTGTTTGATATTTTGACCTGTTGAGTTTTAATAGCATAACCCAACATTGGGTTTCTAATTTTATTTGTTTGTGAAAATGAAAAAAATAATTGACATTATTTTGTGTTGTTTTAGATACTTGTAGATGTGCCGTGCACTACAGACCGCCACGTCCTACATGAAAATGATAATAATATATTCAAGTCAACAAGAATGAAGGAAAGGTTACGGCTGCCCGAGACACAAGCAGACCTGTTGTGGTAAATAGTTACCGATTATTTTGTTGGATGAGTGGCGGAGGTGTTGTGTTGCACGGGGGGTCCCTGCATGCACTGTCAGACCAGACATTTTATTTTCTCAAACTGTACTCGTATTAAGGCCGCTAGGCTACCAAAAATATATATAAAAGGACAGGAATTCAAGTACTACACTGTGAGTGCTTGGATTTGTGTCCTTTTATATATTTTTGTACTTGTATTAACAGTAATTGATTCATTTTCTTTAATAAACATACCTATGCTAAATATGCATTTTCCAAATTGAGTAGTATGTTTTCATTGGGGGTGTCGAAACATGTCGTATGTACATAGGGTAGTGTGGGCCTCTGTGCTTGTGGCTTCTTGGGTAACTCTCAAGAGTGTTTTATACATTAACGCAACTCTGGCAAATGCTTCAGCGAGCCACCATGTTAGACTTAAATGTAGCACATACTGGTGACCTAACAGTAGGGTCTTAATACTGAATGCACTTATATGAGTTTACTTTATTTCCAAATTCTAATTTTTGAGCAAGTAACTTAGTATTTGCTCATGATGGTGACAGTAGTAATCACGTTAGTGTATTTATTAATCATAAGCATTTTCGTAAAATCAGGTGTATATTTTATTTAGTACTCAGTAAGTATTACTGAATTTATTGAAGTGNAATCATAAGCATTTTCGTAAAATCAGGTGTATATTTTATTTAGTACTCAGTAAGTATTACTGAATTTATTGAAGTGGTGAATAACTGCATTCTCTTCACTAGTCTATGTTGTGATGTCATTATACAAGCAAAGGCATCACCTACCTGGTTCTTGAACTGCATTGCAGAGAGTATGAAATACATGCATGTTTTTCTACGAAGCTATTAAACGTGCCTACAAGGTGCTGATCTACGAAAAGAACACACACTTCAGACAAGGGCTATTGAGTGCTTTCAAGATGTCACACACATTAGAAACACCATCTTAGAGTACTACAAATAGCTAAACACAGTTTTTTTCCAAATTTCTCTCAAAATATATGCATTGGATACATACATAACGATGCAGGGTCCTCGGACCCTGCATTGAACATTACTGCAGACTTTCAACCAATAAAATAATAGAGTCACCGTTGAAAGTCCCATAGACACATGCAACACGGCAAGAACGCTGCACGCCAGGTCAGAGCCTTGCACTTAGCGGTGATGGCAGACCTAATGCACGTGGCAGTGCTGCCCTTATCACTCTCGTGCTTCTCTGCCTCGCATGCGGAGAACAGCTCTAGGTAGGCAGGAGCTTTAATAACCAGTTCAGTAGGTGAACAGACTCAGTTGAACAGCCATCTTGGCTTCTCACTGCTGCAGATTTCTTTAAATAGAATTCAGAACTGAAGTATGGTTTAGATCTTGTAACGTTTCAGTAGACTCAAAAAGGCTGAAATTCTGTTCTCCTTTTTTATCGACTTGTACTTCTTCTCCAACAAATTAGACAAATAATTCTTCCATCGTCTCTAAACAAAATTAATAAACCTCATTCGTTTTCCATTATCAATAGTTAAGCTTTAAAACATCTGGCAGCAATTGTAATATTCATGCAATCTTATTATTAATCATTTTTATCAAATTTGTCTTCTTTATCACCCACACGCGTCTGTTCTCAGCGGTGGTGATAACATTTCTTGCAGGAAAAAAAGCTTGATTCAAACTTCGTCACTTCTGTTGTTACTTGCACTCTGATTGGCTGTCGTCTGACCACGCCACTACTCATTCAATCAGCAATGGCGAGGCGAGNAATCATAAGCATTTTCGTAAAATCAGGTGTATATTTTATTTAGTACTCAGTAAGTATTACTGAATTTATTGAAGTTGTGAATAACTGCATTCTCTTCACTAGTCTATGTTGTGATGTCATTATACAAACAAAGGCATCACCTACCTGGTTCTTGAACTGCATTGCAGAGAGTATGAAATACATGCATGTTTTTCTACGAAGCTATTAAACGTGCCTACAAGGTGCTGATCTACGAAAAGAACACACACTTCAGACAAGGGCTATTGAGTGCTTTCAAGATGTCACACACATTAGAAACACCATCTTAGAGTACTACAAATAGCTAAACACAGTTTTTTTCCAATTTCTCTCAAAATATATGCATCGGATACATACATAACGATGCAGCGTCCTCGGACCCTGCATTGAACATTACTGCAGACTTTCAACCAATAAAATAATAGAGTCACCGTTGAAAGTCCCATAGACACATGCAACACGGCAAGAACGCTGCACGCCAGGTCAGAGCCTTGCACTTAGCGGCGACGGCAGACCTAATGCACGTGGCAGTGCTGCCCTTATCACTCTCGTGCTTCTCTGCCTCGCATGCGGAGAACAGCTCTAGGTAGGCAGGAGCTTTAATAACCAGTTCAGTAGGTGAACAGACTCAGTTGAACAGCCATCTTGGCTTCTCACTGCTGCAGATTTCTATAAATAGAATTCAGAACTGAAGTATGGTTTAGATCTTGTAACGTTTCAGTAGACTCAAAAAGGCTGAAATTCTGTTCTCCTTTTTTATCGACTTGTACTTCTTCTCCAACAAATTAGACAAATAATTCTTCCATCTTCTCTAAACAAAATTAATAAACCTCATTCGTTTTCCATTATCAATAGTTAAGCTTTAAAACATCTGGCAGCAATTGTAATATTCATGCAATCTTATTATTAATCATTTTGATCAAATTTGTCTTCTTTATCACCCACACGCGTCTGTTCTCAGCGGTGGTGATAACATTTCTTGCAGGAAAAAAAGCTTGATTCAAACTTCGTCACGTCTGTTGTTACTTGCACTCTGATTGGCTGTCGTCTGACCACGCCACTACTCATTCAATCAGCAATGGCGAGGCGAGNTCTGTTGTTACTTGCACTCTGATTGGCTGTCGTCTGACCACGCCACTACTCATTCAATCAGCAATGGCGAGGCGAGAGCCAATCAGGACACTTTTCTTTAATTTCACGTGATTTACAAATTTGAATACTTAATACCCTCTAAGGACAAAATGAATAATAACAATAGCCATAACGTCTAAATTACCTCTACATCAATAAACTCGTCACATGACCAAAATTACATTGCACTTCGCTTAAACCATATATTAAATGTTAATTTGAAAATTATTTTAATTAATCGTCACAACAACCAAATAATCTGAAACCAAAGACAAATATAATACCCTGAAAACTGCAACGTTACAATCTCTCATGAGAGAAGAAATTCCAGAAAGATAGAAGCTTTGCCAGAGTGGTTAACACAAGGACAGTAATGTTTCTCACACAGTCCAATTTTTTGTTCTGAATCATACATTCGACATGATGGTTTACTGTGTGAACTTCAGCACATATTTATTTCATATAAATTAATTTGTAGATAAAATTAGATGTGCTGTAAGAGTTTTGTGAGGCGTAAGTGTGTTTCTTGGCATACCGTGTAAATGCTCTTCCAGTGTGACCTAGTGTTGTTCTTGTTGTAGTAATGCGTTGAAGCTGGTGCGTCCTGGGGGGACGGTCGTCTACTCAACTTGCTCACTGTCACCGATACAGAATGACGGTATTGTGCACATGGCTTTGCGCAGAATGTGGCAGGAATCTAACATGGAGCTGGTTGTCAGGTATGTGTTGTCGGATAATCATGACGTTCGCTGTCCGCTGCGAAAGTGTGCGTCTGTTTCATTTCCGCACTAGCTGTTTTTTTATTTTTTTTATTCTTTGCAGTGACTTAGGACCAGCTTTGCAGCAGACACAGGTATTGTTCAAAATCGGGAGGAATATAGGATTGAAGTACGGACACCTGGTGCTGCCCTTTGTACCCGCAAACTTTGGACCGATGTATTTTTGTAAAATAGTTAAAGTGAAGTAAAATTATTTTTAAATAGTGAGTTGTTGTTTTGATTGTTTAAAGATAAAAATCATGAAAATGAAGACTTGTTTCATAAACAAAACAACCAAACACTTTAATGTAAACCTGCAATAAGCCATATATGTACCCTCAGAAATAGGTAGCAAATGTTCAAATGGACAAAGTACCCTCTTCAAATAGACACATTTACAATCCAGCTGCGAAAAAAAAAATAATTTGATGTATGGGTAAGTATGCACAGGTAACACTGAATGAGGAACATAGTGGTTCCATTTTACCGTAAATCTGTTTATTATCGTGACTGTGTTGATTTTGATGGGAATGCACTCTCATTACTGTTCATTCTTAAAAAAAAAAAATGCTAGGGTAGTTCGGAACAGTCTGGTTGTTGAACTCAAAAAAATTTAAGTTAAAAACAACAGAACAATTGAAAAATTAAAAGAAACAAAATAAGTTTTAGTTCAATCAAATAATGTATTTGAGATAGTTAGTGCTTAAAGTCAATTGAAAGTAAAGGTACTCTGTGGGTGGCAGGACGCTATGCAAATATGTAATGCACATTTAACACAATCTAATCTGGGGAAGCTGTGTGTATAGTCTGTTCACGGTAAACTGAACACTTCTGAAAGTCCTGCTTAACATCTACTTGTATGCACATCGTGCATTCTTCCACCATACGTACAATTAACATTGCAGTGGAGCTAATCATTCTATTCGTGTGTTGGTGAAGTGAGACTGTAAACTTATTAAAAAAAAGTAAGTAGTTTATAAATTTTCTAATTATTACACTTAACATACATGTGAAAAGACAGCAAAAGAAATCATTTCAGTACTCATAAATGTTTACCGAACACTTCTAATTCGACATTAAGACATACTTTACCACCGCCATTCCCAACTTTATTGG
The DNA here is from genome assembly GCA_002778355.1 of Clitarchus hookeri. Taxonomy (NCBI): domain Eukaryota; kingdom Metazoa; phylum Arthropoda; class Insecta; order Phasmatodea; family Phasmatidae; genus Clitarchus; species Clitarchus hookeri. The sequence continues at coordinate 90,545 of NQII01002320.1, forward strand.
GTGCATTCTGTGCCCGTTGAAATATGTGCAAGTAGCCCGGAGGTTGGTTTCAAACGTGCTTAAATAACAGTGAACTGCCTGTAACGCAGTACATTTATACAGTCAGCCAAAACCTCAGTTCCGGAAACCCAACTTTCAAATCTAACATTTTAGTGAAGTGTTTATACCGTCATATGAAATTCAGTTTTGGAAACTTGTTATTAATTTTTTGTTTCGTGCCGGAAATCACTAGTATCTAAACAGTAAANATATGAAATTCAGTTTTGGAAACTTGTTATTAATTTTTTGTTTCGTGCCGGAAATCACTAGTATCTAAACAGTAAATAAACAGTAAAAACCAGTTAATCCTTTTTGTTGTAGTGATACGAAAAGGAAATACATTTGACAGAAATTTATAAATNTAAACAGTAAAAACCAGTTAATCCTTTTTGTTGTAGTGATACGAAAAGGAAATACATTTGACAGAAATTTATAAATATGACTAAAAATTTATTAAAAGTTGCTTACGTTACTTGATAAAACATAATTTGAACAAAGGTATTTCGTAACTTTGTTTAAGATGCAATACAATTATTTTCGTACCTACAGCAAAATTATATAATCATTTTGCATTTACACACATTATTTTTAAACAATTTAACTTCTTCTTTTACACTTCAACATATCCTAGTTGTACATTTCATACCATATTTAGTAACAAAACCAAAATTTAGTTTTTTATACCACGCATGAAACCTAAGATTTGATGCGAAACTTGAATTACAAACCTCGATTTCAAGATACTGCGAAACCTCACTTTGGCAGTGTTTATACCGTACACAAACTCTACTTTCCGAAACCTAGGTTACCAAAACTCTGGTTTCAGGTGTCGGTATAAACATACTGACAGTAAAATTTTCTACAAAAGTGTTCTTAGTCACTTGAGTATGGCTCAGCAAGTGAATTACAACACATGGTGAGAGAGAGTGGATTGAATCCAATGTTGATTTGACATAAACATATATATACAATATTTTTATGTATTAAATCTTTTATTATGGCCTCTTGTACAATCGTGTAGATGTGGTGACAAAATTACAATATTTGTGTATGTTCAATACTCACTAAACACTTTTGACCCAATAATATAATAATTTTGGGAGCAGTCGTAACATGTCTTTGTCCAATCTATTCCTACAGGGTTCACAACCCTTACAAAAAAGTCTTCCCCCTCACTTGCAGTAATTATTACATTTTGTTTGAATATAGATACATATTTAGTGTGGAACACATTTATTGAATTTTATGTACTGTATGCAGTGAAACTTTTTGTTTTGCACTTTTTGAGGGGCCGGGAAAAATACTGCAAAATTCAGGGAAATAAAAAAAGGGGCGAGGGGAATTATTTTGAAAGTGCTATACATGGTATAAAAAAAATAGGGAAAGTGTAAAAAAAAAGGGTTCTACTGCATTGTTTTTGTAATGGTCACAGTTATCGTAGGATATTGAACCATACATACAGTATTTAAATTTCAGTTTTCATTGGTTAACCTCTTTTAAATAGTAATATACTGTATTGCTTTTAATTTATGTGATGTCCTCAAAGTGTGTGGAACTCCCCAAATGAATCAGTGTTCATGGTTGGGAGCAATTCTTTGAACAAACACCATTGACATGCTAGAAGTAGTGAAGAAACTCCAGAGCACAGTTGTGTATAACCATGTAAGAATCTTAGGGGAAGAGCTCCACTGTTGTAATGCCGAGGTCTCCATTCTGTTCACATTTTGCAACCAGCAGAATGAGGCAAGTAAAGTGGAGCTGCTTATGGTGTACGATCTTATGAGAGCACGGGACCAGGAACAACGTATCACTGACTGAGATTGTCGTCTGCCAGCTCGGTTGGTAACACAGGATAGACAGGCCACGGTGCAGCAGATGACGTGCCACTTCAATGCTGGACCACAATGCACTGTGAGCAGCAGTACCATCCAGAACAATCCCCATGCTATGGGGTACAGGAGCCCGCTGGGTACCTCTGCTCACCTCATGTCACAAGAATCGACAATTGACATGGATGTGGGAATGAACACTGCCATTGGACCCGTGATGCATGGATAAAGGTAGCCTGGAGAGATGAGTTGAGGTGCAGTTTAGTACGTGCCGATGGCAGGACGAGAGTTCGTCACCAAGCACATGAAGCAGATCCCTCGTTTATGTGGGTTGAAATGGTTCCCCTGGGACGCATGCCGTCGCCCGCTGGCAAACGATACAGAGACCTTGTAGATCATGCACACCCATTTCTGTGCCTGAAGCACCTTGCAGGACGTCTGTACCTACAGCAAGACAGTGCACTGGGCCACCGCTCCCGAATTGTGACAGCGGTTGGATGAACTCTCCATCACAGACTAGAGGTTGCTTGCCTGGCTCCCGAGGTCACCCGACCTTAAACCTATCAAAAACATCTGGGATGCTGTAGAGACAGATGTGTGCGTCGTGTATCCTGTGCATTGTGGGAGGCTGTGCAGCGGTCATGGACCAGCGTGGCTCCTGACCACTCCCAGTGCCTTGCGGAGTCCATGCAAAGCCTCGTCACTGCTGTCGCCAGAGTGGAAGGGGGTGCTACACTCTACCAGGTAGGCGTGTGTAATCCCAACTGCTTGTGAATGTATACTGCAGACCAGCCTTAGTATAGTAGTATGTAAGACTGCAAGTCAAGCAGGCCTACTTATTGAAATACATTTTTATATCAGTTCAACAAAATGTGTGTGAAGAAATAAAGTTGTTTATTCAAGCCAGTTAGAATGTAGCAGTGCACCTTAAGTTTTTAATGGGAAGGTTTATTTTTTCTAAGTTGTATTAAAACACTCGTTTCATATACTAGAAATTTTAGCCATACCAAATTTTAAGTTAAAAGAATATAACATGACACATCTGTAGCTAGGAAGGAAATTAAATGTAACAAGATATATTGTTTTTTCTTGTGCTTGTATAATTAAATTATTTAAACATTTTGGAATACAGTATGCCTCTAGAGAAATATTAGCTTCACCTGTTATTGATTGCACTAAGTATGATTTCTTATTTGCAGACTATGGGTGGGTAAAATAAGTTATCTGATTTTCTAAAAAAAAAAAAAAAAAAAAACTGCGTAAATAAATTACACGAGACAATAATGCAGTTAAAATAAAAACTTGCCTTTGTCAGATAACATCAATCAAGCAATTTGGAAACAATTTGCAGCAACTATCTTATACACAAGTTGATATGATTACTACATTCATAACTGCACTTCTTTATGTGCAATTTATGTTATCCTGGTGTCTTCTTAAGTTTATTATCAGGTGCTACCTAAGCACATTTTGTGTTACGTTTTGAAATTATTCAAAACATCAGCAAAATTGTATTGATTTTATTTGAACAGTGTTTTGGACAAAAGTTATTTGTTATATTGTATTATCTATTCATGACCTATTTTTATTTTTGCAGTTGAATATTTAAGATATCAGTTTTTTTTTGTTTGTGGGAATCAATTATGTACTTCCGACACACGTAAAGTAATTAACAGCTTACATTGCAATAGTATAAATGAAATTGTTACATTATAAATAGCAGACAGANCTTCCGACACACGTAAAGTAATTAACAGCTTACATTGCAATAGTATAAATGAAATTGTTACATTATAAATAGCAGAGAGAAAACACAAGTGCTCGTGGGAAGACACGCTCGAAAGTCGGACGAACACATTTCCCATGCGGATGTGGAGTTGGTGACTTTTGCTGGTTAGGCCAGCATCTTCAGGCCGCTAGTGGAGGTACTCTGCAGCCAGTAGAACAGTGGTTGGCAAATGTGAACCTAATGGCCAGGAGGCAAACTAGGGTGTGGTGGGAAATTTGAAATAATGCTGTGAAAATTTATTTTTTCACTCACCACAATTTTTATGCTGTGCACAGTTCTGCTTCCATGACTCAGTTTCCACAGCAAACTTACAAGACAATAGAAACTTAAATCTGTTCTTACCATTTTCAGAGCTGTAAAAATGAATAATAATTATCAGATTGATACATTTAAAGCAGTTAATTGAATTAAGAGAAACTAGTTCAACATTTTCATAACTGAATATGTAATAACACTTCAATGCTAACCATGGTCTTAGACCATTATGCTAACACAATGGCATGATGTTATTTTTAATTTTTATGTGAATATTAAATTCCATTTTCAGGAAAAGTTTATTTATATTTGGCTTAAGGTATATCATTTTATCAAACACGTGTTAATGGTCTTTTTTTTTGTAAGATCGTGTGGAATTTCCCCATTATTTTCTGACAACTACAAAGAACATGACACGTTTATCTATTAAAAAGTAATGAATTATTTAGATACGATTAATCGGAAACTTGTGATTATATTGATTGGTTTCTAATTGATTATGTAGCTTTTGATAGCCATCTCTAGTGTGCGGACTTCTGTACAGATGCATACGAAAACACACGGAGGTAAGAAGTTGGGGAGTAGGCGTCTTTCTTAAAAATTTTTCACATTGCCATCGTGCTCTGAATATAGCTGTACAAATAGATTTTTAAAAAATCTGGATAGAATCACATTTCTTAAATGTGCATTTCTTTATCACCTCTTTTTTGCAGCTCGTTGTAACTATTGAACTAGATGCTCGTTGGTACCAACTGTTATTTGGCCGAAGTTTACATTATCTTTTATGATTATTTAATGGTGATTATCATTTTGTGTATTTGTTTCGCTATCCTGTCTAATAAAGTCATGTTTACTTATGCAAGTGATTCTCTGTACCTAATGTTTACTGTGTAAACACAGCCTTAAAATATTTTTACGTAAGGATAATGGTTGAGATTAATTATGAAGGCTGCGATAGTCTATCCCATTTAAGTCACATCTTGAAATAGGGTACATCTAATGTAAAAGAGATTTATTTTTAATCCTGCAAATATGACTATATCTGGCAGATACAGAGGAGGGCTGAGAGTGTACATTGAAATATAAATTATGTAATTTTAAGAATATTTTATAATAAAGTAACAAGTATTTTGCAAGTAATGTGTGTGCGTACAATTTCTCACTGCGGAAGTGTTTAGCTCATGGATGCTTAATGTGGCCGACAACATAGCCAAAGCCTAATCTACCATAGGGTATTTTGATGGTTCAAATACTCTACATATTTTAGAATAATCTTGACAATCTTTTGGAAGTACAATGCAAAGCACCAATGGTACTGAACACGGATCATGTTGTATATATGGTACCCAGGCCTGATAACACTGACAACAAATGTGTGTCTAAGGCCATTATCTTGTTTAGTCAACATAGACCTGGCAATGGAGTTGTTCAATTAAATTTTTAATGTAGCTAAAATTGGACTATATTGTGTTTCTACGGTTATGATACATGATATTGCCACAAAAATCAATATGGTTATTTTATAAAATGAGGTAGAGAGGAAAACATAGTAAAAGACCCTGTTTGTGTAATCAGTATTGAGACACTTCCATTTAGCACTTTGCTGAACATGTCGTGTGTTCCATTGACTTAAAAATTACATCTAGTAAACAAACAAATATATTAAGTTAACAGTAAGATATGATACTCTTCATGCGCACACAGAATAGTGGGTTCATTGTACGGCACCTTGTTGAATAACACAATTTCCCACCTTATCTTCCAAAACTGTTGTTCATCCTGAAAGATATATTTGTTCTAGAACGTTCAGTTTTGGAAGTAGCATGTCAAATATTTATATATATTCAACATTCTTGAGGTTTCTTAGAAGAGGTTCCTGTAACAGCATGGCTAATTCTTCAATTCCTATTATTTTGTTATTTGGGTCTGTTGTAGATGATAAGCACACATGTACGGTAAAGTACTTAAATTATAATGTCTAAGATGTAAACTAAATGCAAACTTTAAAAATCGTTATAATAAAAAATGTGCTACTAAATAATGAACGAACATAATGTTATTAACGACATTTTTGAGACTGCCCTTCGAATTTTAACTGAGAGTTTATAAAACTTACAGGTGCCTGTAACGAATCCATACCAAATATCTTAGTCAATGTATTTGTTTATACTTTGAGCCAAATCGAGGTTCATTTAATATACAGAAACCTCTAATGCAGATTCAGTTCAACATGATACAGTCTCGCATTACAGCTCTGAAACCTAATATTTTAAGACGCTAATTAATACTATCTGTCTTGAAAAATTATTATTGATTCCTTTGAAAAACGTATCCAAGTTTATTTACTCGAAACTTGCCAATTAGTGTACTATTTTCGATCAGTCACTGACGAAAAATATTCGTTTCTAGAATATGTAAACATTCAGGCCAGTGATGTTTTGATAGCCAGAGGGGGCGTGGTCGCTCCCGCCATCGGCATCAGCAATATGTGTTGGAAAGGGTTGACGTAAACCACGTGTCCACGAGCTCCTTGTGCCCACTCTGACCACCACAGTCACAACTACACCAGCTACACCGGGCCGTACCAACCACAGCAGGCCAAAAGTGCGTAGTGCGGGTCGACAAGAACTGAACTTGCACCTTGCCGACAAGAATTACGTAAATCAAGAGACCACCCTACGCATTTATTACAAGAGGCAATTCTCTTAATAAATAGGTAGGCGATCCGAAACGGCGTTTACCCCAAAGCCACAGACGTTTGGCGCAGTGGAAATTGGTCGTTGCTTCGTAGCAGCTAGCGCAGCGACCTACGACGCAAAGCACCACCAAGTGGCGTCGCACTGGCTTGTAGGCCGAAACTGAAGTGATAGGTGTCGCAAAGTGTCACCAGTAGTGTGCAGCATTTTTACGAACACATTAAACACAGTCACTGCGTTCACAGCAACATTCAGGGGTGAGTTTTATTGTATTAAGAGCAATCAAGCATAGCATTCCACACCTCTCTGCCCAGGTGGACTCGTCCATCGGAGACAGCCAAGTTGCAACACTGTAGCCAGTTAAATTCAGACACGTAACAGGTAGTGAAATTCAAACACTTTTTACGNAAAAAAAAAAAACTGGCATAGGCATGTGTATGCAAATAACACAGGTATGGAACCAATCAAAGTAACGTGATGCGGCCGGCAGTACCTATATAAGACAAAAGCGTCTGGTAAAGTTGCTAGATCGGTTACTGCTGCTACAATGGCAGGTTATCAAGATTTAAGTGAGTTTGAACGTGGTGTTTTAGTCGGCGTACGGGAGATGGGACATAGCATCTCCGAGGTAGCGTTAAAATGTGGATTTTCGCATACCATCACTTCACAAGTGTACCGTGAATATCGGGTATCCCGTAAAATGTCAAATCTTAGGTATCGCTGCGGCCGGAAAAAGATCGTGAACGAATGGGAAAATGACGACTGACGAGAATAATTAAACGTGACAGACGTGCAACCCTTTCTCAAATTGGTGTAGATTTCAATGCTGGGGCATCAACAAGTGCCAGCGTGCGAACTATTCAACAGACCATCATTGATATGGGCTTCCGAAGCCGAAGGCCCACTCGTGTACCATTGTTGATTGCACGACACAAAGCTTTACGCCTCGCCTCGCCATTGGACTTTTGATGACTAGAAACACGTTGCCTGGTCTGACGAGTTTCGTTTACAATTGTATCGGGCGAATGGACGTGTACGGGTATGGAGACATCCTCATGAATCCATGGACCCTACATGTCAACAGGGGACTTTTCAAGCTTGTGGAGGCTCTGTCATGGTATGGGACATGTGCAATTTACCTGAAATGGAACCCCTGATATGTCTAGATACGACTCTCACAGGTGACAGATATGTAAGCATCCTGTCCGATCACCTGCACCCATTCATGTCCATTGTGCATTCCGATGGATGTGGACAATTCCAGCAGAACAATGCGATACCCCACATGTCGAGAGTTGCTACCGAGTGGCTCCAGGAACACTCTTCTGACTTTAGACATTTCCATTGGCCACCTAAATCACCAGACATGAACATTATTGAGCATATCTAGGATGCCTTGTAACGTGCTGTTCAGAAGAGATCTCCCCCACCTCGCACTGCTATGGATTTGTGAACTGCCCTGCAGGATTCATGGTGTGAATTGCCTCCTGCATATCTTCAGACATTAGTCGAGTCCATGCCATGTCGTCTTGCGGCACTTCTGTGTTCTCGCTGGGGTCCTACACGATATTAGGCAGGTGTACCAGTTTTTTTTTGGCTCTTCAGTGTATAAAAGGTCAATTATGTTTTCACATAGGGAGATTGCCTATAAAGGCCTCCATCTTTGTAACATGTCATTTAGTGCGGTGACATGCTCCATCAACTTCACAGCTTCAATCTGAACTGACATTTGTTAATAAACAGGGGTGTCACCAATGTGTTCATTTAATTTATACGATTTTTCACCATTACTATCATATCACATAGTTTTCATGTTATGTTTAATCATTTGCCGTTTTACTTGACTTCGGTTCTAGTAACTCGTGACAGAAACCGAGGTCATTCTGCCAGTTCGTCTCAGCACTCTGACCAAACCAGTGATGTTGGTCGCCTGTTCCATGAGCCCCCTTGGTACCATATTTTAGGCTGTAATCACTCACTGCAATATTAAATTGATGTGGTCAAGCTTGGCCATTGGTGGATTCCACATCCCGTGTTAGGAAAGCCAACGTGACCCACGGTGTTACCAGAGTTGATGGTGTGATAATTATGTGCCCGGCGCCACAGCTCTGCGGTGAGCTGATGTGATGAGAGTCGTTTCGGTCGACGGCATAGGGGACTCTGGTCAACACTCCGTCACACACGATGGCGAGGCTATAGGCCGCCTCGCATGCCTTAATTAATTGAAAATAAAACACTTACGAACGATGCTTGTTGAGGTATTTATTACCTGAGACTCCTTGCTGCACGCACAACTATAATACAAAACACGTGGCCTTAGTGGCCCGGAAACTGCGAGCGACCACGTGGTCTTTACAATGTGAAACTCGAATGCACTTAACAATTCTCCGATAAAAATAACGTCGCTCTCCCTTCGGTGCTATACAAGTAAAATAATGAAACATATAAAATAAGGATTCAGCTTATGACGTCGATACTGATGGATACAAGTTCAACTGATGATGTCAGCACCGAGGGCCTCTGCGGAACGAGAGACTTACACATCTCGATGCATTGAAGTGCTGACGAGAACTGGAGGGAAGGCGTGCGCCGGCTTCCGCCATCTGAGCGCAGCCGACGCCATGCGGCGAAGCGATGAATCACAATATACACTAAAAAATTATAATGAGATGAAAGGGACATGAATTAAATTAAACTAAGATGACATAATTTTCCCTTAAATAATACACAATAAAAATGATTATATTAATTCTTAATGTTTCCATCGTACCAGCCACAGTACTGCCAAATGTAAAATGTCACATGTCTCTGGCTGTGGCTGTGTAGACTGTTTCCAATGACGACAAAACAAATTGTATTAATTATATGCACTGATGCTATTAATAAATACCCTAATGAAATAATAACATGGAAAAATTAGAACCACTAATTCACTTGCACTGATACTATTATGCACACTCTCACTCGTGCCCACAAGCTTGTCGGTGTGGTGTGTCTGGTGTGGGGACACGACTGTGGCAGTCATAGTGGGCATAAATGACTCGTGAATGCGCGGTTCATGTCAAAATTACTTAACCAAGAGATTTCTTTTATTTATTTTAAGTACCGAGGGGAGAGCCACCCCCCTCTCTCCAGAGAGCTTAATGCTATAGCGTATCAACATAATACCATGTTTATTTCACGCTATGGTCACCGGCAGGCCGTAAGTGCTGGGTCCATTTTCATTCATCATTCACCTGTAAGCAAGCACATTGAATAAATTGCTTTAAAAAGTTAAGCGTGTGTCGATTAATTGTAGGTTACTACAACCGTTGTAGCATCACCCACAATTTCATAGTGTATTTCAGGCATACGAGATGTCCTACAGTCTCGTCATAAGGTATAAATAGTGAAACGGTAAGTACGTGACAACACCATCAACAAAGGGACGGAGATATCCAGGCTTCCCTAAGTCGGCGACCGAACGACCCTCATCATTAACTCTGCACTGTGTAATGGCGCCAGGTAATCCAACACTTAACAAGCCCTGGGTAACCTCGACCACTTCAGGGTGTAAACACAATGTAACAGTTGTGGCGAGTGCATTACCAGTGTTGGTTTGAAAATATTTGTATTTACGTGAAATTTATAAGAGGTTCATTTTGTGAGGCCTTGTTATTTTCCTAAGTAATTTTTTTCGCCTATTTCCCTTTAGTCAACGAAATGCTAGAAGGTATCAATTAAAATAAAATGTTTAGCTATTGAAAATAATTTTATTATTTATAATTTTTCTGGCGAGCCCCTAAATCCCACTATGCCAGCGTGAGCATCATAGCATTCATTTTAGTAGCTAAGACTGTTGGCGAATGAGATGCGTCTCAAGGCAAGCCCTTTACGTCTTAGGTCGGGTTTATTATGTTAAAATGGACGTATGCATCGTGGCTATAGCAAGGTTGCAATGGTAGCCACGGACACAGCACACCCCGAAGAAAGAAGGGTCTAGATGGAAGGGCACAGCAAACCAGGCAAAGCGGAGAGGGCCTGGTGACATCTGTGCGACAGTCGTGGTGGATAAATGTATAGTCCTTCGACTAGGGTAAGTTGTTAGTTAGCGAAGATAGACTTTTGTGGGTTTGGTGCAGGATAATATGAAATGAGTGTGCTGCTAGGAGGTAACCAGTGTCACGCCATGTGGGCCTGGTGGTGGGGGATAGAACTGAGCCACCCACTCGACAAATGCCAGTCATCTTTCTGTAACAGAAAAAAAGTGGGTGTCGCAGGCAATTATAAGAAGGAAGAATTATAGCTAGGAAAAAGGTGGGAAACGGGAGAATCCCATGAAATATCCACAATTTATGGGAGGACTGCAAAGGGAGCCAAGTGGGTGATAATAAGTATTTAGTTAATAATAATTATAACAGTTCAATTCAAGTGGGGATGCAGTGAGGCTGCCTGGTGGAAACATTAGGCCACCATCTAATGTTTGCCCTGTAGTACTCCGGGGGCAGCAGTTGTTCTCTGGTGGTGAAGTTCTGGACGATCTCTGTGCTCTGGTGTGGGGCTCAGGTGTTATTGGAGTCTCTGTGGTGGTTTATCTGTCATCTGCGAGGACGGTGCGGTCGACCTTGAATCTTGGATGTATCAAAAGTATGGGTTCTGGCATCCAGGATTGGGTCTCCTAGAGCGCGCACCAGCGGGTTTGCGTGACGAGCGAGACTTTTGGTAAGCCTGTTGACTTGATCGGAGATGGTGTCGCTGAAGTCCTTCACCCCCGGCAACCCGAATTAACAATTTGCGAGGCGTGGAGCGTGGTTTGCCCAGAACTAGTCTTAGGGCTTTGTGATACAAGCAAAACAGTGGCCGAAGATGAGTCGGTTTTGTGTGGCACCAGACGGGGGATGCATACGTGATGATGGCGAAGATGTAAGTGAAGAGAAGTTGCACAGGGTTTTTCTCGGCGAGGGGGAAGCTGGGTCGGAACACACAGGCCAGGGCGAAAAGTGCCGATTTCGCTCTCCCACACACACTATTTATATGTTCACCATAATTGAGTCGCTTGTCAATTATAACTCCCAGATATTTGGCGGACTGCAACCATGGAGTGTCTTTACCATCCAAACATATGTGCTGTGGATATGCTTCCCTACATCGGGTAAGGAGCACAGCTATGGTTTTCCCTGTATTCAGTTTGATCCTCCTCACCAAGAAGAAACGTTTCAGGGTGCAAAAAACCTTGTTGAGGTGGTAACAGAGTTCTTGTTCTGTCGGAGCTGTTGCTATGATTGCCGTGTCATCGGCATAGAGTGAGAATTTCACATATGGCAGGGTAGGTATGAGCCATATCAATAAGATGAATAGCAAAGGGCTGAGGATCGACCCTTGGAGTACTCCTGCTCTGATCGGTAGTGGCATGGAGAGTTCTTCTTTCACTCGCAGGTGAAAAGTCCGACCTGCGAGGAAGGAGCGAATCACACGTGTGAGCGAGGTGGGGAGTACCATGGCTAGGAGCTCGGTCATCATGAGATCATGTCGGACCGAGTCAAAGGCCTTCTCCAGATCTAAGAGGAGAATTCCGCCGATCCTGCCATTTGCAAAGCCAGTCTCAATTATTCTCGTGGTCCGAGCGATGGTGTGAACCATCGAATGCTTCGGACAGAATCCGAATTGTAAACGTGGTAGAATCTCCCGTCTGGTGACCACACAAAGTAACCGGGTGAAGATCAATTTCTCGCATACCTCAGAGACGCAGCTCAGTAGTGAGATAGGCCTGTATGACGCTGCAAGCTAGACGGATAGAGGGGGAGGGGGGATCCAGGTTTTGGAATGGGGACTACCACCGCCTCTTTCCAGGTATTCGGATAGTGCCCTAGCAATAGAGTTGAGTTGATGATTTTTGTGAAGAGGATTGTCGCCTTTCTCGGGAGTTCTTGTAGTATTGCATTTGAGATTTCGTCCCCCCCCCCAAGGCAGTTCTTGCTTTTAATTTAGCTAGGGCTTGGTTGAGTTCTCTGGGCGAGACAAGAGGTACGTCCGGCTGCTTAGGTGGTGGAGGCAGGGCGACTGTCATGGAAGAGCCTTGGACTTCCGAGTCACTGTCAGGATCATCTGAGAGATCGGTGGTAGTACGTCTTGGTGTTAAGGTGGAGCATTGGTGTTGGGCTATGGTTTCTGCTTTTTCCCCGTTGGTGAATACTAGGTGCCCTCCAGCTTGCAGGGGTGGGGGCGGATGACGGTTGGCTTACTCTTCAGGCGCCTGACACAGGACCATACCTTATCGTTATTATGCGAGACGGTGCGCAGTTCTTCCAGCTTCGATTTTGTTTGCCATTCTGCAAATTTCCGTTTTCAGGCCTTGTGGAGGACGCGGTACAGGGCATTGTATATCGGGCTTCTGCTGAGTTGCCATTTTCTGCGGGCTCTATTCCGGATGGCAAAGAGTGTCTGGAGCTCCAGTGGGAGTGGTTTGATGCTCCCCCTTGGGTGTTTTGCTGGGATGGTGTAGTCCCCAGTGAGCTTTATTAAGTCGGTGAAAATTTTCACTCCTTCCTCCAGTTACAGCGNGGGTGTTTTGCTGGGATGGTGTAGTCCCCAGTGAGCTTTATTAAGTCGGTGAAAATTTTCACTCCTTCCTCCAGTTCCAGAGNGTTTGATGCTCCCCCTTGGGTGTTTTGCTGGGATGGTGTAGTCCCCAGTGAGCTTTATTAAGTCGGTGAAAATTTTCACTCCTTCCTCCAGTTACAGCGGGGTGTTTAGCTGTGTGATTAGGTCAACTGCCTCGTTCATAATAACCATGTACTGTTGCCAGTCTGCTCGTGGGTAATCGTATCTGTGTTTGACGTCCGTTGCGAGAGGTAGGTAGTCCGGTGTTCAGGTCACCGGAAAGTGGTCCGAGGTGCCTGTGTATTGCACTCTAATCTCCCGGATACTCAGGCCTGGAGGGGCGATGAAGTAGTCCAACACCTGTGGGTGGCGGTTGCGGGCATCCGGGATGTAGGTGGGCTCTCCAGGATGGCAGATCGTGAGCTGGTGAGTCAACACGTATCCGTGTAGTTGTGGGCCCCGTCTGTTTGCATTCGGGCAGTCTGAGGCCTGGTGCGAGGCGTTGAAATCGCCGCCCCACAGGAGCTGGGGATCCAGTGCTCAGATGGCCTGCAGGTCCTGTGTGGGGAGTCGCTTGTCTGGAGGAATGTAAAGACATGCTAGGGTTATGGGGTTGTTTTCCCCTGCAATCGTAATCGCTACCGCCTCAACAAGGTCCATGTCTGGGATTCCTCTGCTGGGGTGCAGAATGGAGTTCCGGATTAAGATGGCCACACCGCCACCATCCCTGTCAAGCCTGTCTCGTCTATGTACCCAATAGCCTGGGACTTGAAGGTCGATAGAGCTACTGAGCCACGTCTCTGTGATGAGGAGTACATCAAGTTGTTCATCGACGAGAAGTTGGAGCAACTCGTCGATTTTGTGGTGCGGGGAGCGCACATTCCAGGTGCCTACATGGAGGGACGTCCTACCCATCAAATGCCGAGCAGATGGCCTGGAAGATGATTTTCATTTTGTCCATGGGGCTGGCCACATTCTTAAGTCTGTTGCATGTTTGCCGTATAATGGGTATAAATCCCTTAATAAGGTAAAACATTTATTTGAGTTGTTGAGGGCCGTGTTTGCAGGTTCCTTGGTGTTCTGAGGGGCCTAAATTCTGCCCGGTTTATTAAATATCCTGTCTGCCTCTTGGGCTGGGCAGGTGTTTGGTGTACTTTCAGCTGCGATTGCCTTTGCTCATATTGTTGTCGCACTATACTATATCCTTAATTCCACCCAAGTGTCCTTCCCCGCAGTTTGGGCAGGCTGGGTGTGTGGTTTTTGAAACTGGGCACTCATATGACCAGTACCTTCCAGAGCACTTAAAACATGCAGTTATTCGTCCACAGTTTACAGCATTATGGCCGTATTCCTGGCAGCGTCTGCATTGCTGGGTGCCAAGGGGTCTGTATCTCTCGACATATACCCTGTATATGTCCAGCCTGGTCAGTTTCAGTATTGAATTCNGTTTATTAAATATCCTGTCTGCCTCTTGGGCTGGGCAGGTGTTTGGTGTACTTTCAGCTGCGATTGCCTTTGCTCGTATTGTTGTCGCACTATACAATCCTTATTTCCACCCAAGTGTCCTTCCCCGCAGTTTGGGCAGGCTGGGTGTGTGGTTTTTGAAACTGGGCACTCATATGACCAGTACCTTCCAGAGCACTTAAAGCATGCAGTTATTCGTCCACAGTTTACAGCATTATGGCCGTATTCCTGGCAGCGTCTGCATTTCTGGGTGCCAAGGGGTCTGTATCTCTCGACATATACCCTGTATATGTCCAGCCTGGTCAGTTTCAGTATTGAATTCNCTGGGTGCCAAGGGGTCTGTATCTCTCGACATATACCCTGTATATGTCCAGCCTGGTCAGTTTCAGTATTGAATTCGCTTGTGACGTACCCTCCAGGGTCACCTGGAATTTCCTGTATTTAATAGGGTTTCCCCCTCTTCGTTCGAGTTGGCGAACTCTTCTGACTTGAAAGCCTAGGGTTTCAAGTTCCTCCTGGAGTTCGTCCGCCGGCATGTCGTGCGGAATATTACTTATTACCGCATTTGTATTGCGGTCTTCTGGAAAGGGTCTTGTGAACGGTTGTGTGTTCTTGGAGATGAGGAACTCCATGATCGTGTTGTGTTGGGTTTTGTTTACAGGAAAAAAGTTAGTTTGTTGGCCGTTCATTTTAACTGAAAACACCCCAAAATGGTTCCTCATAGTTTTTGATTCTGCGGACGTAAAATTCGCCCTGCAGAAAATTACAGGTATGCGCTTGGGATTTGTTGTTGGAGCCTGTTGGGTCATTCGTGGTATTGTTGGGATAGAGGTAGATAGATGCCTGTGCGCTCCCTGACGCCTGTATGGCCGAGGCCGCTCCCTGAGAGTTAGGTTGGTGGGCGACTCTCTTTCTGCTTTTAGCAGTTACCCAGGCGTCGAGGGTGTCTCGAGCCGGGATTTGGGTTACTTGCCTCATGTCTGGGGAAGATCTTTGTCGCTTTTTGGATTGATTGTTGAATGAGGCTGAAACATGGCTGGTGTTTGAACGCACTTCCATGATTTCATCATCATTTAGATCGGAAAGTGCGTCAAATTTGTTGAGAAGTGGAATGCCTTGAGCAATGGCATATTCCATTTCCGGTGTTTGGGTATTTCTTTCCGATTCAATAAAATTCGAATTATTGGTTCGTGTATAACATGATCTTTGGGCGTGGTTTCGGCACGTTGTTTCGGTTTCTTCAATTGATCGTGAATTTGTCGACTTGGTGTGCAAGCCGATAATCGATTCTCCCAGGGAGCTCGCCGATTAGTCACTCGCTGCCACAGTGGCACGCTGGGGTNTGAAGCGCCCTAAGCGTCGTCGGACTGAGAGGGAGCGAGCCCCTAACAGTCCGACATAGTGCTTCCCTACCCCGCCCTTTGCCCGCTATTCAAGTCCCAGGTTTTGTAATCTACGCCAGCTGTTTCGGCACCAGCACAGCACCTTACATATCTCCACTTAGAGGCCAGTCCCTGAACTGTCTGGTTAACAAAAGCCAGCGCAGAGCAGGGTAGGCCCTGCGCACAGCGGTTTCCCGCCTCGGTCATACATTTCCACTAGGTTATCCCAGTGGACGGGTTAGTAATTGTACAAAATACATAAAGTGTAATACATTTTTTTTTATAAAACTAACTACTCTAAAACTAAGTGTTATATGAGCCCGCGGTAGGGACGGGAGGTAAGTGCGTCCCAGGGCTAAGCCCCATACGCATACAAGGAAGGGATTTCATGCAAGGAGACATGCATCGCGGCAAAGAGGGATTGGGCTTCCATGGCCTGCATTTGGCCATGAGAACCTCCCTAAGTGTACTTATAGCTAAACTAGATTTAGAAGNATAAAACTAACCACTCTAAAACTAAGTGTTATATGAGCCCGCGGTAGGGACGGGAGTTAAGTGCGTCCCAGGGCTAAGCCCCATACGCCTACAAGGAAGGGATTNTTATAAAACTAACTACTCTAAAACTAAGTGTTATATGAGCCCGCGGTAGGGACGGGAGGTAAGTGCGTCCCAGGGCTAAGCCCCATACGCATACAAGGAAGGGATTTCATGCAAGGAGACATGCATCGCGGCAAAGAGGGATTGGGCTTCCATGGCCTGCATTTGGCCATGAGAACCTCCCTAAGTGTACTTATAGCTAAACTATATTTAGAAGAGAAAGGGGAAAAACTGGCATAGTCACCGTAAAAACCCTTTCGACAGGAAATAATTAAAAAATTGTTTCATGCATTATAATATTTAATAGAAAATGCTACAGCAGACAGAGGATAGGAATCATGCTCTTTATTATGATAGGAAAGAGTGCTAGTAGAGAGGGGGCGGGTCAACTTTCTTTCACTTGTGCATCACTCTGGTGGGGGGCGGAGCGCAATGGGGCAGCCCCCCCCCCCCCGCTACGAAACCGAATCCCCAGCGGATCCTGAAACTTAAACGTAAAATAGAATTAGCAAAGTGAAACAAAATTAATTCATGTGAAGACCGTTAAAACTACCGTTTTAAACCAAAGCTATATTTAATAATTGAATAATTTGTTTAAAAGCACTCACCCGCCATCTCTTGCTAAACATGCAAGGCAAGCTGTGACGCTGTGACGTCACAGGTTCGATATCTCAGTCACAGATATTTCAATGACTTCGTCACAGATATATCCGTGACAACGAAATATCCGTGACAAAGTAGCAGACTGCGATTTATCGGCCATCTCTAAGAGGCAGTTGAACTCATGAAAGCTGACGCCTGTGTTAAAAATGTTGATGACTTCGTTGCATGCATGCACGTACTTCAGCTGGCAGGTTGCGATGTTGCGGTTGGCTNAGCAAAGTGAAACAAAATTAATTCATGTGAAGACCGTTAAAACTACCGTTTTAAACCAAAGCTATATTTAATAATGGAATAATTTGTTTAAAAGCACTCACCCGCCATCTCTTGCTAAACATGCAAGGCAAGCTGTGACGCTGTGACGTCACAGGTTCGATATCTCAGTCACAGATATTTCAATGACTTCGTCACAGATATATCCGTGACAACGAAATATCCGTGACAAAGTAGCAGACTACGATTTATCGGCCATCTCTAAGAGGCAGTTGAACTCATGAAAGCTGACGCGTGTGTTAAAAATGTTGATGACTTCGTTGCATGCATGCACGTACTTCAGCTGGCAGGTTGCGATGTTGCGGTTGGCTNTGTGTTAAAAATGTTGATGACTTCGTTGCATGCATGCACGTACTTCAGCTGGCAGGTTGCGATGTTGCGGTTGGCTAAAAACGAAACGAAATGCTGATAATTTTCAAGTAATTCTCGATTTGCTGTGGTGTGTTGTTTTTCGTTTCTGGTAGAAGATGACCTTGAACTTATCTAAGCTGCTCCGTCACTTCGTTAGTAAACACGTGGGTGTGGCAGCAAAGTAATATAACCTAGCAAAAAGCGTGCGTGTTGTGGCGAGATAACTGCAAGGAAAGAGAAGGTATGTTAACATTAGAAAGTAATCACATCTCACGGAGAGCTAGTAAAGTTAGTACGCTTAAGATGAATAAAGTTTTTCAAGACAGCTACGACAGAGTAATCTTGCAGATCTTAGCTTAGCTGCAATTAGCAAATTTTATTATTGTATACGCGCGCGCGCTTTTGTATTTCATAATGACTCTATTGTAAGAACTTTTTGCATGTAAACTATTTCTTACTAGGCGCTACCAACAAATGTTTTCTCGCAGTCTTTATTCATATTTATTATAAATGAAATATTATAATTTATAAATAAAATATAGGCAAATCTTCAATTTAACGAAAAGTAAGGCGCTTTTACGTTAGAGTCTGTCTCATATAAGTTGGCGAGATTTTGACAGACAGTGAGTGGCAAATTGACGTATACGTAAAAAACAACGTGCCGTTTACAAAATCCTGTATCAGCTGTTGCATGAACGAATTAAAATTAATATTACGTTGGCTATTCTGACTGCACTGCCGACGCACACCAAATAAGCAGAAAATACGCTTAGGCTAAGCAAATTAGGAAAAATATGGGAAAGTTTAGGTATAGTCGTAATCGTTGTCATTCCTTATGTTTTTTGGGTCGCTGAACACGAATCTGAGGTTTGCTGACAGAATTTTTGCCCGGAACATCGTTTTTTTTTTGCAAAAAACCTCGAAATTTTGGCACTTTTTTTTTGGTTTTCTGCCTATATCTTGGGAACTATGAGTTTTTTTGATAAGACTATTCTATACAAAATTCAAGTAGACAAAATTTCCTACATTTTACGTCCATAACATTTGTTTCTACGACCAACCGTTCCGCCGCTAGAGCGCGCCAAAAATGGGCAAAATTCCCAAAAATCGCAAAAACGCCATATTTCGACTTTCCACGCCCGATGTCCATGGAAACGACTCATGTTATGATAGTTTTGACCATGTATGGTATTGAACTTGATGAAATACACTTAAAATAAATGTTGGGCACAATTGTTTTCAAAGAATTGTCTAAAATCAAATTGAAAGAAAGGAGACAAATTAGTGAAAAAAGTTATACTTAGCTATTGTTACATTTACATTAAAATTACTTAATACTAATAATAAATTGCGTAATTGCAGGTAAAAGACAATTTTGAAGAATGATGAAACTAAAACAGGTATTTGTAGGTATTTGTATGTACAGGTGCAGTCCATTTATTAGGTATTTTCCGGTGAGTGGGGTATTCATTCATCTGGAACAGACAGGAAAAGTGTGTATTAGTGTTTATTAGTTGGTAATATTGGTAAGGAATATGCTGTAGGTAGGTACCTATGTACTTCAGAAATATTTACTGTTATTAACCTGTGGCGTAACTTGTGGGGTTTCACTCGTCTACTGAGGCTCATTGGAGAGACATCTGTAAAGAACAGGATGGAATTAGTGGCGTACTTGAGATATTGTTACCAATAAAGGAATATGATGGTTCTTCTATACGTAAGAGAAGTTGATAGGTACTACTAATGTGAAAACAAGGTTTGGAATTGTAGGTGATGTTACATACCTTTAGAGCTCGTAGCTATTTCTTCTTCCTCCTTCTCAACCTCCTCCTCCTCCAGTGACTCTAACGCTTCCTCCTCAGTTCGCAATTGAATCCCAAGTTCGACTTGAAGGTCCCAATCTTCGACCTCGTCCTCATCGTCGCTTAGGGGCACCGCTGCGTTGTTGCATGATCTGTGCACGCAGTGGATGCACAGATCAGTGCACTCCCCCNTCCGTGCACAGATCTTGGTGCACTTGCACATTACCAACTTGAGCAGTTCGGGGGGAACGGGGGCTAGAAGAGTCGTGATTGGTTCGAGTCCGTTGCTGGTCCCCAGATCGTTTCTCGACCCCCATCCATTGCTGCACTTGAAGGTACACTCTGTAACTGCGCTGTGCCGCTGCAGCTGCTGAAGGTAGTAGCGCAGCTATTTTCGACGAAGCCTTGAACGCTGCCTTCTTGTAATTAAGGAAGCGCAGGTGGTTCAGAGAGGGTGGAGTCCTCCCACTGTAGCCGTATACTTCGACCAAAAATCGTTCTCCGGCTTCTACGATGGTCTGGGGAGTGGCGTTGCTGTCTTTGAAAACACTGACGACGTCAGCAAGGTCACGATTTTTAGTGAGTGCTTTTACAAACTTCAATTTCCCCTGGTTGAATGGTGCTGACGTCGTGTCACAGCCACTCATAGCATGTAAGAACAGAATGTTCTCTGCAACAGTCTTGTTCTTTACAGCGAGGAGTGGAGAGTATGTTGTTGATGGAGTTTTGTCTTTTCCTGGCTTTAAGAAGGAAACGTTGTTTTCCTTGCAAAACCAATGAGAATCACCAACAGGTCTGCATCATCTCCCACCACGACTACACTCTCATTGGATTTAGCCAGTGACAGCGCTTCTGTGACTATCAGCGTGTCCGCATCTTCTGGTGCTTGTTTCGCAATCATGTTGTGTGAGGCAAGCTTCTTCATTATCATGGCAATCAGTCGTTTTTTGTTTTTTGGGTTGGCCAGGAATTTTTCTTTCTTTGTGGTCGGGGTCATGGTTTCATCAAAGAGGATGTCCGCGGAACTAGTTTTCATAGATCTTTTCAACCTTTCTGCACTTTTCGTTCCACCTTGCGCATGTTCGGGGTACCCATCAAAGACAACTCTTGTTTGGGATCCGTATGTTGTTATAACGTATCCAACGTATCTGTCACATATTTTTGAAAAAGATTGGTTGTCGGGCCAGACAACTTTGTGCAGCAAGAACCCACCATCGATCACCTAATGCACTTGACCTCTGAAGTCTTTGTAAATTCTTTGTACAACTTTGATTTGGTCCCTTTTCGCAGACCATTCTCAAACAGAGAGAAATTGTAAGGTCCCAGGTCGTACGTCAAGAAGTATTCCAGTTCTTCATCTGAATTCTTAACCACACTGATTCGTTGAAACAACGTGGTGGGATTAATGGGAAAAAATTCGTTTTCCACTGTTATTGCGTTGCTCATTATGGCAAGTGGCTGGACACGGTCATTACGTTGAAATTTGACATCACCAAAATTAGAGTTGTCTGCAGCTCTTTTAACAATGCCGTCCATGCCTTTAATAACTCCTGCGGGTCTTCAATGGCTCACTGAGATCAGACGCATAACCCCACATTCCAACACTCAAACATTCATCCCAATATTCATTTACCGTCTATCCATGAGTTTGTGGCACGCAGCAGGCCGGATGGTTTTTACTTTTTTTTTACTAATTTGTCTCCTTTCTTTCAATTTGATTTTAGACAATTCTTTGAATGCAATTGCACCCAATATTTATTTCAAGTGTATTTCAGCGGACCCCGTATTTATTTTTAAGTGTATTTCATCAATNATGCAATTGCACCCAATATTTATTTCAAGTGTATTTCAGCGGACCCCGTATTTATTTTTAAGTGTATTTCATCAATTTCAATACCATACATGGTCAAAACTACCATAAAATGAGTCGTTTCCATGGACATCGGGCGTAGAAAGTAGAAATATNTTCAATACCATACATGGTCAAAACTACCATAAAATGAGTCGTTTCCATGGACATCGGGCGTAGAAAGTAGAAATATGGCATTTATGAGATTTTTGGGAATTTTGCCCATTTTTGGCGCGCTCTAGCGGCGGAACGGTTGGTCATAAAAACAAATGTTATAGACGTAAAATGTAGAAAATTTTGTCTACTTGAATTTTGTATAGAATAGTCTTATCGAAAAAACTCATAGTTCCCAATATATAGACAGACAACCAAAAAAAGTGCCAAAATTTCGAGGTTTTTTGCAAAAAAAAAACAATTTTCCGGGANCCAATATATAGACAGACAACCAAAAAAAGTGCCAAAATTTCGAGGTTTTTTGCAAAAAAAAAACAATTTTCCGGGCAAAAATTCTGTCAGAAAACCTCAGATTCGTGTTCAGCGACCCAAAAAACATAAGGAATGACAATTATTACTACTATACCTAAACTTTCCGCTAAAGGCCCTTTTTTTCCTAATTTTCCTAGCCTAGCGGGTAAGAAAGAGTTCCTAGATGAAGTAATACGTTTTATTTTTACGTGTTCACAAACCAGCTGTTATTATTGTTACAAACTAAACTTCTTGCTAATGTAGTATGTTCAAAATAAAACGGTCGGTATTCAAATGAAATGCAACTTCAAGCATTGGAAGTTCCTTTTATGTCGTACCCCGTCTCTACACGCCTTCAATAAATAACTTGATTTTAATTCCAAAAGCCTACAAAAATATCGGAGGGTATATTTAAATTATTTTTTTCAAATAATTTGACGAAATGTATTTCAACTCTTGTCGTTTTGAGCCACTAAAATGAGAAAAGTGAAATTTTAGACTTACGGAATCAAGAGACAGGTCAAAGTGCTGCTCTCTGTTGAGTTAGCTGACAACAAGGCCTACCACGCCATCTGTTACAACACGCCCTTCCACGCTATCTGTTAAGATCCCGAACTACAACCAGCCGGCAATCGTTTCCGTTACGCTAACGCTCATTGCATGCAAAGTTCTCCCACAAACCCAAATTTTTGTTGTTTTCGTGTTGTTACTATTCTGTATTAATAAAACGAAGAAAATGGGCTGCACGTGGGCAGTTTTGAAGAATTCTTACGTTATTCCACGCCACATATTTCTAACTCAAGCTGTCTAGTATCAGTAATAGCAGAACAACTGCTTTGCAAAAGTCGTTGGTAAGTTGTTTGTTGGCGAATGAAAAGTGCGTTGTCAAGCAAGTTTCCCGAATTAATTTTATTTCGTCTTAAAATATTAGCTGTAAATCCAAAGTGTGATAAGAACTACATCTACCGTCTCGCAAATGTTAACCCAAATTCGTTGTCTGTAATAAATAAAAAAATAGGTAACAAATATTTCATTTTTTTTTCAAGGTTCTCTGTTTTTACTTTTGAAACCTACAAATTTTTTAGACAGATGTGAGTCTATAAATACCTTAAAATTTGTTTAGCATTACAAAGGAAAGTGGATTAGCTGACAGAGTGTTAATAAAATAAATATACAGCCGCCACTTGACGCGCCAGCTGATGGCGAAAGGATACATAAACGAAAAGTAAAATTGGCGCTTCTTTCGTCGAACTGTCAAAATCTCGCCAACTTATATAAGACGGACTATATATAAGGTTGAAGCGCTTGGTACATATGCATGGCGTGTTTAGGAAATAACTTAACATGTCATATACATGGGGGTGATTTTCCGAAGGTTTGATTCAAAAAGAGAACCCGCGAATAGACTCTATAAGGCGGTCGCCTAGTGATGCGATGAAGCGCTACGTCTGCCAGTCGCCGTCGACAGGCATTATACAATCGATATCGTTCCTACGCGCAAGGCCTGGTTTAGTGGACACGATTCTGTTCCAAGTCGAGTGTATGCCTCTCTCGTAGTTTCACATGTCTCCGGTACGTATTACTTGAGTCGAGCGATTTGAGCGACTTTTTTTTTAACATCGACGTCTTGAGAGCCGACGAGAGTGAAATTAGGTGAGAATGGAGTAGCGCCGGAATGAAGGGGCGGGGGAAACGGGAGATCCCCGAGAAAACCCGCTGACCAGCGGGCATCGTCCGGCACGATTCCAGCTTGTGAAAATTCAAACTTTTCTGAAACCCTGCTTAAGTTCTACTCCCTAGAATATTCCTCCTCCTCATGTGAACAGAGCTTAGCCGAGTTCAGAAAATTACACTAGAGGGACAGAGCAAAGCATTCGTGCGCAAACAGTGTAATAATATTTTGCGTAAGAACTATTTCTTACTAGGCATTGCCAGCAAACATATTTTCTACCTGTTTTTATCATATTATTTAAAAATGAAATAATATAATTTATAGATTAAACGTAAGTAGAAGTTCAAATTGATAAAAAAAAAAAAAAGTAAAGGCATTTTTATGTTAACAGAAGTATAAAACGCTTGCGATACACGACACATTTAGGAAACAGCGAAGCATGTCATACACGGAGTGATTTTTTAAAGGTTTGATTAAAAAATTGTGAATAACCCGCGAATAGACTACATCACGACATGCGTCTTCGTTGACGTTCGGTCACGGCGCGTATGACAACTCCATTTTGAATAGACGGATGCGGGCCATTTCCTCCGCGTTTTTAAATAGTAATATTCTCTTTTCTGTTTACCTAGGAATATAAATTCGGGTGCAAATTAAAATCATTCAAATATTTTAGCCGCACTGATTCGCATCAGCAACTTGCAGTCGCACAATCACTCTGTGAACCCGCCCTACAGATGCAAAGGGGTGTTCGATGATTTACTCATGGGCAACGAACANACAGGCATTATACAATCGATATCGTTCCTACGCGCAAGGCCTGGTTTAGTGGACACGATTCTGTTCCAAGTCGAGTGTATGCCTCTCTCGTAGTTTCACATGTCTCCGGTACGTATTACTTGAGTCGAGCGATTTGAGCGACTTTTTTTTTAACATTGACGTCTTGAGAGCCGACGAGAGTGAAATTAGGTGAGAATGGAGTAGCGCCGGAATGAAGGGGCGGGGGAAACGGGAGATCCCCGAGAAAACCCGCTGACCAGCGGGCATCGTCCGGCACGATTCCAGCTTGCGAAAATTCAAACTTTTCTGAAACCCTGCTTAAGTTATACTCCCTAGAATATTCCTCCTCCTCATGTGAACAGAGCTTAGCCGAGTTCAGAAAATTACACTAGAGGGACAGAGCAAAGCATTCGTGCGCAAACAGTGTAATAATATTTTGCGTAAGAACTATTTCTTACTAGGCATTGCCAGCAAACATATTTTCTACCTGTTTTTATTCATATTATTTAAAAATGAAATAATATAATTTATAGATAAAACGTAAGTAGAAGTTCAAATTGATAAAAAAAAAAAAAAGTAAAGGCATTTTTATGTTAACAGAAGTATAAAACGCTTGCGATACACGACACATTTAGGAAACAGCGAAGCATGTCATACACGGAGTGATTTTTTAAAGGTTTGATTAAAAAATTGTGAATAACCCGCGAATAGACTACATCACGACATGCGTCTTCGTTGACGTTCGGTCACGGCGCGTATGACAACTCCATTTTGAATAGACGGATGCGGGTCATTTCCTCCGCGTTTTTAAATAGTAATATTCTCTTTTCTGTTTACCTAGGAATATAAATTCGGGTGCAAATTAAAATCATTCAAATATTTTAGCCGCACTGATTCGCATCAGCAACTTGTAGTCGCACAATCACTCTGTGAACCCGCCCTACAGATGCAAAGGGGTGTTCGATGATTTACTCATGGGCAACGAACANAGTCGCACAATCACTCTGTGAACCCGCCCTACAGATGCAAAGGGGTGTTCGATGATTTACTCATGGGCAACGAACACTTAAGATGTAACAGATATTTCTTTTGCAGGGTTTTTGTCACTGCTGAATCTGGACAGTCCTGAAGGCGACCATGCTATCTCCAGATTACATCATCCGTGGCCCGCCAAGGCTTCCTGTAAATGACACATCACTCGGAGAAAGATTGTACAAAAGTCTTCTTGAACATGGCAACAAAACTATTATGGTACGTAACGAACATGATGCAGGTAACGTAAAAGAGATCCAGCAACTTTTATTTATTTATTTTTTTATAGGGTTTACCGCTGCAGCGAAACCATTAACCTCATAAATTGTTTGTCCAAATTATATTTTACGCGGGCCTTTTTTTTTGTGGACACATATATTAACCAACTGATTTCACGGATGCTTACTAAAGCTGTATATCTCAGTTTCGTCAGTCTGTGTTTGAATCTCTTTTGTATGTGTTTCCATATTGAAGGAATAACTCTGTGAGTGAACATAAAACATGTTAAAATGTGATTGTAACCCTTATGCCAGTTAGTATAATCAGTCAGTGCTGGTATTTAATATATGCACTTGGTTATTACTAGCTTGTTTTGCGAGCATCTGCGTACTTTTATTAGATCAGATTCGTTATTTCGTGCAACCGACTCGCAGTGCATAATTTAAAGCACACACAATAAACCAACCGCATGAAAATGTATGAGATGAAAACCAGGTAATTTTCAATCATGATAAATAAGATAGTAATCACAAATTGTTTTGTCGACGAAACGTAAACCATACGCCCAACCCACAAGATAATTCTTATTCGGGTAGTTTCAATAATCTCAAAAAGCAACTGGATGCAATTCTTAAACATATGGACAGTTTATTTAAAAATTTTCTATTCCGTTGTCACACATGACAAACTGAAGACGTATCAGTTATACCGTATGCAACATAACAGCACCGACAAACTACGTTAGTAGAATTATTTGGCCGATTCGGGGGCATCGGGATCCGGGAACGGAGCTCGGAGCTGTTCATGCTCTGTCATTCCGGTCCCCCGGAGGCAATTTTTCCCTCAAAATTTCATATTTCCCCCTCAAAAAAGCACCGATCCCCCGAGTTTAAAAAACGATCCCCCAAAAGGCACTTTTCGATCCATCGGAAGGATTTGGGGGGATCGTTTTCAAGGGAAAAGCAGTGGCGGCCATATTGGTTTTATAGGCATAGGATATGCCAAATCGATACACGGGGTCCAAGGTCCGGAGCCGACCGGCCGCCATGTTGTGACGACACCCAACCACCACATAGGATCCAGTTGACCATGACCCATTAACCTTTGACCTTGAAAACCCAAAAACCTAAAAAAANACCCAACCACCACATAGGATCCAGTTGACCATGGCCCATTAACCTTTGACCTTGAAAACCCAAAAACCTAAAAAAAATCCCAAACATTTATGAAAACACCATTTCAAAATGTATTAAGAATGTATAAAAAATTATAATTAAAATTTNAAAAAAATCCCAAACATTTATGAAAACACCATTTCAAAATGTATTAAGAATGTATAAAAAATTATAATTAAAATTTCGAAAGGGGACTCGGGAAAGGAGCCGAGGCGCCAACCGGTCATGTTATTACATTACCCAACCGCCATGTTGATTTTCGGTAACATTTACTCGTTGAACTTGAAAAAAAATTGACATTGAAACCAAAAAAATCGTCAAAAATCCCAAAAAATTGTCCTAAAAATTTAAAAAACCAATAAAAAAATATTTAAAAATTATTTTTAGAAACAAGCACTTCCGGAGGTCTCCCCACGGCATCACGTCCAGCAAACGACTGACCCACTTCCAATCAATCACATTGTATTAACATTCCCTTCCCCTATCCCCTCATCATTGCTCACTGTGTCGAATGCACTTCACCTGCCATATTGTTTTTTTCGTTTGTTATTTGTTTACATTTTCAACACCCAGGTGGCACTGATGACTCTGACCAATATGTCAGATCTGGATGACCATCACATTGACCTCATATATGTGACCTTGACCCCACGTCAATGACCTTGAATAACCTTTAATCTAAAAATAAATTATATTTTTTTATAAAAAAAAAATTTGTAAAATAAAAAAAATCAAGGACTTGTTTTTTCATCAATCTTATTATCAATCTCGTTTTCGTTACATCAATCAGCACGACAATCAGCACGACAATCAGCACGACAATCAGCACGACAATCAGCACCGCGTGCACCACAATCACCTCCGCAATACACTCTGCAATCAGCAATCCACACACCAATCCACACCAATCTACACACCAATCCACACACCAATAGACACCAATCTACACCAATCTCCACCAATCTACACTAATCCACACATAGTCTTCGCTATCCTCCTCCGCAATCTACAGCAATTCTCGACAATCCTTCGCAATCACCTTCCACAATTCACAGCAACCCGCGCCAATCCTTCGATTAATCCCAATCCTTCGATCGATCCTTCGNTCGCAATCACCTTCCACAATTCACAGCAACCCGCGCCAATCCTTCGATTAATCCCAATCCTTCGATCGATCCTTCGTTTTGTCCCCTACCCATATGCATAGACATTACATTCGTTAGCGAGCTGTCTCCAAATTTGTTCATGTCGACAGAATTAATGTTTTGTATGCAGTCCACTATCCATGCATTTTTATACTAAAGTCTTTATTATCATTCTATATGCAGATATTTCCATTAATAGTTTAGTGCTCATAGCAACACTTTAAAGTTCTGAGGGAAAAAGAATACAACACACAAAAATAAAGAATAAAAAAAAACTATTTTGTAATTATTTATTATTATTTTGTAATTACAATTTCAGAAGACAGCAGTTCACTACATCAAGCGATGCATCCCCTATTCTTCAGTGTACTAACGATTGAAGATATCGTGTTAATGTGCGAGAGATCCCCGCGTTTTTTTAAGGTCAATCAAACATCTGAGTCTTCAACAAGATCCAGGTGCGCAGGCAATGCCAATACTTTTAGCAGGGAATCACACACTGACTGTCGCCAGAACAAACTGGCAGTTTTAGTACTGTAAGCATAACAATGTGTGGTACATGTTGTTTACAGTAAGTGTAGCGCCCTTCACCATCGCCTGCGCAGTGGACATGGCTGCATACCATAGACACACGTAGGAAGTTCAGTACTGCCAATGCGCTAGGCACTGCGTTGCTGCAGCCCAACATTTGTGTGCGTTTTACACGAACATGGCGTGTCCTGGGCAGTTGCAATAAGAGGACCATGCTTGTTAATTATTTCATACTGCTAAAAAAAAAAACAGCATCAAACGTTTATAATTTCTGGCTGTCAAAAAAACTGTATGCAATGAGAGGGTGGCCTGTTTTTTACATTACGATGGGTGGCACTTCAAACGTTTGCTCTTAGGTTGAAGATCCCGATAACATAAAACAATGTACAACGAATTATAATTTAATTTCACTTCATTTTCTATATTTTGCACATTTGTAGTTTCAGATATCGATTTTCAAGNCGCAATCACCTTCCACAATTCACAGCAACCCGCGCCAATCCTTCGATTAATCCCAATCCTTCGATCGATCCTTCGATCAATCCTTCGATCAATCCTTCGTTTTGTCCCCTACCCATATGCATAGACATTACATTCGTTAGCGAGCTGTCTCCAAATTTGTTCATGTCGACAGAATTAATGTTTTGTATGCAGTCCACTATCCATGCATTGTTATACTAAAGTCTTTATTATCATTCTATATGCAGATATTTCCATTAATAGTTTAGTGCTCATAGCAACACTTTAAAGTTCTGAGGGAAAAAGAATACAACACACAAAAATAAAGAATAAAAAAAAACTATTTTGTAATTATTTATTATTATTTTGTAATTACAATTTCAGAAGACAGCAGTTCACTACATCAAGCGATGCATCCCCTATTCTTCAGTGTACTAACGATTGAAGATATCGTGTTAATGTGCGAGAGATCCCCGCGTTTTTTTAAGGTCAATCAAACATCTGAGTCTTCAACAAGATCCAGGTGCGCAGGCAATGCCAATACTTTTAGCAGGGAATCACACACTGACTGTCGCCAGAACAAACTGGCAGTTTTAGTACTGTAAGCATAACAATGTGTGGTACATGTTGTTTACAGTAAGTGTAGCGCCCTTCACCATCGCCTGCGCAGTGGACATGGCTGCATACCATAGACACACGTAGGAAGTTCAGTACTGCCAATGCGCTAGGCACTGCGTTGCTGCAGCCCAACATTTGTGTGCGTTTTACACGAACACGGCGTGTCCTGGGCAGTTGCAAGAAGAGAACCATACTTGTTAATTATTTCATACTGCTAAAAAAAAAACAGCATCAAACGTTTATAATTTCTGGCTGTCAAAAAACTGTATGCAATGAGAGGGTGGCCTGTTTTTTACATTACGATGGGTGGCACTTCAAACGTTTGCTCTTAGGTTGAAGATCCCGATAACATAAAACAATATACAACGAATTATAATTTAATTTCACTTCATTTTCTATATTTTGCACATTTGTAGTTTCAGATATCGATTTTCAAGNTACAACGAATTATAATTTAATTTCACTTCATTTTCTATATTTTGCACATTTGTAGTTTCAGATATCGATTTTCAAGGGCTTAACTCTTCCTTAATATTCAGTTTAGGTAGATTGACTTTGCACTTTATTTCGCGTAAAGAATCACCTCACGAGGTTTGCCGGCTGAATTCCGCCCTACTCTTTATATAGGCCTACTTTTTGTCACGTGATGTTTAAGCATGTACATTCATTGCCATAAAAATTGTACATCCTGTAAAAAATTATTTTGTAAATGCGAAAGTTCGTAAATAGTCGCATAGACGGATGATATGCAAATTGTTGATGACGTCTTATGACGTATGAACACACACGTTGTACGAGGGCGCTGATGTCGCTCTTCGTGTGGCTTATGATGTCTCAGGTCTATCCTCCGGCATATCTCGGTGTATGAGCATTAAGTAGGCACTACAGCTAATTCTTTACATTGTATTTGCACTTTATATGCGGTACAGCATTATGTAAAATCGTCTTTAACTTCATATTTTGTATTTCAGCACCCTGTAATTGTTATGTCTACCACTTAAGTAAATCATGTATTTACATGGTTCAAAAATATTTGCCTGCTTATATTTCGGAAAATAACTTAAAATGATTTTAGTAAAGGTGTAGCCAATGAGCTGAATGTACAGACAGAGCAACTTTTCAAATTTGTACGTAAGTTAATTATCTTATTTGAGAAGAGTGGCTACTAAAATTCAGTAAACCAACTCAAATACAATAAAAAATCCATGTGCAACTANCTTATTTGAGAAGAGTGGCTACTAAAATTCAGTAAACCAACTCAAATACAATAAAAAATCCATGTGCAACTGAAGTAAGCAGGGTTGATAAAGTGCTACGTCATCCTCGTTATTATTTACTGGATGGAAGTGGTTGTGAGTGAGTTCGATGCACAGGTTGATGGGGTGACTCGACGAGAAATGACGGCTAAGGAAGTGGTGGACCTGAGTACGAGGCTGGCAGCAGGCTTGCAAGCTCGTGGCATACAACACGGAGATTCCATAGCAGTCTGCAGTGAGAACCGCCTCGAGTACTGCCTGCCCGTGTTGGCAGCCCTGTACCTGGGGGCAGTCTGCGCGCCTCTCAATGCCAACTACACTCCAAGTAAGAAGAATTTGAAGGCACGACACTTATCGCGTGATGCTTGTTTCTTATTTGTATGTTGTATTAGCTGTGCCCGCGGCTGCGCTCGCGTGGACTACAGAATTATTGTTTAGGTTTTTTTTTGTAAATACAGCCCCTCCCCCCCGGAACCCACCCATTCGCCTCCATGGCTCTCCACGTCCGCGTACGGTCAACCGACTCGCGAAAAAATTACTTTTTCACAAAAATTTTGATATCTCTTAAAGTATAGGCGGGAATTGTATGCTGTATAGAACATTTATTATCCTCGTTAGACAGTTCTAATGACATTTTTTCTTTGATGAATGTGAAGTTTTTTATGGGGAAATAACAAATTGAATTTTACGTATTTATTTATTAAGAAATTAACTGGTAAAAACGCCTATTAGTATTTCTCTGTTATAGATAGATATATGCTGTCTAGGAGATTTTTTTTAGGTCTTTTTTTTCTACACAATTCTTTACTGCACGATATTGTTTCATCTTTAACGGTTTAGACAGTGTATTGCACGAGAGAGCGCTGGCGGCAAACTTTTTGCCGACTTGATTCACTATTATCGTCACTGCTTATTCCTTATGTTACTTTACATAGCAAAATATATACTAAAACCTGGCCAGAGAACATAGCTATGAATTAAAAAAAAAACATGTAAATCGGATAAGTGGTTCTCGAGTGATAGCGCACTAACAGACAAACAGAGAGACGTTGAGTTTTATAACATGTATAGATAATCAGATAAATGTAAAGTCATTCAGGCGTGGCTGACAAGATGAATCAAGAAGAACCAGGCCCAAATATAAACACAGAAATTAAGTCTTATCTTTTGTTCATGAGCATCACAGTTGTATTGGTGTAAAGTAGATTTATTTACAATTGGGCCCTGTTATAAGGATACATTTTAACCCAAAGTTATCCAAGGAAATCTATTTAAATGTTTCGTTACAGTTTCCAGCGTGCTAACGAAATTGCCTTTCCTCAAGTTTGGATACAGAAAAAATAAAACCGGTATTCAAACACAGACAGAGGGGACCAGAACCAAAAATAATAAACGTTACGTGTTTGGTACAACTCCAAAGTGTTTAAAATTAGAATTTTTCAAATCTTTTCAGATACGTTTTAATCTATACTAAAAAATGCCATGATTGTGACAAAGTAATAATATCAGGAAAGTGATTATTTCGCAAGTGACAGGCGAACTGTTAGTTTAGTTGTCATCACAGTGAGGTGAGAAAATAATTACGGTATTCGTACAGAATGTATGTCTCGCCGGATTTTTGCTACAGGTTCACATAAATTCAAAAATAAAATACTATGCAATGAAGACCTGCCATTGTAAAAATAAAAACTTATTCCATATATAATATAAATAAGTAATGACTCCGGGTCTGTGAGTGCTAAACCGATCATGACCAGACTTTACTTTGAAAAGGAGAAAAACTAAATTTTTTTGTGTAGAAGTTACAGTAATTACAAAACCACGTCAGAAAAGTGCCACTTACTTGGAAACGGTTCAGCTTCCGTCAGTTTTGTTTCAGTTCTCTTGCAATTTGGCTTTCATTGTGTTACGAACTAGCTTTTCAGCCAATTCGTACATGAAAGATTATGAGAGAATGCTGGGGGCGTAACTCAAANGGTGGCCACTTTCTCTCCAGTGCTCTATACAACATAGTATTTATCACTCTGCATAACTATCTTAGCTGCGAACACAACTGCCCTCGGGCCCAGCTCCACACACACTGATGGTCACTTCTAGGCATCTCGACAGGTAAAGACCATGGGTGGCCACTTTCTCTCCAGTGCACCTTTACGGGAACAAAAGCCCTCATTCTTTACACGCCTGAGAATAATTCTGTACCACAGGTTCGCGCACAGCACTGGCCAAGAAGTCAGTGTTTCAAAATATTTTTAGCTCTTACAGTACTGACCATTTTATTTTACTGTTGTGTTACATATCCAAAACAATGCTGCGTAGCGACTGTACTGCCCACCACCAGTGACGTCACATAGAAGTTGTAAGGTCTTGCAGTCTCAGTGGTCACTCCATAACTTTCAGCGGTGACCATACAATTTTATGACGTAAAGTTAAAGATAAAATTGTGCTGCACTTGTCTAGACCGTTTTAAATATTCTGTATCGAGATATTCTTACCTGAAAATGACCGCAAAAAACACCCGATTTATCCATTTTCACTTGCGAAAAAGATAGACTTTGGAGGCAAATGGAGAACCTGAAATTGGCATACAGACGTGGAACGTTCTTAATTTGCTATTCTTAATGAGACGTCACTGAAACACGTTGAGCAGTTTTATAATACCACGATTTCTGCCGAAGTTCTGCACACTGTTTGGTGGCCTGGGCAGGCGGACACATTAAGGCGCCCGTCTGCCTGGATTTGTATTCCACGTGTGAGGCTGAGAATCACGGGGAAAAAAAAGGGCAACACTGCCACTTGCATTAAGTGAGCGTAAGGTGCTCAACTGGTGTTTAGTGTTGTCGCAGTGCTGCGTGTGCTATGCAAAGTCTGTGGCAATAAGCGGGAGCCTATAGTAGTTTCGCAGGAATTGGCTCAGAATTGTTTAAGGGATAACAGTGTAAAGATGTCATTTCTGACCATGTTGAATTGATTAGAAATAGTGTTTACGACAAGCGTGATCTGTTGAAAATTAAATTCTGCCCTAACCTGAAATGTTATTCCTTTTCGTGTGTAAATTGTGCACATGTCAAATAACTTTTTTTTTTTTTTACTTGTATTACAAGCACACTGTAATCCAGTTCGCGGTCCAGGTAGACGGATGCCTTAACATGGGGTTCGTTATTTTAAGTTCGTGTTAATTTCAATCCAACAATTTTGTTTTTATAAAACCTATTATGTTTTCACATTGGAATTAACAATTCTTCGTGTTTGATAGGTCGATTTGCAGTGCTGCCAAATATACTGTACCTGGAATATTGAAAATTTTTTTATAAACGTGCATTTGCTTATTCCTCTAATAATATTTTAGATTTTTAGCTTGTATGTGCTAAGGATAAGTTTTCCTCTAATACGACTTCTGTTCTGGGTCATAGTTTATCCTTATATTTTAAGTGTTTCATATGGTTATTTTTCTATCATTAGAACATGCACAGACGGAAATAAAATTTACTCTTTAATTACAATCGTATGCCATTAACATAATATGCAATTCCTATTGAGTTCGTTATGATAAATTTGCGGTGTCATTATTTTCAGGTATAGATCGAGTAGCACCGTGATTACATTTAAATAAGGAGCGATGTAAAGTAAGATTTCCATGCAAGAAGTTGACTCAACTTCAACAAGCCGGGTGAGAGGCAGCAATGCTGGCTTCTCACTTCACTATGCAGACTTGTTAATGGTAGATAGTATATCACCTTGAAACACACAAAATAAGATGTCGCCCAGATTGGCACTTAGTATGATCCACCGCATCCAACTACTCGCGTTCTTAAACTGGAACCCTGTAATCCAGCTACTGGAATTAATACTATAACGGAATCGTTAAGAAAGATGGGGTTGGACACGGGCTTCCTTGGTGGATTCTGTATCACTAAACATGGCTGATGTAATTAATATTTCATTTGTGTAGCTTGCGACTCCTTATCGAATACATGAGAACACGACTTCGTGTCGAGTGATGCTGAATTCTGCTTACTCTACTTTTTCATTACTAAAAAAACTGAGTTTACATCGTAAGTGATGCACTTTTATGTAGGTTAGGTATCTTTTAGAACGGTTAATACATTTTTTAATGAGTAAATATTGTAGTAGCAAATGCATGTGATGTACAGAGTGCATCTTTCTGTTCATCACGACCGAGACTCTCACACTTTCTTGAGGCCGACAGGCAAGTAGACGTGTTCATCACAGCCAACTATTCCTACTGCTAGCATCTTGTTGAGGCCGACAGGCAAGTAGACGTGTTCATCACAGCCAACTATGCCTGCTGCTAGGACCTTGTTGAGGCCGACCGGCAAGTAGAAGCGTTCATCACAGCCAACTATGCCTCCTGCTAGACGATACACACATCGTTCACAACGACTTTGCCTCTGAGGTGCGAAGTTGTTAACAATCAACTCGATTCGAAACACTTTAAACCTTCTATAAACTTGCCGCCCTACGTGCCATGCATGCCCTTTATAAAGTAGGACACATGAATGCAAAATCAAAAACAGAATTTATTTTAGAATTTATTTTGAAAATTGGGTAGATCATGGAGGCTGTCGATCTCAACATTTGTCAGCGTAGCCGTTGTATTACTGGATCAGTTTGCCGTGTTACGGTGTTACAAACAGAGGAACAGAAAGAACGAAACTTGCTTGACCATCAAGTATTCCGTTGCCTGTATGTGATGTGTACTGATCTGGCATAAAATCTCTTCGCCGTGTTGCTTGTAGCTATGACATTCAAACACTCAGGCCATCATAATGCTTACCCACGTAGAGTTTCCAACGTATTTATATGCGTTTCTGACACGGCCTTGTAAAAAATCGTTTCATGCCATGTTGGAGGATTACATTATATTGTTTGCAATACGAGCTTTGCGATGGAGTTTTTTTTTTTAACTAGTACGAAGTGTGATTTATTTTGAATGATCAAAAAATTGTCAACAAGGTCAGAAGTTAAAAAAACGCCGAAATCTCATAATTATAATGTTTTACNCCAACTATGCCTGCTGCTAGGACCTTGTTGAGGCCGACCGGCAAGTAGAAGCGTTCATCACAGCCAACTATGCCTCCTGCTAGACGATACACACATCGTTCACAACGACTTTGCCTCTGAGGTGCGAAATTGTTAACAATCAACTCGATTCGAAACACTTTAAACCTTCTATAAACTTGCCGCCCTACGTGCCATGCATGCCCTTTATAAAGTAGGACACATGAATGCAAAATCAAAAACAGAATTTATTTTAGAATTTATTTTGAAAATTGGGTAGATCATGGAGGCTGTCGATCTCAACATTTGTCAGCGTAGCCGTTGTATTACTGGATCAGTTTGCCGTGTTACGGTGTTACAAACAGAGGAACAGAAAGAACGAAACTTGCTTGACCATCAAGTATTCCGTTGCCTGTATGTGATGTGTACTGATCTGGCATAAAATCTCTTCGCCGTGTTGCTTGTAGCTATGACATTCAAACACTCAGGCCATCATAATGCTTACCCACGTAGAGTTTCCAACGTATTTATATGCGTTTCTGACACGGCCTTGTAAAAAATCGTTTCATGCCATGTTGGAGGATTACATTATATTGTTTGCAATACGAGCTTTGCGATGGAGTTTTTTTTTTTAACTAGTACGAAGTGTGATTTATTTTGAATGATCAAAAAATTGTCAACAAGGTCAGAAGTTAAAAAAACGCCGAAATCTCATAATTATAATGTTTTACATATGTATGCATGAGATTTAAATATACATACAATAATTATCGGTGTATAATATAATTGGAGTTTCCTCCACATTTTTCTCTTTTAGCAAACAGTTTTACTATGGAAAAAAAATAGTAAGTCACAATAAATAACCGAAACTTCACAGGGAAATTTGCAATAAGATATGTGCACATACGTATGTCTGAAAAAATATTATTTTATTCACATTATTCGCGTATACAAATAATGTTAAGCGAGAAGACCTATACCACCGGTATTAAATGTTTGTAAAACGTCCTGTAAAATCACGGCAGTAAAAGATTAACTATAACTTAGTGGCATACAGTCGCCTCAAAAAATACTGGCACATCCATATTGTAGAGACCAGTTATGAAGAAAGCCTTGTATGTCAGGAATTAAAAATTTTATTGCTGGCGTACGCAATATAAAAATACATTGCTTTACAAATTTCCCGTCCATTACAAATAAATAAATAATAAAAAACAAACCCTCTTTTCTGAGAAACAAAAAAGTATTGGCATATAGAAAGGTTTTTTTACATTTGGTTATGGCGTGTTACACGTGACTCCATCAAACGCAGTACATACAGGGGTTGCTTACAGGTCATTAACTAGTCTCATGCAGTGTTATGCAGCAGTAGACACGACCAGACATAAGTCGAAGGAATATTAAGTGTTTTTACGTAATAGAGCAGTGTTTATCCATTCCCAAAAGAAAAAATATCGCAAGATTGGAGACGAACATCGTCAGTAACACTAATGTATGGGCAATAAAACCCTATAAAGGTGTGGAATAAATTGCTTCAGACATCCAGAAAACGTTCAACAAGGAAGTATGTTCTCAGATTATACGAAATATTATGAATGTGATTAATGTCCATGGCAGATCTCCCAGGAAAAAGCCATACATTTCAAAAATTGACCATAAGAAACGCTTGCAGTTTGCTAAGGAATACATCAAGAAGCCAAAACATGCTGATGAATAAAGTTTACTTTGTTCAAAGACGAAGGAAAGAAGGTGTGGCACCTGCTTAACACAAGACTCCAATCAAAACAAACTCTTCCAACCGTTAAACATGGAGGAGGTTTTGTAATAATTTGTTGATGTAAGGCAGCTTTTGGAGTTGTAAATCTAGTTGTAATTCAAGATAAAGAGAGACATATGAGACATAGTGAAGTTTTGGTTGTCAATTTACACGATAGTGTAGGGGAATTGAGACTGATTGAGTCTTTCATTTCCAGTAAGTCAATGACTCGAAACATCGGCGTGAAAACCCAATACTGGTTGCTATACAATAATGTACGAATGGTTTTTACCCCCCTAAAAGTGTCACTATATTGAGCACCTGTCATTTGTCCGGGGGCCAAAATGAGAGAATACTTTTAGAGGAATGTTCTATAACCACACCAGAATTTATACAAAATTTTATCAGCAACATATTAGTGAAGGGCGCTATGATATCATGTGTGCCAATAATTTTTTGTTGCGCAATAAATTCACATTTGTTTGTTAGAATGTATTATTGTTTATGGACAGGCAATCGGAGTAGAAATATATTTATATTTTATTAACGTAGCATGTTTTTGAAATATAGGCTTCCTTCATAACCAGCTTATAAACTATGGGTATGCCAATACTTTATGGGGTGGCTGTATATTGTTATATTGGTTATTTTACCTATATATTGTCTATCCAATTCTATTCCTTTAACCCAATTCAATAGAATAAAAGAGTTAATATAATAACTACTAATATAGACTTTACTTTATACTCGTTGAATAAGTTATACATCGAGTTAAATGGTATTATAGACTTGTCCAACGGTAGAGGTAGAGGGATGGACGGAGGAAAGTGGTTAGGAGGAAGATTACATGATAGAAGGAACTCACCCTTAGCCTCGTCCCCTGGAGTCGGTTGACGGACACCGCCCTCTGGAGCCGCTGTGGTCACGTAGGAAGTTCGGCGAAGACAGCCCCTCTCTAGGTCGCAGACAACTATATTACTCTTCTCGCCCTCCCACGTGTGTATCGACGTACTTCACTCTGATTGGTTCCCGTTGAGTGTCGGAGGCGGGTTTGTTCTAATTACCCCAAATGCCATTAGATCAGCAGGCCACGCGTCCTGTGCGCATTTCCATGCCGGTTGCCGCAATCACTCTCCGTGTGGTGTTTGCACTTCTGTGCCCTCTTTGCGTAATCGTTGTTGCAATCCTCGAAGCGCGTCTCTGGCCTCTTTACTACTTCTGCTTAGCTAGCATTGCTCAACGGGGCCAAGCGTAACAATTGGCACGAAAAAATAAATCGCGTTCAAACATGGCAAACATGGGCAACACACTAGATGTCCACCTCTAAGGCAGTTTTTCAATACTGCCTCACTTTCACTGTATAATGCCATGATGCACCATCATTCTGAAACCACAAGTTTCTGCACACCTCCAGGTGCGTTATGAGAGGTTTTTCTGGAGGAAAATTCTATACGAATCATCATTTAGTCTCCCGGATAGTTCAAATAGCTCAGTCAATTGACGATATATCTACCGTCTCTGTCCACAAGTTCACGCGATGCTGCTGTCGGAAGCGGGATTCTCTGACTTCGTGAGGATTTTGAGTAGACCACGAGTGATGGTCGTGAATATTAAATATTCCAACCACATTTGAAATGCAACTCGCCTGTCCACAAGAGGCGTGGCCCTCCATCGTCAGATGCAGCACTTTTCGGGGAAACTCCACACTTCTTCCATTATCCGCTTGGAGTGGAGAATGAACTTGAACGTCGCAATAGGGACGGTAATTTCTAGCGGGCAGTACACGCGTGCACTAGTTGTCGGATCACCTGTACGATTTCTTTCCCTCCTGATGCTAGCGGCAGAGTTGCCATCTTGGTGAATGTCTTACCAGATCTGGAGATTTTGGTAAAAAATGCTCTGGTGGCCAGATTTCCTATTTGCTCATTTCATATTATCGAGAAGTGAGTGATTTCTGTAAAAATCTGGTGGTAGATCTAGTGATTTGAAGCTAGGCTGAAGATCTTTTTTTTCTATTATCAGATTATCGCACTTACGTGCCTTCAGGATTGTTCATTTCATGTAACCTAACCCCGGAGAGAGCAGGGTTGAGATGCACATTACATGTAACCTAACCCTGGAGAGAGCAGGGTTGAGATGCACATTACATGTAACCTAACCCTGGAGAGAGCAGGGTTGAGATGCACATTACATGTTTTCCTACATGTGATTATCCGTTTGTAGGTATTCGTGTGAGCTCTCTCTTGCGGGAATAACGATACGGTTTGGCCACGCCGCGAGGGAAGTTTCTAGAACCTCTACTGTGGAATAGTACTTGTATCCATGTACAACTTCAGAGTGCTGTACATTTGTATGCATTCCTAGCGAATACGTTATTAAAGTACTTAGGACTGTGTTTTTTACATTTTAATTTAGAATTGTTTCAATTCCTGACAGTTCTTTATAAATAATGGAAGTACGCAACTGTTAACGAGCAATAATAAATAATATTTCACGCTGGAAAATTAAATATATTGTATATATATTTTCTCAATTCAATTTGAAATGGGCGAAGATTACAAAAGCGTGATTACCTTGTGATTTTTGTATACCGATTTAGAGACTTTCTCTCAAAAAAGTTGGCAACTCTGCCTAGTAGAAGGGTTTATTTACGTTGCGACGCGGCGCACAGTTGGCTGACGCAGTCCGCATCAGCTCTTGCGATTACATCACATCTTCAACCAGATATAGGGGCCGCGGTGGTGTAGTGGTTAGGCTAATTGCTTTCCGCCTGGAAGATCCGGGTTCGATTCACGACGCGGTCGCTCCCGGATCTTCGCACGTGGGAATCGTGCCGGACGATGCCGCTGGTCGGCGGGTTTTCTCGCGGATCTCCCGTTTCCCCCCGCCCTTTCATTCCGGCGCTGCTCCATACTCACCTCGCTTCACCCTTGTCGTCTCGCCAGCCTCCTCTTCTCCGGAGATGTTTTTAATAAAGAGCCGCGGCACGAAGACCTTTGACTTGAGCGACGCCGTCAAGATCGTGCATCTGAATAAGAAGTGCTGTCGTGTTCCTGGGATGTCATCGACCAAAGATAGGCAAGTCCAGTAATCTCGCACAGTCATCTTGTCAATAGTGAACAACGGTTCAATGATGGTGCAGTTTGAAAGTCCAACACACAAAAGCCAAAGCCACAGTGATACAATGGCAGCAGGCGATAAGAGATGATAGCAGCATTGGTAAATGTACACGCAAGTTGATAAAGGGACTTTTTCGATAATCTGTAACCGGCCAACTATTTTACTGGTTGTAGGTATTTGAACCATTAGAACAAAAATGTTCCGTGTCTTTTTCTCAAAGTTAGGCCAAAAGTTTCGTGAGAAATAAACCCTGTTAACTCACGTATCATTGTTTTAAAGTTAGTTTGTAACTACTAAAACTTCTGGGTAAATACCTTTTTTTTTTTACGTTACCGAAGAAAACGTTTGATCACGACCGATTTAGTGCTCATGAATCCGTTATTATTACTAATTATAATTAGGCAAGTAATAAAATAGTTTTTTTCCAGTAGCAGACCAAAAATACACAGTAAAGTCGGAGAAAAAATGGATATGTTCGTTATCGAACCACATTTGTAAAGGTCCTTATTGCTGATCTTGGGCCCATCAATCATCTAGTTAAGTATGAACGCCTACGTCTGGAACATCTAGCAGAAACCATTCTTTGATAGTGGGAGTGTTTCTTACTTAATGCTTGAACGAGTTACTTACTAAAGTGATGCGGTCTGGAACATTGGAAATTGAGTCTCATATACCACTCATGCTGTTTTTCAGGAGGCACCAAAAGTAATTTCAATGGAATTGGAGAAAAAAAAAGACCACTAACAGAGTACCGTATTAAAGTCTGAGTTTGGAAAACTACTCACCTTGTAGCCAGGTTCATCACTTGTGAGGAGCGGTAGGCGGAGAGGCAAAAATTATAATTTTAATTTGAAGTACCACTAAGGTTCGGAGCAAAAATCGAGATGTTGAATTTGAAAACTCTGAAGTGAGGTAGCTCGTCAGTAATCGACATTAAAAATAAATTGAATTTTTGGAACAAGTTACTAATTTCATCGGAATACTTTTTCGGGAAATGGTAGTTATTAAATATTTTCTCCTTCCTCCTTATNGGGGGTGCGGCCGTCCTTAGCGAGAGCGAGGCCAGGTGCAAGAACCTAGCAAAGTCCTTCGGTCACCTTTCCACAATATACTCTTCTCTCGAGCGCTCGCGCCTAACGTTTTTGTTGATAAAACAGTTTACATTTTATCAACAAACATGTTTAAAGGACATCCGCGGTAAAGTGAGCACTTTTTAAGGCCCTGATAAATTTTTCCTTTCAGCCAATGTCTATCTTCCCGCCACTTTTTTTAAACATAAACACTGCTGTGCGACTAATGAACACGGTTTATACATTTCACCACATTCAAAAGTTGACGTCCGAAGCTGCAATAAAATATATTTAACATTGATTAATGCCTGTTGAGATGGCCTTATGAAGTGCTCACTTTACCGTTGATAGTCTATAAGTATATACATTATATTGTGAAATATATAACCCACAACCAAACGAAAGCTAAATATTTAAATATTTGTATTTAATAATGTGCTTTCNTTATATTGTGAAATATATAACCCACAACCAAACGAAAGCTAAATATTTAAATATTTGTATTTAATAATGTGCTTTCAATTTGTGGCATCGTAATGGACACTGTCACATCATAATTGTAGGAAACAATCAGTGTTTTAAATACTTCTGGTGTTATTTCATTTCAGTTTTAAAACATTTACATTATAGTTTCATGTCGATGCGAGAGTTTGGGGGAGTGGCAAAAATACTAGGAGGACAGGGTATATGCATTGCCGATCCCTATATTTAATAANGATGCGAGAGTTTGGGGGAGTGGCAAAAATACTAGGAGGACAGGGTATATGCATTGCCGATCCCTATATTTAATAAGGGGCGCCATAATAAGAGTAAATGGGCGCCCGAACTGTTGTTGTTCACCGAGATGCGTTGATATTTTGTATACAACCTCAAATTAATTGTTATAATGTGTTCCTGGTTCTTATACATCTTCGCTTCTGGGTTGTAGACTGTTTACAATCTTTTATGCAGAATTTAATTTAGGCAAGGACAATGCAATTTGTAAGAGAAACAAATATATATTACGAGGGGTCCTAGTAGCGTATCCCCCCTCCCTCCTAGGGGGTGCCTAAATCCGTACCCCCTCCTAAGTAGGAGACGTTTCGCTACTGGTTTGGGGGTGTCATATCCCCTGGTGGTCCACCAGGCCGTACCGCGCTGGTCACCTGCTGGTCTTCTCATCATCGTGGTCCAACAGTGTTGGGCGTGGCAAATACTTGGCTGGGTGGCCGCCAAGGACCGCCTCGTAGCCCTCGGCCCACACACGCAGGCATTCCGCCCACTCGTGGGGCTGCGGTGGTGTAGTGGTCAGACTACTCGCCTTCAACCTAGGTGAGCTGGGTTCCATTCCCGGCGGGGTCGCTCTCGAATTTTCGCATGTGGTGATCGTGCTGGTCGANTGCTCCATACTCACCTCACTTCACCCTCACCTTGATGTCAAGAGCCGCTCTTCACTCCCTCCGCCCACCCTTCATCCCAGACCGGGACACTGGCAACTCCTGCCCGCTTGCACCTGTCACTGACGGAACACTCCA
This sequence comes from Clitarchus hookeri, assembly GCA_002778355.1. Lineage (NCBI taxonomy): Eukaryota > Metazoa > Arthropoda > Insecta > Phasmatodea > Phasmatidae > Clitarchus > Clitarchus hookeri. The sequence continues at coordinate 133,941 of NQII01002320.1, forward strand.
GGGGAGCTGGAGCACGCACTCGGGCTGTCCGAGCCGAGAGTGGTGTTCTGCTCGGGCTTCACGGAGGACAGCGTGGAAGAGGCCGTCGGCAGGGTCGGCAGCGTGGAGCTGGTCGTGCTGCTGGGAGAAGAGCCCGGACACCACAACCACCTGCCACTGGCGGCGCTGTACGAGGACGCCACTCCACGCTTCCAGCTGCACGAGGTCCGGGAACCCGCCGACCACGTGGCCTTCGTCATGTGCTCCAGCGGCACCACGGGCCTGCCCAAGGCCGCCATGATCACGCACGCCAACGTACTCTACTTCTGCGCCGTCCGCCGGTACGTACCGTCACTGCATGCGGCCATTAGTCACCTTCAAGGCTCAGTCGCAACGGCGAAGACGTGATCATGTCATTACTAGGGACTGGACAATTTCGCGATTTCATTTCAGGACAAGCTAGACTTAGAACACGTCTGTACTTCTGTTCTGTTTGCAGTTGCGTCAGAGTTTATTAGACACGCCCAGGTGAACTGTGAGCCAATGACAGACCTGCAAAAGAATCCCGTGTTACCCGGTCTGAGTTAAACTGGCCACGCACTGGGGCAGCAGCCAATGAACACAAAGCTGAGGCTCGAAATTACGCAGGATCGTGGAGTGTGGCCCACAGGTCGTGTTGAAAGGGGAAATTTTCCCGTCCCTAGTCATATGCTCAGTTAACTCCTGGTTTCAAATACGTAGCAGCGACTTGAATGCAAGACAATCGTAAATAACAAAATGAGGTTTTTGCAATTTTTATGTCGGAAGAAGGATAATATCTGCCACTTGACAGTGGAAAATTGTCGCAACATTACAATTATTTTTACTGGATGAACTGCAGATTAATGAACGCTGCACTTCGGAAACACATATCGAATAACCAAACATTAACATTTCATATTTACACATACACGTGTTTTTAAAATATTCTGAATGGTGCACTGCTACATATTATCACATTCTTAATCCTGCAAAATTCCTTGCTGACGTAGTACATTAATAATTTTGAAAAACTGCCCAATTATTTTACTCTCATTTACCGCATTTAATACATATTGATTTACGATAGTCTTGTGTTCAGGGTGCGATATGTAAAGCAAGACGTATTCGACATCATGTTAAATTTATTTGATGTAGGTAGCTTGACTCAGGAACTGGTTCAACTGGCGTACGTGAACAATAATAATTACTATTCCCAGTGCCACAAATAAAACCAGTGCGTGCTGGATAAACTGTGCAACATCTTCATCCAGTTTAAATGGGTCAGTGAGTAGACAAACTACTGGCCTCCCAACAAGACGAACCGAGTTCGATTCCCGGTGGGGTCACCCAGATTTTTGCATGTGGGAAACGTGGCGGTCGTTGCCGTTAAATTATAAGTTTTCTCGGGGCTTTCCCACTTCTCCCGCCCTTGCATTCCACAGCTGCTCCATTTTCACCTCACTTTACCCTCATCGTTTGGTCAAAAACGTCGCTGTTTAGCGCTGACCAAACTCTCTCAAATAAACTCAGTTTTGTTTCAATGTAGGGCTGAAAAGTCCCCATAAAAACAAAGATTTGGTGATGTATCATATTTTTGGTTTTTTTTCTTGTTATATACCTGCTGTTTTTACTTTCGCAGCTGTACATGATGTTTCTAAATTATACCGACACGCTTTGGCAGCAGATTATTCACGAAAAAAAAGGGCAAAACATTTATACAAACTATGGTCTAAAGTGAATCGTAAGGGCCGTACACATACTTGAAGTTGGACCTGAAGCACTAGTCTATTACAAATACTGAAAAAAAATTATTTAAGACTGAACACTTAGTGTCTGCACAATGTGTAAAGTTAATTGTGATGTGCGGATAAATAATGCATATTTGAAACTCCACATTTGCTACAGCGTCAAGGAGATGAGGGCGAAATAAGGGTAGTAACTGTGATTATTTCCATGAAATAATTTGACGAAGGCGACAGACAAGTGTAGTGGTGCTTATAGACCCTTGTTCTGTTACACGTGATCCAGACACTCGGTGTTCCATCTTGAATATTTCTCTCCAGTATTTGTAACTAACTGGTGCTTCAGATCGAAATTCCAAAGATGTCTACCGCCCTTGCGATTCANTTGAATCGTAAGGGCCGTACACATACTTGAAGTTGGACCTGAAGCACTAGTCTATTACAAATACTGAAAAAAAATTATTTAAGACTGAACACTTAGTGTCTGCACAATGTGTAAAGTTAATTGTGATGTGCGGATTAATAACGCATATTTGAAACTCCACATTTGCTACGGCGTCAAGGAGATGTAAGGGTAGTAACTGTGATTATTTCCATGAAATAATTTGACGAAGGCGACAGACCAGTGTAGTGGTGCTTATAGACCCTTGTTCTGTTACACGTGATCCAGACACTCGGTGTTCCATCTTGAATATTTCTCNAGTGTAGTGGTGCTTATAGACCCTTGTTCTGTTACACGTGATCCAGACACTCGGTGTTCCATCTTGAATATTTCTCTCCAGTATTTGTAACTAACTGGTGCTTCAGATCGAAATTCCAAAGATGTCTACCGCCCTTGCGATTCACTTTAGACCATTGGTCGTATGTTCTCGTCGTCTTTTTTCATGGTTAACCATCTGCCGAAGTTTGTCGGTCTGATTTAAATACACCCTTTATAGTTATCACAGGTTTAAATGCTACGTGTAGGTATCCCGAAATAAGAGGCACCGACAACATAGACAAGCTCCTTGGATACCTGCCGATGAGCCACGCCATGGGTATCATCATGATGACTAGGTGTCTGGATGACGGCATCTTGCTCATAATAATGCCTTCATTCCAGCCAGATCTCTTCCTACAGCTCATCCAGGAATACAAGGTCAGTTTACCACTTTCTAGAGTAACGCTTCTACGAGGGTTCTTCCGAAAGTTCGTGGGCTGGCAACACTATGACGATTCTGTGGAAGCGATTCTATGGCTGTTTGCACATGAAGATAGCATTTGGTGTGCTTTGTTCATGCGAGTTCAGACAATGCGTAGTTTTTCTTGTTGCTATAAAAGTTGAGCTGCTGCATGTATTAAAATGGCGTGCAAGGACATGTGTAAATTTACGAAAAAGTAGCGAGGATACGTCAACCAACTGTACGGTGAAAAAACTGGTGAGATCGGCCGTATTCAAGTGGTGGAAGGTAGTGAGAATGATCAGCCGAGAAGTGGGCGCCCAGAGTCATCAATTTAGCTGACAATTCACGAATCGGTAAAAGTCTTCCTTCTTAACTGTCTCTCTACTTTCACACTGTTCTCGTCGTTAACAGATGTAGTTGGGCGCCCACTTCTCGGCTGATCCTGCACACACTTTCGCTGTCCTTAAAATGCTCCCATTTCTTGAATACGTCCGATTTTTTCAATTGTTTTCTTCGCTGTATGCTTGTTTGATGTTCCCTGGTCACTTTTTTTTNTTCTTGAATACGTCCGATTTTTTCAATTGTTTTCTTCGCTGTATGCTTGTTTGATGTTCCCTGGTCACTTTTTTTTTGTAACTTGACACAACATTCAATAGTGATCCATTGTCTGGTTATTAATGGCACATCCTTCTCATCCGCAATTCCCAACGTAACATACACTGCAGATCAACTTTTATAGCAAAACAAGAATTACAATTGCGCNGTAACTTGACACAACATTCAATAGTGATCCATTGTCTGGTTATTAATGGCACCTCCTTCTCATCCGCAATTCCCAACGTAACATACACTGCAGATCAACTTTTATAGCAAAACAAGAATTACAATTGCGCATCCGCTTTGCTCGTGTAAACAAAACACTGCCACAAGCTGTCTTCACAGGTGACAGTCACATAATCGCTTCCATAGGATCGGCACAGCGTTTCCAGTCTCGTCCGGAAAAGTACTCATATTTCACATACAATTTGAACAGGTTAGTCCATCACTAAGTGTAAAGTATTAGGTTTTGGGTACTGATGTGTGTTGACGAGATTTATGAGCGATTCACTGTGAAGTCCGGTCACTACACCCTGCTCTCTACCGTCTTCAGCTTAACTTCTGTGGTTAAGGGTGACGTCAAGTTTCTACTGTCTTTAACTCTTTCTATAATGGCCGATATTTCACACAAAAGAGGTTAAGAGACACAAGAAAACAGCAGAAGGATGCAAAGTAATTTTTAAGTAGCCTGTCATTCACACGTGTTTAACGAGGAAATATTTACAAACATTCTTATTTGAGTTTTGGCACATGCATTATGTTAAACCTTTTGGTATTGATGTGGTACTTCCCAAAATTGGTTTATATTTTACAAGTATAGGTAATTTTTGCATTTGGTGTTTTTACCTAACAAACAGAAACATGTCACTTGTGTTTCACGTCTTGTGAACATTCGTCTATATTTTGGTCTCACAGTAACTGAGGTTGTATCTGGTACTGGTATACTAGAAGTTGCTGTTCACGAACCAAGTAGTACTAATTACAAAGAAGCAAAAAAAAAACGCTAATTTTATCCAGCGGACGTTAGTTTGTAAATATTCACNGAACCAAGTAGTACTAATTACAAAGAAGCAAAAAAAAAACGCTAATTTTATCCAGCGGACGTTAGTTTGTAAATATTCACGGTAAAGTTAGCAATTTTGATATAAATTTTTGAAAAGTAATTTTTCCATTAACTGTGTTTACCATATGTATGTAAACTATTGTAACAAACATTGGGAGGTGATTCCTGGTATCAAAACAAACAAAAATGTTGCTATGAACATATGTCCTACAACGCATTGTTTTGAGTTACAGGATGTAGTACATTGGCCACATCACAGGCGATGCTCAAAGTGTCCGCCATGGACAGCGACGCATGCTTGGCAACGCCTCTGTTGCTCCGCTCACTACTCGCTAAACTGTGTCCTCACTCCTCTACTGTACACGCCAGGCTGATCACGTGAATGTACACGAGTGCCATCTGCGTACGGGAAACTAGTTTCGCCCCTGACGTACCATTTCAAAAAAATACGTAAACTCTTGTTTCGCAATGCATTCGTGGGATGGTACATTCGTCTCCAAACCAAACATAACAACACAGTAAGTGTTATCAGTGATACATGTTACCACAATGTGAAACGCCTGCAACTCAATAACAATGCTTTGTAGGATGTATGTTCATACGACCNACAATTTGAACAGGTTAGTCCATCACTAAGTGTAAAGTATTAGGTTTTGGGTACTGATGTGTGTTGACGAGATTTTGGAGCGATTCACTGTGAAGTCCGGCCACTACACCCTGCTCTCTACCGTCTTCAGCTTAACTTCTGTGGTTAAGGGTGACGTCAAGTTTCTACTGTCTTTAACTCTTTCTATAATGGCCGATATTTCACACAAAAGAGGTTAAGAGACACAAGAAAACAGCAGAAGGATGCAAAGTAATTTTTAAGTAGCCTGTCATTCATACGTGTCTAACGAGGAAATATTTACAAACATTCTTATTTGAGTTTTGGCACATGTATTATGTTAAACCTTTTGGTATTGATGTGGTACTTCCCAAAATTGGTTTATATTTTATAAGTATAGGTAATTTTTGCATTTGGTGTTTTTACCTAACAAACAGAAACATGTCACTTGTGTCACGTCTTGTAAACATTCGTCTATATTTTGGTCTCACAGTAACTGAGGTTGTATCTGGTACTGGTATACTAGAAGTTGCTGTTCACGAACCAAGTAGTACTAATTACAAAGAAGCAAAAAAAAAAAAAAAACGCTAATTTTATTCAGTGGACGTTAGTTTGTAAATATTCACGGTAAAGTTAGCAATTTTGATATAAATTTTTGAAAAGTCATTTTTCCATTAACTGTATATACAATATGTATGTAAACTATTGTAACAAACATTGGGAGGTGATTCCTGAGATCAAAACAAACAAAAATGTTGCTATGAACATATGTCCTACACACACATTGTTTTGAGTTACAGGATGTAGTACATTGGCCACATCACAGGCGATGCTCCAAGTGTCCGCCATGGACAGCGACGCATGCTTGGCAACGCCTCTGTTGCTCCGCTCACTACTCGCTAAACTGTGTCCTCACTCCTCTACTGTACACGCCAGGCTGATCACGTGAATGTACACGAGTGTCATCTGCGTACGGGAAACTAGTTTCGCCCCTGACGTACCATTTCAAAAAATACGTAAACTCTTGTTTCGTAATGCATTCGCGGGATGGTACATTCGTCTCCAAACCAAACATAACAACACAGTAAGTGTTATCAGTGATACATGTTACCACAATGTGAAACGCCTGCAACTCAATAACAATGCTTTGTAGGATGTATGTTCATACGACCATTTTTCGCTGTTTAGATCACAGGAATTACCTCCCGAAGTTTGTTACAATGGTTTAGATACATTCTGTATACTGCCGTACACACTGGCATGCAGGTTATCAGTTAAGTTGACAGCGAAACAGGTAAAATAGTTCTTAGTCTTAATATTTGATTGCGAGTGCAATGTTTAAATTCATCACAAATCAAATGTTTTTGTGCTTCATACATACTAGAGCACGAACTAGCAAGTTATTAACACATTTTGACTTGACTAATGCACGAATAAAGTAATTAGTCCCATGTCAACGTAAAATTCTACACATGGCGGAAGGAAACGAAAGTGAGGAAGAAAGTAGATCTCAAGCAGGACTTTCAGCATTGTTCAGTTAACCTGAAGAGCCCGTAAGAGCGAACGCTGCTTGACGGCGCGAGTGTGGCAGGTGGATTACTTGCCGCTGGTCCCGCCCCTGGTGACGTTCCTCGCGAAACACCCGATGGCGGACCAGTACGACCTGGGCTCCATGCGGAGCATCTCGTGCGGAGCGGCCCCGCTCAGCACCGAGCTGCTGGAGCAGTTCCTCGCCAAGTACCCCAAGGTGGACCAGGTCCGCCAGGGCTACGGCATGACGGAGGTCACTCTGGGCGGCGTATTCACTCCTTTCGGCTGCAAGAACATCAGCTCTGTGGGTGCTGTCGTGCCTGGGATGGAGCTCAAGGTATGATCTTACCTCTCTCTCGTGCTTGTTACTTTCTCAGCAGATGTATTATCCGCCCCCCTCCCCTTTTTACCACTGAAACATCTAAGTTGTAGGTGTTAGTAATTTTTATTGAGGAGCACTCGTAGCATTAAATAAGTCATAATAAAGAAAAACAAATATTTTTATCAACGAAGTTCAGGTAAAACAATCGCCTCGACTAATTACTAGTAGGAAGGCACTTAAGAGAGATTTATCAGTCGTTGAACATGATTTAGTCCACCATTAGCTCTGTCATTGTAACGTAGGAAAGCTATGGAAGTACTGGTTCCAAGCACTCCTCAAATAGGCCCAAGAAAATCAACTAATCATGACCAGCGAATGCTGAAGCGTTTGTGGTATATTATTTTTAGGTAGCCATGTCACTGGTTGTAGTGGACTTACGTCAGAATTGAGATACAGAGACTAGTGTTAGGACTCTCCACCAGAAGGTGATAGCAATTGGTGATGATGCTGCCGGGAAGTTATTGGTTGGATGCGCCATTTCCTTAAGATGTTTGGAGTGGTGCAAACCACTTCGTCATTGCACTGTGGAGAAGTAGATCTTATGGAGCGATGAGTAACGGCACATGACCAGGCACTCATATGGATGTGTATAGACCTGGTGGATGCCTAGCGAACGGTATTTGCCTGAGTGTCTGGTTCTCCTGGTTTGGACTTGAGCCAATAGTTTCAATCGATGGATAAATGAACTCTGACACGTAGCAAGACATTTTGTACAATATGCCTTCCACACCAACGAAACTGTTTGAAACAAGCTCTTTCTCATGTTAGCACCATGATTCTCCTGTCCATAAAACAAGGTAAATTGCGTCATGGTATGTCGACTGCCAGGTTAGACTGCTTAACTGGGCAGCCGAAAGTCCCGACTTGAACCTAATAAAACATTTTGGGAAGAGCTGGAGTTGCGTTATCATTCCAGATCTACTTGACCAATGGACAAATGATTACTATTCTCTGTCCACGGTGGCACAGTGGCTAGCGTGCTCGCCTCCTACCAAGGTGAACTAAGTTCGATTCCCAGCAGGGCCACTCCCAGTTTTCGCGCTTGGAAATTGTGCCACGCGAGCTGCTGGTCGGCAGGTTTTCTCGGGTATCTCTCGTTTTCCCCGGTCTAGAATTCCGGCGCTGCTCCATATCCACCTCACCTCACCCTCATCATCTCAAGACCTCGTTGTTACGAGCAACCCAAACCTCTCCATTCCACTCCACATACCATTCACCATGCTGCAAAATAATCTAAACATTCTGCCAGTTGTGCACCAGAATGTAGAGGCGAGCGTAGCCTTAAGGGTTGATGCTGTAATAACAGCGAAGGGTGTCCCGTCATACTACTAGCGTCACGACTGACGCATTTGGCAGCAACATCAATGGGTTTGCCTGAAGACTTTTGGCTACTTATCGTATGTTAATTTTGGTTTTTCTGCTTATACATTACATCCGTTTAAGGAACAGAGTGTGTAACTGAAAAATGCAAATGAACAGCAGGTGTATATAAACAATTAAGCTCAAAGTAGATCTAGTGTCAATGGTGAGTCTAAGAATGCCACGCACTCTTGAAAAATTTGCCTGAATCACGCATTTGTTACACATTAAGATAAAATACAATGATGGACTGAATGTCCACATCATGTGTAAATTAAAGAAGACATTCAAACACTGATTAAGTTGTCACTGTCATAAAATTATTTCATGGGTAAACTGTTTTTGTGACTTTGATGTTGCATTAAATTTCGTGTTGCAGAGGGATAATTGTTTTTTCGATGCCTACATCTGCACAGATGTTATTATAATGCCCGACGAAGGTACGTTTGCAAGGTTTCAATCAGTATGTTTAACTTAACAAAAATGGTTGTCTGGCTTTGTTACCCTAAACTGTGCCCTTTTGGATGATTTCATGCATGCATTTTAAATCCAGAAAACGATTATTTTGTGGATGGGCAACACACAATACACTTGAAATAAAAGGACGCCTAATAGGGAGAACATTTAAAACGTGTTGCCAAAGAAACTTGTAACTGGACTGTATACTGAGTCATGCAGGAGAGGTAGGCATGTGTTAAATAAGTTTAATTGATTGAAACAAGTTAGTAGACATCGGGCAGTAATATACTGCTTGTATTGAGGATCCAAGTTAGAAGTTGCGGAATTATTCTTTTCTACATGAAAACAAAACATGTACTTACATTCCAAAATGTGTTAAACATGAGAGGTAGGGATGCATTAATGCAGTACTTGTTCTTAAATTTCAAACCTAAGCAGAGTAACGATGTAGTTAATTCATAGGTTAGAAGAATATGTTGATGCATCTCCATGCAATGGTAGAATGGGAGCGTAGGTGTTTTCGTCACGCCTGGAAGTCTCCCACAATATATGCTAGTTCACGCTGGCACCTTTGTTCAGTAACACATCATCCAGATACTCCCAATTCATCTTAATTATGTTGTGTAGTATCTGTTACGAACTCTTCTATTAAGTTGTGTAGTATCTTTAATGAACTCGTATTTTAGCCCTGTTATCAATGATCTATAAAATTGTGAGGGAACACTGTACACGATAGTCTTTTTGAGCAGTTCATATTTTGTAAGTATTATTCAGTGAAACCAATATTTTTTGCTTAGGTAACTAATTTTGTTAAAATAAAAGTTATATTCCCAGGTTAATGAATTTTGAATACATTTACTGGTTAGTACTACTGCTGTGACCACCTCAATGGTGTAGTGAGTAATCACTACGAAGGTAAGAGAGATCAACCTAGATCCGTCTTACCCGATGGATCTAGGTTGATTCCCCGACATAGACACTTGGAATTTTTCAAGAGGTTGGCTGGCCTGTCCCATCTCCATACTCTGTCAATGACGAATGTGCTAAATCATTCTGCGAAGCTGCCTTGAGCACACCACAGTCTCTGTCACTCTGATGACATATGGCGTTCCTACCATTCTCTGGGCTGTCGCCTCATTAACTATGCTTACCATTACGCATAGTTGTCAAAGTTGAACTCGGGTCCTGGCAGTGGATTGTACTCTGTGTGTTGGAGAAGACCACGAGCGTCCCCCTCCCATTTACAGGCTGAAGCATTGAGTGGCGACAAGCTTCAGTACTGTCCTGGACATACGGTGGAGGTGAGGATAGCATCTCTGCTGGACCACGGGTGGAGCTGAATGTGAGGGCNCAGTACTGTCCTGGACATACGGTGGAGGTGAGGATAGCATCTCTGCTGGACCACGGGTGGAGCTGAATGTGAGGGCCCGTGACAGTGAGGGAGGACACTAAAAGTACACAATTGTATTAGCCTCGGGGTTTGTGTTGGTCAACTGCGATGTTAGCTGGATATGCCTTTACTGATGGAGTGCATCTCAGTCCTTCGTAGTCAGGTTCGTCATGCAGAGTATATTCCAGGTGAGGTCAGGTGTTGTTGTGTGGGTGCCCTTAACATGGGTGCTGCGACTCTCAACGTGGTAGCACGATCAAGGGTCACCCCAATTGTCACAGTATTTACAATGTAGATTTACAACTAGTTTAGTGTGGACACAACCTATACACAAAACATCCCATGTGATACGTAATGTTAAGGTTATAGACACGGAAAGGGGCATGGCGCTGGGCTCGGGGAAACCCGGAGAGATCTGTTTCCGCGGGCCGCTGGTCATGAAGGGCTACGTGAACAACCCGAAGGCGACTGCCGAGGCCATAGACAAAGACGGCTGGCTCCACACTGGAGATGTGGGCTACTACGACAAGAATGGCTTCCTCTACATTTTGGACAGGATAAAGGAGCTCATCAAGTACAAGGCATTTCAGGTATTGTTTTTTNCAAGAATGGCTTCCTCTACATTTTGGACAGGATAAAGGAGCTCATCAAGTACAAGGCATTTCAGGTATTGTTTTTTGCGCGTTTTTCCACCGAAGTGGTGTCATGGTATTACTACACAATTTATGTACGGAGTATTGTTATTATCAATCTGGGTTTCTTGAATGCAGTTTGGAGTTTGAAATTATTGAAGCCTCAGAGAGACTTTTAAAAATTAAGATAAATAAAATGATACCCGGCTGGGCATATTACAGAGCGATGCAGCAGAGTGGTAAACCACCGGAATCACATTCGGGAGAATCCGGGTTCGATTCCCGGTCCAGTCATCCTGATTTCGGTTTACTGTGGTTTTCCGTAATCACTCCAGGATAATACTGGGACTGTTACTTAGTAAAAACCACTGTTAATTACTTCCCCATTTCTGCTTCTCAGAGCAAATTGCTTCATTTCTAAAAACCTTGCTGTCGATGAGATGTCAAGCCCTAACTACCTACCTGTGCATATTCATTCAGTAACAAGGAAGTAATAAGTACTTTGTGATTTTGAGAGAACTCTAATCATTAACGATAAGGTTTTAATAATCTAATTTATGCATGTATGAATGATTTAAATGGGTTGATTCCTTTGAAGAAATATTGTGAATATCAATGTCCAGTTGCATGTGTTGCATCATCACTATGCACATGTTTGTTAACTACTTAGGNCAGTTGCATGTGTTGCATCATCACTATGCACGTGTTTGTTAACTACTTAGGCTGCAGTACTACCAAAGCAGTTATTTTCTCAAAACAGGATCCACATTATTGCCTTATAGCATGACTACTACTGCTTCTTATGGAATACTGCAGATATCATGTGAAGATGTCATGCTTGCCTGATGACATGTCAAGGTTCCTCCTGCTGAGCTTGAAGCTATATTGATGTCTCATCCAGCTGTAATGGACGCAGCGGTGGTCGGCATTCCCGATGAAAGGTCGGGAGAAGTCCCAAGAGCTTTCGTCATCAAACAGAAAGAAGTCACTGAGAAGGAACTTGTGCAGTTTGTTGAAAGTAAGTACTGTAAGACTGTGTCAATGAAAAACAAATATCAGTGACAGAATGAGTTTATTCTGATTTCAAATGGTCTCACCTGACAGCCATTCTTTCGTAAATAGTTATTACACTGCTTTAGCTGTTCACTTCAGGACCTGAGTTATATTTTTTGTACTGCTTGAAGGGTTACATTGTAAATATAACCATTTTATACCTATTTTACTTTGTAGTTTTCTAGTAAAGATCACAAAACTTTGAAGGCAATCACGCTGTGAAACCTCTAAATCACGGTAATTATTGCTGCGCAGGTCAATTATTTATTGCCACAGCAATAAATGGAATTTCAAACTCCCTCGTGAAGTCAGCCATTTCAATTTGCTACCAGTATTTTCACAATCGGTATATCGTCATAATTTTCGTTCCAAATGCTTGCCATCAAAAGGTTACAATTTTAGCTGTGAAAAATGTGCATTTCGGTGTTTTTTTTTTTTTTTTAATTAATTTAACAAAAGATTCTACATTGTTCAAAATATGACCTCGAGGAATTTTGCTCTCATTATTCAGTGATTTATTTTGTATGTCTCAGAAAGAATGTATAATATTTGTGACCAATGCATACATCACCAAGAAACGAATATGTCCAAAGAGGTGTTGGAGCAACATTAATAACATAGTTAAAATGGCGGCCATTAGACGGACAATAGTGCAAGAGCAGAATTCCAAGAAAAATTTTCTATTATTAGGATTGTTTAAAACCTTTCGTAACTTCAACGAATTTTTATTTTACTCAATTTTTGTGTCTTTAAAGAAGAAATCTTAAAATTTCAAGTTCACCAAAAGTTGCCATCGAGGCAACCAAAATTCAGCATACTCATCATCCAAATGGAATGAGTATGAGTAATTATTCAATATCAATCCTCACATCCTGACGTGAGAATCCATATCCTAGAAGGTACTAATTTGATATGTTTGTACTGTGATATTTATTTAGAAGTCACATTCAATAAGTATGATTGAATGGACTTGTCTCCCCGCAAAATGGGAATTTTTAAGTTCATGTATTCTGCGAGTTAAAGTTTTTTATCTTTTACCTTTTGGCATACAATACTATTGCAATATTCGCTTCAGCAATAATATTATTGCCAGTAACTGAATTTATGCAGAGAATTACCACCGCCCTTACATATGGTACTACTTGTAATCTGTAAGCTAATGATCGGAATATAATGAGTTTTAACAATTGATATTGAATTATTTTCTTCTCTCTTGTAACAGAGTACTGTCCATGACGTGAGTATAAATTCATCAAATCCGAGTAGCATTTCCCAATTGAGTATTTGCTCACCAGTGCTCATTTCCTAAAACTGGAATTTGTATATGATATTTGCACTTTTATTACAACATAGGCTTATTGAAAACTACGTATTATTTTCACATTATCTTTCACTAATCGTAGCAGAAGTTTGTATTGTTGTCTGTGTTGCTTTAATAATAGACTTAGATTTAATTTTACTGCCAACATAACAATAGATGTCCGATGTAATGTTACTTCGAACATATTGAACGAATTCCTTAAAACGGAAGTTTTCTGTTAGTGTCAATACTTGATAATACCACAAACTACCTTAGGATTTCTTTATTTGCAGAGCAAGTGTCGCCACCAAAACGTTTAAGAGGGGGCGTACACTTTGTTGACGCAATTCCGAAGAATCCCAGCGGGAAGATACTACGACATGAGCTAATACGATTATATGTCACGAAATCTAAGCTATGAGTGCGAACATATCAACATTTTTACTGGTCTAAAATTAAAAAATGTACGAACTGCATATTCTTGTAAATTTGACTTAACTTGGGATCTTTGGTTATGTTATATTCGTTAAACTATTTATAAAATTAAATATATTTTCCCATGCTTTGTCTTTTTATTTTAGAATTATATTTTGAAAACATGTTCAGTTATCACTTACTGTACAATTAATTGTGCTGAGACTGTGAGCATACAAAATGTACTTCTGACTATTACATATCATCATCGCAAGAGGTTATTAAGCCTATAACCAGTACAGAATCTGTTCTCCATAAAATGAGTAGTTTTTTTTTTAAAGTTATGAGCATCCATTATTAAATGTTTGATACACACGCGAGCATGTGAAACACAATTTTTCAGCTACGTGACCAGGGTCTTTGAGAACAACAACCCTTGTGCGTCTGTAAATGTGTACTCGCTGAATGCTAGGGAAAAAGTGATGCCAACATGTGCGACTAAGCATGAGAAACCTGAACATATAGATCTTCTGATGGTGAAGGATTAAACTACGAATATTTCGCATTGTGGTTACATAAAAAACTTTCCATGACTGGTTAACTTGCAGATTACTTTCCATAGATGCAAAGTTCATGTCTGCAAGCAGTGTTTTAAGCATGTTACCGATTACCCACGGAAATCAGGACTCACTGGGTGTAAAAGATAAATTTTCAATGTGGTTATGTGTTCCCTCATGTTGTATATTACCTAATAAAATATATTTTTTTAAAGAAAGTATGTTGTGTTTTAAACAATGTAGACATTAATTATACTCCAGGTTTGGAAGAGTGTCTCGTGTCTGGTAGTAGATGCTCAAAAATAAACAACTAGCACTTTCTATAGTGTCAAATACCGGTACAATATGTGTTAAAGTCGTAATTTAGCAGCTAATGGGCATNAAAAATAAACAACTAGCACTTTCTATAGTGTCAAATACCGGTACAATATGTGTTAAAGTCGTAATTTAGCAGCTAATGGGCATATACCATTGCTTGGTATGTGTGGAGGGATAACTTCTGTTATGTAAAGCCAATTATTAATTTTAGGAAAGGAGGGGTGGGGGGTGTTGTTTAGTGCTGTGGGGTGGGTTAACACATGCTCTTCGATTGTTAAGAATTGTATGACATTTTTTCACGATTTTTAATTTTGAAGGTAACAGGGTTAAAGTCAAGGTAATGGGTCAATGTAATGATTCAAGGTCAAGGTCAAAGGTAAATACCAGGGTTAGGGGTCAAGGTCATAAATCAAGTTCATAGGCCAGTGTCAAGGTTCAAGGTCATGTGTCAATGTCAAGGGTCATGGTCAAAGTCATTGGTCAAGGTTATGGGTCAAGATCAGGGGTCACTGGGTTGTTGAAGGGGTTAGGAGTGGTGAGGATATTTCTGGCTGGTCAGGGAATGATGGTATTACTTTGGTTGCCTCATGTACTGTTGAATGATATGCAAGATAAATATGGCAAATTGGCATCCCATTATCTTTGGTTGTATGCTACAAGATCGACAGATACTGCTCTGGAGTACAGGTAAGTCTCTCAACCATCTCGTCCGAATGAGTGCTAAGTGCTGTAGTTAGAATCTTCTGCATCCTCAGAAACTTTGTAATGTATTGGAACAATGTGTTTTTAAATGAAATTATATCCTCAGTCCTAATGGAGTTGTNATCCTCAGAAACTTTGTAATGTATTGGAACAATGTGTTTTTAAATGAAATTATATCCTCAGTCCTAATGGAGTTGTAATTCAGACCTCGTAATGACATGCTATACAAGGGTCTCAGTTACAGTGCTGTTACTTTGGTTTGGAATAGTTATGGCTGCAGGCTATGTAGTGAAATAATCGCGAGCATCAAAGAGTTACAAANGCTGTTACTTTGGTTTGGAATAGTTATGGCTGCAGGCTATGTAGTGAAATAATCGCGAGCATCAAAGAGTTACAAATTCTCCCTCTCGATCAAATGTAAAGGAGCTAGGATGTTAATTGGCATCCTCTCAAATGGGCTTGCCACATGTCTGGTGATGACCTTTTCCCTTAGTCCCTTCTTTGCTGTACATGTGTCACACATCTAGCACCAAGTCTCAATATCATCCTGACAATGAAACTAAGCAGACTGTCGAATTTTGTCAATGGCTTTTTAATGCCAGAGTTTTCACCTATTACAAAATTGTGCAGTTTATTTAAAATGTCTGGGACACTACCTTCTGGAATAACGAACTGTAAGTGCATTTACTGCCCATAATTTCTCTCCGTATTTTATAGAGCACGCCATTCCTCAAGGTGAGTGATATCGCTGGGCACATCATGCTTTAACTGTAGCACCATAACTAGATTTTCTTCCCATTTGGATCAATAATCTGCTTCTTTATACTCCAGTATCAAGTATAAAGATGGGTCGTTTTATCTGTTCTTTCCTGATGGTTNGATCAATAATCTGCTTCTTTATACTCCAGTATCAAGTATAAAGATGGGTCGTTTTATCTGTTCTTTCCTGATGGTTCATCAGTCCATGTAACCTATTCATTGCCACAGTAAATTCTTGAATACTGGTCCTTAACAATCAATGCCTCACAAATCTTTTCCTTCTCCTTCTGCCATCCATAGTGTTGGCAGGTTGGGTTACATGTCTTCCTGGATAGCACATCTGCATTACTGGGAATGCATTGACTTATGCTGTATTTAAAGGTCATATTCCTGAATGTGCTGTGTTCACAGAGGTGACAAAAGTCATGGGGTAGCAATATGCAAATATACAGATGACAGTAGTATCGCGTACAAAATGTATAAATGGGCAGTGCATTGGTTGGGCTTTCATTTGTAGTCAAGTGATTCATGTGAAAAGGTTTCTGACGTGATCATGGCCGTACGACGGGAATTAATAGACTTTGAACGCGGAATGGTAGTTGGAGCTAGACGCATGGGACATTCCATTTCGGAAATTATTAGGGAATTCAACATTCCGAAATCCACAGTGTCAAGAGTGTGCCGAGAATACCTAATTTCAGGCATAACCTCCCACCATGGACAACGCAGTGGCCGACCGCCTGCACTTAATGACCGAGACCAACGACGTGTGCGCAGAATGGTCAGTGTTAAGAGACAAGCAACACTGCATGAAATAACCGCAGGAATCAATGTGGTACGCACGATGGACGTGTCCATTAGGACAGTGCGGTGAACTTTGGCTGTACTGGGTTATGCCAGCAGAAGACCGACTCGAGCGCCTTTACTAACAGCACGACATCGCCTGCAGCGCCTCTCCTGGGCTCGTGACCATATCGGTTGGACCCTAGACGACTGGAAAACCGTGGCCTGGTCAGATGAGTCCTGATTTCAGTTGGTAAGAGCTGATGGTAGGGTTCGAGTGTTGCGCAGACCCCACGAATCCATGGACACAAGTTGTCAACAAGGAACTGTGCAAGCTGGTGGTGGCTCCATAATGGTGTGGGCTATTTTTACANTGTTGCGCAGACCCCACGAATCCATGGACACAAGTTGTCAACAAGGAACTGTGCAAGCTGGCGGTGGCTCCATAATGGTGTGGGCTATTTTTACGTGGAATAGACTGGGTCCTCTGGTCCAACTGAACCATCATTGACTGGAAAGGGTTATGTTCAGCTACTCGGAGACCAATTACAGCTATTCATGGACTTCATGTACCCAAACAACGATGGAATTTGTATGGATGACAATGCCCCATGCCACCGGGCCACAACTGTTCGCGATTGGCTTGAAGAACATTCTGGACAATTCCAGCAAATTATTTGGCCACCAAGATCGCCCGAAATGAATCCCATCGAACATTTATGGGACATCGTCGAGAGGTCAGTTCGTGCACAGAATCCTGCACCAGCAACACTTTCGCAATTATGGAAGTCTATAGAGGCAGCATGGTTCAATATTTCTACCGGGGACTTCCAACGACTTGTCGAGTCCATGCCATATCGAGTTGCTGCACTTCGCCAGGCAAAAGGAGGTCCGACACGATATTAGGAGGTATCCCATGACTTTTGTCGCCTCAGTGTATATATTCTGGTGTTCTAAAAGTTCAATAACTATAACGGTGGAGAATTATCTGTTGTTATAATTAAACAGCTACTATTTATATAGTGGTTTTAATGTGGCATTGCCTAGACAATAGCCAAAAGCACCCCACAAGACACTCACAAATTTTGTTTAGGTCCGTTCATTACTTTGCGGAAATACTCCAGTGGCTTATTCTTTATATTTAACAATTGTGACATTACAGTGCCAGTACCTATTTAACTTGCATTTTTGTCCAAGACGAACCCACCTTTACTACTTAAGGAACCCAGTACTGGTGAGACGACTACATTTCCTTCAATTTTCTCAATTCAGTTTTACGCTCAGGAGTCCACCAAAACCTCCTGATTCAATGAACTCTTACAATTACTTGGCAGTCGTAGAAAATCCACATACAAAATTGTGGTAGTAAGCGCAGAGGCTCAAGTAAATCCGCACTTATGTCTTATCGGCTTATTGAGGTCAATCCCTTGTTGTCTTTGTATTATCAGAGTCTTCTCCCATTCTGTTGGGGGGCTACATTTATCAAGAAATTGACATTCTGTTTAAAGAGATGATATTTCTTATATACCACTTCAAGTTGTATACAGCCACCTTCTTGAACACAGAGTCAAGATGTGCGATATTTTCTTCAAATGTTTTTCGTGTGAAATTTTCAGTTACCTATTGAAAGGAAGCAAATGCATTGCATAGCCGAAAATTTATAAATTTGGACTGCAACTTTTTCTTCCCTTGTATTCATAAATCAGTCTTTTCCCGATCCTCCATTGCCACTTCACATTGCCAATACGCACACTTCAATGTGCAAGGTGGAAAACCATCGTGCTCTGTCAGGATTTGCTGTATCGTCTATTCAATAATTCATGGTAATAAACACAACATCTCAGAGCCATANAACCATCGTGCTCTGTCAGGATTTGCTGTATCGTCTATTCAATAATTCATGGTAATAAACACAACATCTCAGAGCCATACTTATTCTTAACAAGCATAGTTGGTAACGACCAAGAGCTTACTGGTGGGTAAATTCCGCCTAAACCTTTTGAACTGCCTCATGTGGGCTAGTGGTCTCTGTATTGGAGCTGCTGTATTGGTCGGAGATCCCTTGTATTTAGTCTGTTGCATGTGATATATGCCCTTTCCGGTTAATTTTATCCATAGGAAAAACAGTTTGAATTTTCTNTGTTTAAAGAGATGATATTTCTTATATACCACTTCAAGTTGTATACAGCCACCTTCTTGAACACAGAGTCAAGATATGCGATATTTTCTTCAAATGCTTTTCGTGTGAAATTTTCAGTTACCTATTGAAAGGAAGCAAATGCATTGCATAGCCGAAAATTTATAAATTTGGACTGCAAATTTTTCTTTTCTTGTATTCATAAATCAGTCTTTTCCCGATCCTCCATTGCCACTTCACATTGCCAATACGCACACTTCAATGTGCAAGGTGGAATACCATCGTGCTCTGTCAGGATTTGCTGTATCGTCTATTCAATAATTCATGGTAATAAACACAACATCTCAGAGCCATACTTATTCTTAACAAGCATAGTTGGTAACGACCAAGAGCTTACTGGTGGGTAAATTCCGCCTAAACCTTTTGAACTGCCTCATGTGAGGCTAGTGGTCTCTGTATTGGAGCTGCTGTATTGGTCGGAGATCCCGTGTATTTAGTCTGTTGCATGTGATATATGCCCTTTCCGGTTAATTTTATCCATAGGAAAAACAGTTTGAATTTTCTNTGTATTTAGTCTGTTGCATGTGATATATGCCCTTTCCGGTTAATTTTATCCATAGGAAAAACAGTTTGAATTTTCTGCAGTAATTCAGCTACCACCTTCTCCCACTGACAGTTCAGGTTTACTCTGGCTTTTTTTCAAAAGTTCCTCGAGTGGTTAAGATAGGGTGCTCTCACTGTCTGTCACAGTATCCCTGGGAACTTTCGGAAGTATTTGTGAAACCTGCTTGCAAACCGCACCCAGAGCGCCTTACTGAGGTTGGACTGTCTTTTCATCCTAAAAAATATGTGTCGGATTAAAAAAAAATTAACTACATCCCCCACCCCTGTTACTATAGGCTGTAAATGGTAAACTGAGCACTTTTGAAAGCCCTCCAAACGATCTAATTGCATTTCCATGAGCCTCATCACTTTATTTGTGCGTCGGTCAAGTGAAACTGTGAAATTATGAGAAAAGTAAATATTTTACAAACCGGCTAATTTTTTTCTCTTCGGTACATTAAAAAAACAGGACGCTAAAGAAATAATTTAGGTTACCTAAAATGGTTACCTGACACTTTGTATTCGATGTTAAGCTATGAAACTACTTTTCCTCTGTCGTTACCAACTTTACTGGGTGCATGTCACTCAGCGCGCCCATTAAAATATCCGCAAGTAGGAGCAGTGACTTTTTTCTAAGGTTGATTTCAAAAGTGCTCAATTTATCACAAACATCCTGTAGTGTACTGTCTGAAAGGCTTCCACAATCGTCAATAGGCTCAGTCGAACCCAAATTCTAGCATATTTTTCTTGACATTGACATCGGGATGACATCTTTGCTAGAGGCTAATAACACCACTGACTGGCGACTGACTATTGGCTAGCTGGAGATTGGGTGACGAGGATACATCTCGTCTTGTTGACACTACCAACTCGGGAACGCCCTTCCACAGCACCACACTACTAGTGTCTATGCAGCATCCCGGTCTATGCAGTGCATCCAGCCATAATAAACATTCATTCTCCATATGTGCTATGTAAATTATCGTGTATCAAACTTCAATCGCACCCACCTATTACCTANTAATAAACATTCATTCTCCATATGTGCTATGTAAATTATCGTGTATCAAACTTCAATCGCACCCACCTATTACCTACCACTGGCTTAGTATAGCCTGTAAGTGTGAACAGTTAGCACTGCCCCAAGCTCTCATCTGGTGGTCATTGGGGAGGGGGGCAAGGATTTCTGACCTGTCAACTGTTATTGTCACTCCTGTGTCGATGGCAATTTNTGGTGGTCATTGGGGAGGGGGGCAAGGATTTCTGACCTGTCAACTGTTATTGTCACTCCTGTGTCGATGGCAATTTGACAAGGGATATCACTGAGACTCTTTTCCACAAGTAGGGCATAAGTTTCTTTTTTCACTAGATGTGCCCAAAATTTAGTAGGACCTTCTCCTCAGCAGCCATTGACCTCCCATTTGCTTTTTACTCCCATTTGTCTCCCATTTCGTGACTCCATATGTTGATGGCCCTGATGTCCAGGCTGTCCCCGCCCCAAAATTCTTGACGCCCAGAAGGTCGCAGGCAGATTTCTGTGGCACGAACCCTGAACCCTGGAGGCGATATTCTTGATGGCATGCTCAGTACTCATTAGGATATCCTCGACGCTGCTCTCCTTATCAGCCTGCCTTGATGTCGCTATCCAGATTGTATGCTAGGGTGTTGGTGTTTGTCTCGCCGACTCCAAATCAAGTGCTCGGGCTAGAATATCCTGCACAATGTACGGCGCAGCCAGGTGCATGATTGCCGCACATCCATGACAGCGGCGGTGGCATCGACGAAAGAAGCAAACCACGACGATGCTCCATGCCTCCTCAGAACAACCCTGCCAGCTGTAGATCACCAAGTTGCTCAAAATCCTTCAAAAACTCTTGCAATGACTCCCTAGATGTGCTTGGTGGGTATGTCGCACAAACCAGATATAGAAGCACTGCCCCAGAGCTGGTAGAAGTGTGGAGTACTTCAGTCAATGTCGCTCTTGCAAGGACTGCAGTGTGCTTAGTTCTGCCCCCCCCCCCCCCCCCCNCCCCTCCTAAGTAGATCTTCGAGGGTGGTATGTACACGGCTGTTCTGACAAACCATTCAGAGTGGCAACAATCTCGAACAATTGTTGATATTCCGCCATAATTCGCTTCAGCACATACGATATAAAAGTTCTGCAGAGAAATCGGACATCGTGTTTCACTGGCCCAGTATAGCGTATATGAGTGAAAATCTAATCATTGTGCCATGTTCGTTTGAATGAGTGCATTTACAGAACCGCCGAATTAGATTTGATAAGTATAAGTAACATCTAAAAAACTGTTCGTCTTAAATATCTCTGTCCATTACTGTAATGTAATAATACTACTTTAACAGATAACTTTAACTCTTATAGCGATTCTAAGTTGTCCAAAAATATTTTAAATCTTTGTACATTATAAAAATTTAAGTTTAATAAATGGTAAAAGTTAAAATATGCCATCAAAATCCATATCTCACCTAGTAGTACCTACTGTAAGGCAAGTCAAAAGTTTATTTCATCCATTTTTTCACATCAGGTATCAGAGTCACTTCACAACATTTTTACAATTCATTTGCATTTCAAAATCGTAAATTTTAAAAGAACTTTACATAAATAAATTTGTTCCTGTATGTTAACAAATAGCAATGAACTGTTCTAAGGCGAAGAAATAAACAATCGCAACGTATTTTGTATTTCCTTATAACTATATCTTACATCCCTGTGTAGGAAACAGTGGTGCTATTTAAATTGTTCCCTAACCCCAACAAAAACCCTAAATACTGACTCTTACTAAAAGTTTACAGAATTTTACTGATAAGTTCATTTCTGGAACTCAACGGTGGCTTACAAACTTCTAATGTTGCTCAGAACAGAAATAAAAAAATAAAAAATTGCCAGAGGAGTAACACTTGCTTACAATCTGTTATGGCACACAGCATCCATGCAGAGAGGGGACAAGACAAAGAGTGCCATGCCCAGGCGTCAAACTGCTGCGCTGCTAGAGCACTGTCTGCCCAGTCACGAGGTGCAGGATACCGTCACACGCTCGCACTCCTGGCAGCTTGCTCGTCACGTGGCTCGCTCTTGTTCCTGGTAGCCGTCGTCTCCTCGGCGCCGCCGACTGCTGCAGGCTGGTTCCACGGCTGCACCTCTCCCGACGCCAACAACGTGTAGAACACCGCCTCCACCAGGAAGAGGCCCGCTGTTATCAGGAACATGATCCGCCACTGGTAGATGGTTTGCTGCGGGTTTAACAGAGAATTCTGTGGTGTAGCTTAGTAACACATAATCACATATCCGTGGCGTTTCTGAGGCTTGTCGTCTTACACTGCAACCCCTTCTCGACCGCCCTGCTCGAATGTAACACATGGACATCGGCACAAGGCGGTTGTGGCTGACCCGCAGATGCTCATGTTGTGCATCATAAAATATTTTATTGAACATTATTTGTAGGGGCATGTGTTCCTTGTGAAATTTAAAGGGCTTCATAACAATCCAGGACTAAGGTCAGTAATGTAACTTACTATAGGCAATCACACCAGGTGTCAGTTGAGCTTATAATCTGAGTTAAATATTTAAAAAAAATGAAGTGGTCTGTAATTGAGTCTAATATTTATTAAGTGTTTTCGGTTTTGTACACTGCCAGGCAACAAAACAAGTGTACACATAAGGATGCATCTGATGTTAATGCAACTTTATAGAGATAGTGACACAGATGAGCAATGCACTAGATCACAAAAACAGAGCAGCAGGACAGTTACATGTGGATCTGCGGTACGCACACGTCCTCGGACTGCGATACACGCTGCAACACGGTCTGGCATGGAGTCCAGCAGATGCCTGATATTGTCCTGAGGCAGACGGGCCCACAATTGTTCGACAGTGTTTTCCATTTCCTGGATACTGTGGTACGGTGGCTGCTGGCATTTCAACTGGTCCCACACATGCTCGATTGGGGACATGTCAGGGGAGCGGACAGGGCATTGCAGTGTTTGGACATTACGGAGGAAGTCTTGGGTGACCCTTGCCATGTGCAGTCGGGAGTTCTCCTGCTGGAATATCGCACCTGGATTCCCGGCCAGAAGTGGGAGCAGATGGGGGAGTAGGATTTCATCTACGTATTGCTGGGCCGTCAATGTCCATGTAACACGACGAGAGCAGATCGGGTATAGAAAACGATGACTCCCCAGATCATAATGCCTGCCATGGGGGAAGTGCGCAGCTTTATAGCGAAATGTTTACTGTGGCATTCACCAGCGACCCTCCACATCTGGGCGCGATGATCATCGGTCCCCATAACGAAGCAACATTCATTACTAAACACCACACCTTGCCAGTCTGTGTCGTTACATGTTAGTCTGGCCTGGGACCACTGCAAACAGAGCCACTGCTATTGCATAGTTAACGGCAGCACAAGTAATAGACGCTCGCAGTATCGTCTCTGCAAGGTGCCGGGAAATGGTTTGTGCGTAGGAGCCCCAACACTGGCCAGTATCGTGGACCAAGACACCAGGGGATCCCTCCGCGCCTGGTGCATGAATCATTGATCCTCTCGACTGGTGGTCTACCTCGTTCGTCCTGAGCCTGTCTTCTGTGTGTGTGTGCCTTCACACACACAGCACTGCTCCCTACATCATCAGGCAGTATGGACCGAACTGTCTACATGGTAGACTATACAGCAATACGAGCACACTGTGGTTTTCAGCGCGATCATGGGTCCTCTCTCCAAGTCCGTCAAGTGCGTACAGCGACGTCTTTGGCATCCACTCGGCATTCTTCTTCACTCTGTACACTTGAATGGTATCGTTCTACGACTGCTGGTCGGTGCTTGCAGCACCACTGTCGTGTGTGCGGTCAAATTAAAATGCATAAACATGGCATCATGTGTATGCCAACGCGTACTGTCGCTATTCACATAGTTTCACATGGTTTCTTCGTGGTGCACTATTTTTACTGCCAGACAGTGCAATTAGTTTTAATTTTTTGCAATCTCCCACGCGCAAGTCCTCCCTTGTGCATGTAGTCACAATGGAGCTTGAATTTCCCACTTAAGGCGCGGCATACCCTCCCCCCCCCAACACATGGTGAGCCACTTCAACTTTGTTTCCTGTTGCAGTCACAGAGTTTAAATGGCAAAACACTGTTAAAGAAATTACTTCTCGATGCATCAATTTTAGAGATAACTACACTATTGTCTGTGAAAATTGCAACACCCAGGAAGAATGGCCCGAATGAATCCAAACTCGCAGGATGTGTATAACAGTGCACCAGAAATAAGTGATTACGATTGCAGAGAGATGGCATACATGTAGGCCCAGCAGCGCCCTCTTGTGTGTGTGACCGGAAAGGCCAGTGTTACTCCAAGCTCAGTCAGTGAAGAGCCATCAAACGAAGTGAAAGCAAGTGCCAGTTTGCCTCGTCGACGTCAAAGGGCACCATGTCAGCATGTGAGTGAGTTCGAACGGGGCAGAATGGTCGGTCTCAGGGAAACGGGTTTGTCATGCCATGACATTTCGGCTCGTACATAGCATGCTGCTACGACAGTGATGCGTGTGTGGGACCACTGGATAGGAGAGAGTCATATGCAGTGACGAGCGGGTACTGGACCACGTAATGTGACCGCATGGGATGACCGCCATCTTGTCCGCATGGCCTTAACGTACAGTACAGCCTCGTCCACATTGTTGGCTCGACACTGTAGCACTGCAACGGGTGTTGATCTATCTGCGTCGATGGTTCGATGCCATCTGCTGCGGGCTGGACTGGTGGCACACCTGCCATTGCACCAGCTTCCATTGTCCAGAATCCACAAACGCCTCAGACCACAATGGGCACGTGAACGCCATCGCTGGCGTGCTGATTGGCAAAATGTAAAGTTTTCGGACGAGTCCCGCTTCAACCTGTCCCACAGTGATGGGCACATATGTGTTACGACGCTACCGTGGTGACTGCAATCTGGCATCCTGCATTGTGGAGCAGCATAGCGGACAAACGCCAAGTGTGATGATGTGGGGCGTCATTGGATACAACATACGACCTCGACTCCTACATATTGAGGTCAATCTGAACAGCAACCGTTACATCAAGGAGGTTTTAGAGCCCGAGGTACTGCTCCTCCTTCAGGCAACTCCTCATACTATTTTTAGTAGGACAATGCCCGTCCACATGTGACGAGGAATGTGCAAGCCTTCTTCAATGAACGACGGGTGCCACTGCTTTCCTGGCCTGCACGCTCGCTTGACATGTCACCCATCGAACATGTCTGGGATAGTTGGTCGGTGAGTTGTTCGTCACGGTCCTCTAGCAACCACTGTTGATGCTTTGTGGACTCGCATACAAACCGTGTAGAGGTAGATTCCCCAGGAACATATCCAGCCTTTCTTTGATTCCATGCCACGACTGTTTATGGGCTCTGATTGCAGTACGTTGGGGCTTCGCGCCATACTGAATTTGCAAGGACAAAGATTATATACAGTTCTTGGTATTGCATTTCTCTCAAATGTTAGTGTATTTCAAATAAAAAGTATTCTGCAGGGCATTTCTAAAGGCATACTAGATCTCTTGCCAATTTTTATGTTTAATATTTTTTGTACATTTTAATGTTACATTTTACGAAAAAAAATTATTTTATTTTATTTATTTGTTTATTTTTAATTTATTAACGTCACAGTATTTTCTGAGAAAGATGATTTGAATATTTTCTGTTTGAAATAGTTATTTTAAAAATTGACGCATCGAGAAGGAATATCTTTAACATTGATTCCCCATTTAAAAAACTCCATGGCTGCAGGCTTGGCAGAAAGAGTCCTTAAGGTGTTCATTTACGTTAATTTTAGTTTGCAAGGCTCCGACTATCAACGTAAAGTTAGTAATCCGCATTTAAACTGAATTAAGAATTTTTTGTCCGCACTTAACACCGAGATCTTGGAGGCCTTGATGCGAGGATGGATCAGTGGCGGAACGCAAGACGAGAGAGAGAGAGAGAGAAAGAGAGAGAGAGAGAGAGAAAGAGACGAGAATACCCGCCCGCCAATGGCAGCATCCGCCACGTTTCACACATGCAAAAATTCAAAAACTTCCAATGACTCCGCCGGGAGTCAGCATTGGTGGAAGGCGGGTAGTCTTACTACTACACTGCCAAGGCCCCCGAAGTAAAAAAAAAAAAAAAGAGTTGACAGCAGCACAGGCGTATATATCGCCGCATATAAATAAAAAAAATGCAAAAATTAAAAACTAAAAAAATGTGAAAGCGTTGATGTGCGTGCCATAGCGTAGAATACGTACCTTGATTTTCAAATGTCATAGGCCTATCCAAATAAATATACAATGCTTTTTTGTGGTACCCATGATTTTTTTTTTGGCTTTGCTGTGTTAAACTTACAAGATGTCAGCAGAATAAACCACTTTGCAAGATCAGCTTTCTCCGTGAAAACCAACGTTGCTGTTTTTTTGTAAGTTTCTACTTACGTTTCTGCGGGTAAGGTGCCCAACCATAGCCGGAACCACGAAGCCAGGGATTGTCGCTATCGTGTTAGTTATACCAACCAAAGTTCCTGGAAGGAAAGAAAGTTTTTCAACGTTAAAATTCCACACGATTATAAAATTGATATTAATTTCTATGCAATTAATAAGAATACTGGTTTTGTAAACTTTTGGTAATTTCTGTATTTCTTTGTACTCTAGGATTTTTTAAAATAATTTTAGTGTTATCTGTTGACGAAAACTAATTATTTAGTTTTGATAAATTCTTGTGTTCGAGATACGGTTAAATAAAGAAATTTCTTCGGGATTCACTTCACCAAAATGTAGCAGGGAAAAATATATATTTTACAATCGAAATTTAAGGTGCGGCGGTTTGTATTTCAATGGTGTTAATATAAGTAATTAATTTAACATATTGTTTCTACTAAAAACTTCAACAAAATTCAACCAAATTTTGTACACTATCAGTATTCATTAGAAGCATCAAATGTGCACACAGAGAGACAATTTTACCAATCTATTTGCAAAATAGTGCCAGTTGAAAAAATCTAATATTTTACCATATTTCTGGAACAGTTCCCCTAACTTTCACCAAATTGTGCACACCATAAATGCTCCAGAAAGCCATGTAAACTTCCACGATTTAAGTGAGTCGGACAACGATATTCAAAATAGTAGCTTCATAAATAAATTAGGGAAATTTGC
Organism: Clitarchus hookeri; assembly: GCA_002778355.1. Lineage (NCBI taxonomy): Eukaryota > Metazoa > Arthropoda > Insecta > Phasmatodea > Phasmatidae > Clitarchus > Clitarchus hookeri. Next base: position 161,682 of record NQII01002320.1, read on the forward strand.
ACATATATTAAAGAATTTAAACAAATTCAACCGAAATTCGTATTAATACAGTATATATTTAGAGCATCGTACACTGAGACTCTTTTTTTGGCAGTTTTTTAAAATAGCACGATTTAAGAAAATACAATTTTTTATGCCATAGCTCATAGGAAAATCAACGGATTTCCACCGAATTCTTCACACAAATAGCCGTGTAAACTTGCAAGTTTTAAGTGGCTCGGTCACTTATTTTCAAAATGACAGTCCTGTAAATATTTTAGGTCAGTGAACCCTATCATTTGAAACAGTAGACTGATTAGATCAGAGGTTGATGCTCCTAATCCGACCTCCACAATGCAGTTGATTGCATACCAGCTTATCATACGAGGTTTACTTTGTTCAAGTCCCAGGCAAGGCACGCGTGTACTTGTAATTGTCTCGCTACTGTTGCGCAAGTTGCTGGTTTCATTTCTAATGGTGTTGCTTTTAAAGAGGAGCCAAGTGCTACCTACCAACCCAGTTTTTAAGGACTTACTTCAAAATTAATAGCACCCAGGTTGAGTAAAGTAGGCTCATTAGTTATATCAGTAACTTAATGTTATTCTTGAGATTTTTTTTTTATGATTCTGTCCAATTCTCCCGCAGTAAATTCACCTGTGGCTGTGGGGTGTTTGGCAGTTTTTACATCTTCCCCCTCTTCATTAGGGCTCTGTAGTGTTCTGAGAGGATCAAGTCCTTTCCATTAAAATCATCCATACACCGTGACTACATCGTCGCCGAATTTCAAATTGGCACTACGAGTATACAGGCCAGCGTGTTGCATTCACCTGGAACTCACTGAACCCAGACCCTTCCCACGGACTGTCATCACTCCAAATCACACGTCTACACCGGAATGTGCCTGGGCTGTGAACCCCAGTCCTCGTGACTCCCGGCGCACGGTAACGGTGCTGGCCGCACAGTCAGTGGCACTGCGAAGTTCACGGCTGATGGCATTACGCAGTGACACGCAACGTTCCCACCCCTCCTTCTTCGACACTTGACAGCCCACGCAGGTTAACACACATGGCTGTGGTTTTGGTGTGGTCGTGCCTTCCCGTCTCCACTTCGGGATCACATCCCCGAGATCAACTTGGGCGACTTGACAAGGGCGGGAACGGCCCTGGTGGATTGTATACTGATGCGGCAAACGATAAGACACCATCTTCGAAGTCACTGGCCTCCCATTGCTCCACCCATTCTGCCGGCACCGCGTAGCAGCGACCAACATCGAGCACTCTACCTCCTGCTATAGCGGTGGCGGTGGTTGTACGGACACCGCGGCGCGAAATTATGTTTACAAAGCAGTGTCCAGATACTTTTGATCAGATGTTGTACATGTACACTATAATTTATAGATTGAAAGTTGAACTAAAAAGTAATGTCACCAAATAGTTTCGTTGAAAACGAAAACTACCCCCTGCATAGGCCTGTGCATCAACAATGGAAGGAAGTGGGCGGATATACGGCGTCGCAATAAAAGTAACCTGGCCAAGGAGTTACGTTGGAAATACAAAACCATCTCCTGTGTAATCATGTAAGTCACTGATGAATGAAAACTAGTCCTGCGAGGAAGTTAGTATTTCAGCCGTTGTTCCAGGCTCGCTTATTATTAACTTATTAAATAACTATTAGATTAACTCATTAATTTTTTTTTTTATAAATTTGGGAATTTTTTTGCAAAGAATTTTTATTTGATGTCCATAGGTCCAACAATATCACAGTTAATGTTTGCCAAATAAAATTTGTTATTATATATATATAT
>NQII01002320.1:163508-181415 GCA_002778355.1 Clitarchus hookeri
ATGAAATGCAACACATTGTTTATTTACAACGTCGCCGCTAAATGCCTTTTTACAGCAATGTTTATAATAACTGCTCACAATTGCTACCACCGACAGTAATGCAAGCTTGGTAGCGTCGGTGGGGTGATTGGCGAACAGATTAAAATACGCCGGGTATTTCACGCACGCCACCATTGTCAGCCAATCACGCCATATGTAGAGGTCGCCAAGCATGCGTGACTGTTGGTGGATGCATTTCCAGCAACTGTTTTAACATTTTCTGTACGGAATCACTCGTTAAGTATGCTGCTAATGAACATTTTATGTTTCCGTTAATGTGTTATGTTTTTGTGTTTGTGCTTCAACGCGTCACTTACGCCCATATATTCATATACAATAATTGTTTGTTTTGGTGAGCTCTACCACCCCTCAATGTTTGTCCCATGATTTTAGAATCATCGTGTATATTATATATATATATATATATTTGGGGGACTGTTATACCATGATGCCCATATAACTACGGATGGCTTTTTTTTTAAGTCTGACATCACGGTGGTGATCCTCCTTATTCATCATTTTGTGATGTCACCTAACTATTGTCACCTGCAGTGTCAAGACGAATCCAACGATACCTCAGTTGTCAAAATCGGTCTCGTCATTTGAGCTCTAGAGAGGAAGTAACAAACAGCAGTACGTGCAGGCACGTGGAAAACATTACTCTCCTTTCGGATTCGCCATAGTCAGGTAAAAACAGGCGTTTGATTATTTTAAATATTTTACAATGAACGTAATATTAAAGTTAATAACGGAAGGGGCAGCTGGACCCGGATTCCGGTGCTGCTGCGATGCCCGGCAGGGGTTGGCAGCTCTGCACTGTAGCCCTTTCATGGTTACTTTCAACTCTTCTGAGGCCCCGCTCAGGTTATACTTGCAAGATAATCCTCCGCCTCGTGGAAACAAAGCTTAAACACCTTTGTGCGCATTCAATTAAATTTTTTACATGATAGCTATTTCGTACTAAGCATTACCAACACACATTTTTTAGCTGTGTTTTAATTCAAATTAATTATAAGTTACAGATAAAATGAAAGTAAATAATATACTGTCAGGCTAAGAGGTGTATAAAATGCTAGTGCTAGACGACATATTGAGGAAACAACGAAACACGACACATGTGGGTATATTTTAGCCGCCAACGACAAGTGTGAAGGTAGTGCTGACAGGATACAGAGGAGTGCGGACCTGCGAAGTTGGGCGCGATGTCTATGTGGTTGGAGAAGAAGCCGGCAGGAGTGGCGCCCATACTCATGGCGGCTATGGTGAAGAGAGCGACTGAGGCAGCTCTGTTGCAGCCCACAAAGCCCACCGCCACCAGACATAAGCAAGGCACCACCGACGCTGACAACACACGCACACACACGCACACTCAGTTAAGGCTGTTGCCTGGTTTCAAAGCAGTCACCATTTGCTATCGGGAAATACGTCTTAATAAAGTTAGTTATTTTTTTTTTGTATTCCTGTTAATGATAGATATATACCACCAGGGAATATTTTTGAGCAGAAAAATAAGCCCTTCTTTGCTAACGAAGCCTTTTGTAACATCAATGTATATATAGCCTGTCTCCTGAAAAGATAAAAAGAAAAATAAATAAAAAAACTACTGTAAAACAAATTGTAATATTTTCCTCGGTACAGAACTTGAGAGTATCATTTGTCACACTTTGGCTTTTTTTTCAAGTTTATATCTTCAAAATTTACTTAAAAAAAAAAAAAACAAATTTCATTAACACGTATTTCCCTATACCGAATTCTCATTCTTTTCAAACCAGGCGACAACTTAAGGGTCCCACCCGCCTGCGTCGTTTTGCGCCCCTTTTTTGGCTCGAGAAGCGCAGGAGATATAAGGGTTACACTGGCACGTGCTACAAGTGCACCATCGCCGCTACGCGCAAGGCCTGACCTGGCGTTCAATGTTCTCGTAGTGCTGTGTGTACCTATGGGAGTTTCAGCTGCGACTCTTATCATTTTATTAATGGAAAGTCTGTAGAAAAGTTTTGTACAGGTTCATATCGCAGTCTGGCCCGTGTACTGCTAGTACACTGAAGAGCCAAAAAAAACTGGCATATGCGTGCGTATGCAAATAACAGAGGTATGGAACCAATCAGAGTAACGCAATGCTGTCGGCAGCTAGATCAGTTAATGCTGCTACAATGGCAGGTTATCAAGATTTAAGTGAGTTTGAACGTGGTGTTATAGTCGGCGCACGAGAGATGGGACATAGCATCTCCGAGGCAGCGATTAACATTTGGATGTTGGCGTACGACCATTTCACGAGTGCACCGTGAATATCGGGAATCCGGCAAAACATCACATCTTCGGCATCGCTGCGGCCGGAAAAAGATCGTGAGAGAACGGGACAAACGACGACTGACGAGAATCATTAAACGTGACAGACGTGCAACCCTTTCTCAAATTGGCGCAGATTGGATTTGTGGACTGCCCTGCAGGATTCATGGTATGAATTTATTCCTGCATACCTTCAGACATTAGTCGAGTCTATGCCACGTCGTCTTGCGGAACTTCTGCGTGATCGGAGGGTCCTACACGATATGAGGCAGGTGTACCAGTTTTTTTGGCTCTTCAGTGTATGTTTTAAGATACGGCAGTCTGAAAAAAAAAACCAGTTTTTAGCTATATTGGAGAGCTCCAAAATCATATTTACAGGATACGTGATAACTTTAAAGTGCCATTCCGTCCTCGTCTGAGGTATGAAGTCTTTTCATAGGTAAACGTACTGGGGGCACGTTTAATAGTTTCGTAAAAAAACAGGATTTCAAACACACTGCAATGCAGTTCGTGCGTCAGACAGGCGGGACCTTTGAGGTTAATTCTACTCAGGTTAGGAAGAAAACTAGATTTCTTATGGGAGAGTTTGGCATAGGGAACATTTCCGCGGCAAGGCACGCAGCTGTTCAAAGGAGGCAGAAGAAGAAGTTGTTAAGGAAGAGAATGAAGAGAAGAAGAAGAAAAAAAGAAAAGAAGAATAAGAAGTAAGATGGTCAAAAAGATAAAAGGATATGAAGAATGATAAAAGAAGAAAGGATAACAAAAAGATGAAGAATCTATAAGAAAGAAAAAGATAAAGAAGAAGAACAGGAACGTGTGGAATTAAGGAAAAAGAAAAGGGAAGGAAGAAGAAGATTCCCAAGCCCAATAAGATTCCTTGGCAGTGGAAGTAGCAAGAATAATTATAATGAATAGAAGATTAATAATCAAACACCTCGGATGACCCTTGTCTAAGAGAGGTGAGGTGGAAATGAATTTTTTTTTGTTCCAAGGAGGTGGTTTACAAGCTGGTTTTAAATGGAGAAATTATATTCATCTGTGCGTAAAAAGTTCATGTTTGGCTCGAATTGTGATATATACTTGCCTTGGCCGAGATTTTAAATATACTGATTTTATTTCGTAACTATTATTCACGCCTTCCAATGGTGTTTACAAAAGCAAACAACAAAAATAGAACTGTGTTGGACACTGAACATTCATAAGCAAGTTTATTTAAATGAAAAAAAAGTCACTAATTGAAGTGCGGAATAAATATAGCCGTAATCATGTACTTTTATCCTTTCCCTTAAGTAAACTGCTCAATTAAAGACGTAAAAAAAATATTTCAAGCATTTCACAATTATTTTTTAAGATTCAGTTGTTATATTTAAATAAAGTAGTTATGTAAGCCAATGTTTTGCTACGTCCAGTTTACGACAGAATGTTAAACATGTAAATATGTTTCGTTATGTTTTCACTCTACTGAGAATAACCAAGTTATTATTTGCGAAAGTTCTAACAATTAAAATCGGCAGATTTTACACGATTATATTTATATTATGATAACTTATATTATCGGATTTACTTACATACAAAACGGAAATATCATGCGATACCAAATTTAGCGTGGGGGAACTTAGAGCCAGGTGTATGAGAATCAGATATAATAAGAGGAAGATCTCGTCACTCGAGTGCTTGCAGCTGCTTACTCTTTTCTCTTCAGCACATGCCTGAAGTCTCAGAATGTGTGCGACAGGCAATGGCATGTTGTATTGAAGCAGGAGGCTTCACATTCGTACAGTTTCTGTTAGGAGTACAATTAACTTGAAATGTAATGGTTTCATTCTAATTTTCAATCTCGTCAGAATGTATCTCAATTATCATTATCGTACCTACTCTGTGGTAATTTAATAAAACACACCTGTGTTTTGTTCTCTTCTAATATTCCTAGATATTTGGGTATTGCATTTTGTTAGACCCGATAAAACACTTGGCACCTTACACTTGATAATTAAATAAATCCAACACGGCTGCCTTTTGGGCGGAATGAGGGGACAAGAACATTTTTTACATCAAAATTAGGGATTACTTCTGCGGAATCGAACAGAGGGCCTATTTTTTGCCGAATCGAAAAAGAAGTGCTCCCATATAAAATCTATGACTGTTGTCGACACAACCACTCCTCACTGTATCCTGTTCTAGAACCTGCTATTTCTCTCTACTCATACCAATTCCGGTGGCAATCTTCCTGGCGGCGGTGGTGCTCACGTATTCCCTCTCTCGCGCCACGTCGACACATTTGCTCACCACCAAGCCGAAGACCCACATCGTGAGGAACGGCAGGGATGACAACAGCGCATTCTGTGGGAGCATCATAGACCATCAACAATTATGGAATTACAAGTTTGGTCTACAAATATAACAAAGGTATGAATTCACATCATTTTATTCAGACTTGAAAATTTTTGAAAATATTTTCACGCTGCTAATTCTGAGATATTACCTGGTATGGAGTGAGAAATTTACTGATAAGCTGTTGCATAAATTACAATGACTAACTCAAATAGCCATTTGTGTTTGAAATAATTTAAAGTTAGGCTTTCGCAAAAAAATCATTATGCCATTAACTAATGCGCTGACTAGTTGAGAGACTCTGGCAGAAAATTGCCTTGGTAGCAGCCTAACAAATTGCGTATCAAAATTAAAACTAGTTTTTGAATCATAAAATCGTCCACCTTTTTACATAAATAGTTATGGGAATAGCGTAAAACCGCAGCTTATTGAAACACACATATTTTTATCTTGGAAAAGGGGTGCTTTGAGCTAAGAGCTTTTCATAGACAAATTGTTTTCTCAGAGTACTCCTCACACACCACTCTACTTTGTCCTAAGAGGCATAAACCACCACCATCTTGGATTTGTAGATTTTTTTTCCATTAAAAAGCATTGTAGTTTTTGTATTGTTTTACGAAACGCCAGGACGCAGGACATTGATTTGTACATTTTCTGAAGTTGGTACCGTTTGACTTTTGTGGCTAATTTTACTATAGTAATCTGCCGCAAGAAAAATCACTTAGGTACTTATGTCCAGAAGTTAGTAGTAAAAAATTAGAACGATGTTAAGATTTTATAAAGCTGGAGAAGCTATATTACTTATGTTGTGCCGAGCGAAAAATATCGTTAAACAAGCTGAGCTGTAAGTTGTCGCGGAAAATTGATAAACCCAAGATGGCGGGAAATGATATCCCTTGGATCTCATTTAATGTTGCACAGTGGTGAATTAGTACATACATTTCGAACTTCACAAACCTGTAAATATGTTAATGTTACCTCGCTCTAATGTAACCTTTCCACAAGGCATTTGTTTTATGTTGGCCTGCAGCCAAGAAAGTATTAATTAAAAAAAAAAAACCATTTTAAAACATTGAAGTATTTAATTTACGTTCCCTGGTTTTGCTTAACGTTTTCCTTTGAGCGCAAAAATTATCAGAACATGTTTAAGCTGTAAATTAACATACAAAAGAAAGCATGAATTATATTCCTGTTGGCTGAAATCTGTGATTCACGTACTGCCTTAATATTGAACTTGAGAATGGTACTCAGGTACTTGGGTAATTCAATAAACAGCATGTACCATCCAAAGTTGTTGCAGAAGTGAGCCAGGAGAATGGCGAGGAACGGCAGAGAGGTGAATATCTTCAGCCACGGCACAGGAAACGACTGTAAAACAATAAAGTTCCTAGTTTAACCATTTTTTTAAATATCAGCAGTGTGCAATTGTCTTAACAAGGTCAGAAATTGGCGTGCAGTTTTAATATACTTAACGTAATACGGAAACCTAATATATCAAACAGAGCTTGTTTATACTAAAGAAACTGTAACAACCGGCCGACAGATATGCCGCCTTTCTAGGTCCCAGGCGGTAAACAGAGCTTCAGTAAAATACGTTTTATAAAAAAAATTGTTTCATATTTTTAAATTATGTATGCTAACTATTACTGATAAACCCTTCCAGGCTGACGACTCCGTATGACATTATTTTATTTACTAAATTGTATTTTTGAAATATTCCTGCAGTTGCCAAGTGGCACCATGAATATATTCTATAGTCTATAAAACGTCTATACATGTTGTTGCCCAGCAGTTTTCTTAGTAGCAGTGGCTCTTGGCTTTTCTATATACTCAGTGGCTGTTTCCTCTCCCATTTTCTGTAGATCAGCGTAGACAGATGTCACGTAGAACTCTGTGCTAGATGCCATCACATACATTTTCACACTTGAAAGCGCAGGAATGTTCAGAAGTAAAATCTTGACAACCGAAGTATATATTAAAAATTATAATAAGTAAATTAATACAAGTTTCAGTGTGCGAAATAAGAATTTCTGTGTACCCAGTTTTGTTTTCCTCTCTTTAATGGCGTCGTCTAAACACGTCCAAAAACTAATATAATTTTCGTTTCTACTGTGTATTCTTTTAGAAGAGAAAATGACTAAAACGGACTTTTTTGCAATCATTTTTAGGGATAAGAATTTTGATAACGGGTGCATGAAGCAGCAGATGGACCTGTCACACATTTATTTTCATTATTACACAATGCTTTGTGGACGGGAAGACTATACCCTAGGTCAGTGCCCTGATCATAGATACAGCTAGTGATGTGGTGCACGTACCGGGATCGTATGGGTCACACAAGATATGATTTGGTGTTGGAGCGCCCTTAAATATAGTGCGTTCACAATGCTTTGCTTACTTTTGAAATGAATATTTCGAATTTCATGTATCTGAATACATGTGGACTTAAATACTATATGTCGTAATGCACATTAATACTGACAGAAAATAAGGAAAAAAAGTTATATGCACAAATTATTTTTTATTTATACCAGTTAGAGTTAATGCAATAGTAAAATAATTTTATTTATTAAAATGTTGGGATATCACTAGATTGGAGCATAAATGCCAAACCTTTGATTGCGAATGTTGATTTGATTCTTTCTTGTTGCTGAAAGAATTATTAAAAAAGCGCTGACCTTAGGGAATTATTAAAAGCGCTGACCATAGGGAATTATTTTTAACGATTGGTGTGCATTATTATTAGTTCATTGATATTTATGCATTCCTTCTTGCTTCTTTTTTGTAAAAGGTTATTTTGACTGTTATGTTTGGCATAGTGGCTGTGTGTGTTATGGTCAATATGGAGTGTATTTAGGCAGATATTATATTTTGACATGTCTGTTTGGCATCGTAGCTCGTATCACTTCTAGTGAAATATCGTTTGTTTATATAACAATATTGCCACGTGTACTTTTATAGACTTAATCATTTTCCTACTTTATTGCTCTGTCTCTGTCGTTCGAGGCCAGTTGGGTCGTGGGTCGCTGGTTGGAGTCCTAACTAAGAGGAGTCTTGCGTGATGACAGCAACATAAAATTTACGTTTCTAAATGTATCACTTCATTCATCGTTGAAAGTATTCTGGCTTTTATCGCTCCAATTAATAATGTGTTGTGGTTTCCTTGCCATCTTTAATTTATTCGCGCGAAAGCGTTATATTATAGTCGAAATCGAAAGAATTTTTCACGTGGCAATTAAAATTATCTACTGACATAAGCTAAAGGTAATCGCACGAACCGCGCGTGATACAGGCAGTCAACCAGCACGCGAAGCCGCCATTCACTGAGGTTATTACTGTTTCAGAAGAACGAACAAGGCGCTGTAATGCCTTTAATACGCCGTCGTATGCTATCCCATCAAACGGTCGAGTTCACGAGAGTGAGTGAGTGAAGAGATTTGGGCGGCTCTTAACATCGATGTCTTGAGAGCCGATGAGGGTGAAGCGAGGTGGGTATAGAGCAGCGCCGGAATGCTAGGGTGGGGGGGACGGAATATCCTAGAGAAAACCCGTCGACCAGTGGCATCGTCCGGCACGATTCCCATATGCGAAAATCCGGGAATGACCCAGCCCGGAATCGAACCCGGTTTGCCTTGGTGGGATGCGAATAGTCTATCCACTAAATCACAGTGGCCCAAGTTCACGAGAGGTTCCATCGTAGGTCTCGATGCTGCTGGTTGACCCCCACGCAGTATTGCTGTAGAAATGCAACTTGGCGCCACAACCGTTGCTCGCATTTGGCGACAGTGGTTCCAGGAAGGAAATGTGCATCATCGTAGTGGGATCAGAGCGCACAGATCGACGCATCAGACACAATGCCGTAGCACACCCACAATCCACGAATGGCGACTTTTTGCGAAGTATGTAGGGTGGTTTGTATGCTCCGATATCAATGCATACAGTATCGAGCCAGTTGGCTAAGGCAGGTTTGTTGTCCAGCCATCGGTGAGCAGGCACCTGCTCCGGTGGCGTCCTGTGATGACGTCAGGGGTGTGGGTAGTGCTCCGGCCAGACCACACGCTTGGTAAACTGAGTACTAGGATCTCAGGCCTTGTGGTAGAACATGCTCGGTGCGATCTGATGAATCAGATCGGGGCTTCGGATTTGGCCAACTTGGGTAAGCGCTGGTCATGTCTGCGTTGAGAGGGCGTGATCCCTCTCCCCCACCGACTGGGCAGCCGGGGCGTGGAATGGCCATCACGGCCAAGAGCGCCTCGTTAAAAAATAAGAGCATGGCTGTGATGGCTGTGTATCATACTTATATATGACCAGACATCTGTTGCGAAGGCTGCTATTAACAGCGAGCCATCATCATCGTCGCTCAGGACGGTGTCGCATCAGAGCTGCGTGGAGTGCAGAATGTAACTGTGTTATCGTCAGCGATGGACCTCGTTTCTGCCTCACAAATGACGATCACCACGTGAGTCTGGCAGTGGCGTGGGCATGGGTGGATTCCTCTGCCGTCGAGGAGCGGCACACAGCCCATAAACATAGACTCATGGTTTGGGGTGCTACCTATAACGTGCATTACGGGAACATTAACGGAACGCGGTTGTGTTGATGAGGTGCTGCGGCCCGTGGCAACACCCCATCTACAGGACGTCCCAAACGGATGTTTTCAACAGGATGCACATACAGCGCAGGTCAACCTCAATGCTTCGCAAGATATGTAAATGCTTCCTTGGCAGGACTGAACCCCCAATATTTCGCCAGTTAAGAATCTGTGAGGCACGACTGGACGTCGGTTTAATACCCTGCTACCTCCACGAAATGAAAATAAACTGTGGTCTTGGATCAACAACGCATGGTCCACGATACCACAGGAGATTACTCGGACACTCATAGTATCTATGCCACATCGGGTTCAGCAATGTATTGCTCAACATGGAGGTACCACTACTTATTGAGCATCGTGTATTTTAGGCCACTACAGCCTTGTCAGTAAGTGAAAATTAATTACATGCTCTACACCGGTTTGGCTATCTGTAAGTGCATTTTGGTCTATTTTCGTGCATTCTTTCATGGCATAACATTTCCTCTGCCAGGCAGTGTATTAGCTCTAAGTACGTTGGTGGAATTAGTATACTTTCTTTCATGATATTGTTTCCTTGCAAATCACACTGGCCAGAAAAACTCATATGATCAGACCTAACATTTGATTTTATACTACTTGTAGCATGAATTCGCATACACGTTAGAATTTGGAGCTGACCAACTTGCTAAAAACGTGTAGATTAAGGAGACAGATTTCTATTGCTCTTAGCATGTCGAATAAACAGAATTTTGCTTTTATCAGAGAGACTGAGTTCCAAGTAGATTATGAAAGCTTGTAGAAAGTGCCCATTGTAAATGGTATTAAAAACAAAATTAAACCATTCTAGTTGATTTATATAATCATGTTTACATTCGTTTTGAAAATACAAGATACCACTTGATATGTAATCAGCATCAAGTAAATTTTTGTAAAACCGTAGGTAGGTAGGACTTAATGTTTCGTCGATAGTGAACAAGTTTTTTTTTGGACAATCAGGAATGAGGAAGGACTGGACCATAGGCTGTATTATAGAATAATTCCAGCATTTCCCTGGATTCCATGATGCCTAATTCACGATGATCGGGTCCACCCAAATGCGAGACCAACATGTTAGCAATGAGCAGTCTCGTTCGTTCCGTTTTTGCCGGTCGTTCCCCGAAAAGCCTCGTGACAAAACACTGCTATATGTTATCGAAACACAGACAGTTACACGACTACAAGGGTTTCTAATACTTCTTTCATGTTAAACCGAACTGAATGTGGGCGTATTTCGCATTCACAGGATACGCTTCATCCGTTCGTCATATCCTGGAACGTGTTTCCTGTGACCACAATTGTTTTTTCGTACATGTTGGCTCTTGTGAAGCTGCTGCGAGTCACTTGAAGTAAATTGTGCAGTGGCAATATTTTTGTAATGTGCAGTCATTACATCGGATATGAAGGTTAGGTCACAGAGTACTTAAGTATACAGAGGTGAAACAGCTGCTTACTCCGCGAACTCCAGACGCACGCTCCAGCAAGATGGCGTCACCAACCAACAACATGTCGTAATGCCGATCGCCAATCGGCGTCTGGTAACTAACTTGCCAGCCGGCAGCCGAGCCAATAGGGGACCTTTCGAAGCGCGCAATGGGCAATCAGACACAAGGCCTGATTCTAGAGAGTCGCAGAGCCAATCACTGAGTGGATATGTCAATATCAAAGGAGCCGCCACGCCATTTCGTCTCTGTGTATTTGCCTACTCTATGGTTAGGTCTTCGATTACGAACAGGCATGATAAATACAGCAGGACCTTCTGAATACAGCTGGCTCCGGGCCAAATTAAACTGACTGGGGTGACGAAATTCTGAGTATAATCTATTCACGGTTACTTCACACTATTCTGAAGCCCTGATAAAGTTCTAATTCAAGGATTTTCCTCCACCCCGTGCAAACCAAGCTTAACTATGTCTGGAAAATTACACCAACGTTACTACGCACCGCATTCGTGGGCACTCAGTTCTAAAAATATTCTGCATGATAACTATTTCTTACTAGGCGTTGCCAACACACATGTTTTCTCACTGTTTTATCCATATTATTTGTTTATAAACTAAGCATTATAATGTATAGATAAAATATATACAACATTTCAATTTAACAAAAAAAAAAAAAAGTTACTTTTATGAACACAAGCATGAAACGCTTGTGATACATGGCATATTTTTGTAAATAACTAAACACGTCATACATAGGGCGATTTTTTAAATGTTTGATTCAAAAAGTGTGAAGTAGCCGCGAATAGACTATAATCATAATGGTAGGTCTCTATCCATCACCATTTCGGCCTCGTTGGCTTGGTTTTGCAAAACAAGCTGGATCACAATCGGCGCGGTAACTGTGACTAGTGAAGCCAGTACAGCAAAGAGAAACAAACAGAGATAATGAAGTGATACCGAGTGCTCCCGAGTCCAGGTCCCGCCAAGGGACTCGGTTATGTAGTTGCGTTCCTCGTCGCTGATGAAGCGGGAAGACTCCGGGCAGTCGGCCACGATCCACACCCACAGCACACACCAGACCATAGGCAGACTCCCCGTGATGTAGAACGTCGCCTCCCAGTTCAACGCCGCACTTATTGTGCCCGTCATCAGCAGCGACAACATCGTGCCCAGTGACATCCCTGCACACGATGAAACGTTCATTCTCAGTATCCGTTGCATTAACATTTCCTGCTAATGTACTACGCCGATATAGTTTACACCTGGCTCGTTAGGCAACACAAACTTACAGAAATACGAGTACCGACATCGAATCTATATATGGTTAGTACCTTGACTTTAAAGCACAGCGGCACACATCCTGCTGGTTTTCATTTAATGTCATAATTAAAGTAAACATTCATTAAGGCAGGAAAATCTAACTTTTGTTTTTAATTTAAGCGTAAAACCACTTATATGGAATTACAAATAACGATGTGTGTATGAATACCAGTCTCTCTGAATTATGATTTTGAATATTGCTGAAGTGTAAAACTTTGGTGTATAAATTCAAGAGCATGGTGCAGAGGCTTGGATGTAATATCTCAAAGGAAGTATCGAGCTAATGCCAAAAGTTTCTAGCAATACAAGAAAACATGTCAGCAAATCTAACACGAAGAGATAATGGCGAAGAATAGTAGTTAGAAAATCTGAAAGAAACGGAATTGTAATTATGATGTAAATTGTCAGAGGATAAGAAGAAGGAACTGAAGTTAAATATCACAATAATTTACTGGAAGTGGAAGGAGATTAGGGCGAATTATGACGCTGTATATAAATACATATGTAGTGAGGGCTTGCGTGATTTGATTTGGTGTATAGTGATATTTGGTGAGAGAATAATTGTGCATTTAGTTTATACTATTAGCGAGATTAAATGGGAAATATAGAGCATAGTTTAGGAGACACTTAACTGTGTCGAGTTGCGGCTCAAGAGTTGGGGTCGTCAGTCAGTAAAAATTATTTGTAATATCTGAAAGCAGGCTTCAGTAAATAACGCGTCACATGGAAAGAGGGACTCATTGCTTAGGCGATTCCTATCATGGTAACATAATATCTTTGAATGATAAAGAACGAAAAATAACACCAATTCCACAATTTAATGAAACCTAGGAAAATGGGCATTACCAGAGAAATTTTGACTTTTTTTTTTCGCGTTACTGAAATGTGAACAAGCTCTAATTAAAATAATACACTTTACATGAATTTTATTTTCTCCTTACCTGCATATATAATAGCAGATAGAATACTTCGTTCTTGTGGAGGAATCCACTTCGAGATCATCACATGCATGGCTGGAACCGCGAAACCCTGAAACAACAGTTGTTTGTCGCACTGTGTTTTCTCGCGATAAAGTAATGGATATTCGCACTTTTATTATGTGCAGATGGACACAATTTTGAAGCCATCTTGTTAGATGAAGTACCATAATAGAACCAGTTCACGGTATAAGGCAGAAGAGGCACACTTTAGATAGATGTTCATCATCAAATGATGGCAGTAGCACTAAAATCCAAGGCTTAAAGTGACAACACACATAGACAAGAGCGACAACTTTCTCAGAAACAATAGAAATGCAATAAAAATCCAATACTTTAACCACAAAACTATGTATGTACATACACACACACACACACACACACACACACATATATATATATATATATATATATAGAGAGAGAGAGAGAGAGAGAAACTCTCGTGTGTAGGTGTGCAGAGGGCACTCTGATCGTAAGTAGACAAGGACCACTCGCCCGCACCTGTCTGCAGCCATCACCCAGGTCGCCTGACAACACGAGAGCAGTTGACTGTGAGATTCCATTGCATATGTATCAAAAATTGTGTCTGCAATGCTCAGATGACGAGCACCAACAGTGACTTTGATCGTAGCCGTATAGTGGGACTCCGAGAGGGTGGCTGGACATTCCGCAAATTTGCCACTCACTTGGGGCGTGATGTGTCAATGGTCCATCAGTGGTGGAGAAGATGGGTGACAGAGAGTTCCCACAGCAACCCCGCCCCACCAGTGCCACCTCACTGCACTAATGAGTATCCGGGCAGAAGAATCATTCTATACATCCTGACTAACAGAACAGCAACAGCACGTGCAGTCAGAGCCACCATGGCCCCATTTGTCTGCACGAACAATAAACAATCGATTGTTTGGGGGGTAGGTTTACGTTATCATGTTCCTCTGGCACATTTAACCCTAACACCTGCTCATCGTCGTGAACGTCTCGGGTGGTGTCGGGAGAGTGTGTGTTGGAGAGGCGAATGGAGGGCAGAATTGTACAGTGGTGAGAGTCGTTTCTGCCTTGAACAAAGTCATGGCCGTGTTCGCGTTCGTAGACCTGTGGGTGGGCGGAACAATCCATTGTGTATTCGCACTCGCTGTACCGGACCTATGCCTGGTATTATGGCGTGGGGGCCATATAAGCTGTACATCCTGATAGCTTCTGGTATTCATTCAAGGGAGCATGACGAGTGCGTCGTACATCCGTGATGTTGTCAATCCTGTCCTCAGACTATATCTCGAAACACTGCAGGGACCAATCTTCCAGCACGATAACGCGCGTCCCGATGTCGCTAGGGCAACACGGCGTCTATGCATGATACTCTGGCTTGCTATATCTCCAGACCTGGGCCCCATCGAGCATGTGTGGGGCAAACATGGGACAGCACCTGACATTAAGCCAAGCACCGGCAACGACAATCGCCCAGCTATGCCAAGAAGTACAGTTAATGTGTACTGTACCTCAGAGAAACATTCAGCATTTGTACGACAGGTTGCATGCCAGAATTGCTGTACGTGTAGCCATTCGGGATGGTTACACTCCTAATTAAGGCGTATGTTGTATGTGTTGCTTTTAATGTTCTGAATGTCCCATGGACATGATGTTTTGATCAGTCTCACATACCACATTCTTCTTCTCGTGAACCACCTTTGGTGCAGATACATGTATTCCTACAGGATGTTCTTAAATGCAATTCCCCTTGTGTACATAATATACAGAATGTTTCATAACATGCGAGACTCACTTGACCGGTGGACAGGAGAAAATGAAACAGAAAAAAAAGTTCATACAAACACATGACATATTTTACCTTGTTTCCGAGGTACAGTCTTGTTTGTACTCCAAAACTGTGGTGCCGCTTATCGTTAAAGGAAGTGCTCGAAATAACCACATTCAGACTGAATGCAAGCCTGCAGTATTCTTTCAAAAATACCAGGTGTTCGTAGAATATGTTGGCAGCCCCCTTGGATAAACTAACAAAGCGTTTCAATGTTAAGGATCGGTGTTGTTTACACAATTGTTTTCAAGTGGCTTCACAAATAAAAATCCAAAGGATTTAACACTGGAGAATGTGAAGGTCCAGTCAATAGGCACTGCACGACCTATCCATTTGTTCAGAAATCGTTCGTTCACGAAATGTTTTGGTATGCGGCACCATCATGCATTAACTACATACGACACAACATCAAGTGGAATGTCTTCAATAAGTTCATGAAACATTTTTGTGTAAAATACATATGATTGACCTGTTAATCTTCCAACAAGGAAGGAGGTCCAGTTAGAATGTCACCAAATATTCATGCCCATTCACTGACACTGGATTATTTTTGGTGTTGTGACTGACGAATAACACGCTGATTTTCTTCAGCTCAATGACGAGTGCTGTGAAAATTGGAGATTCTATCTGTGGTTTATCAAACTTCGTCGGGAAATAATAAGATGGACTTAAAGACGAATCACAGATATATACATATTTTTTGGAACCAATTACAAATTAGACTTTTAGGAGGAAATCATTGTTATTAATGACTGTACTAATTGAACACGGCAACTATAAAGCAGCTGCTCTCACAAAATTCACAAAATGGTCGCACGTCTATCATTTTCTACTGATACTATTCTTCAGGTACTAATGCCAGAATTTATTTCCTCCAAAATGCTGTGAAATCAGCTTTTCTAGATTAACAGTTCGAACACTACTTGCTTGCCACCATCTGACACTCGTTTTTTAAGTGAGCCTTTATCTCGTAGGTGTTCATGTAATAGTTGTAATGTTTTCTTTTCTAGAAGACATCTATTAGTTAAACGACCTGCATAGAGATGTCTTGCTTCTGCTGCATTGGATTTCGCGAGTCCATACATAAAATGCATGTATGCCAATTCCTTGTTTGAATCATTCATTATCACTTCCAACTCACAGTACAACACAGTAGCAACTGATCTCATCATGAGTACAAACTGGAAAAAACACTTAACACGCCTAATAAATGGGCCGTGAGATACCGAGCAGGTGGCTTTATCTCGGAAACGATGTCAAACAGACCGCACGTTAATATGGAAGTTTTTCATTTTTTTAGTGTTTCTTGTTCGCCATGCAGGGACAAAGCGCTAGTGAGCGCACTGTACCTCATCCAACAAGGCATCCTCGGGTTCTATATTTAACTACAATTAAATAAGACAGAAATAGCTGTAGCCAAGATAAGAAGATGGCTCTGACTAAGTTGTTTCGAACTACTTCTGCTAGATAGTGATACTGAATGGTTAGTGGTGATGCAATTGCACAATGTTGTGTAGATCCGAAGAAACTCAGCGATGAGTGTTGTAGATATATACCACACAGCATCTCTGAAGATCATCTCATCAACTTGCAACGCAAATGTTAGAAAGGTTTGACTTCTTGTCGTGATTACATATGTGAAGCAACCATGTAGAAAACTCTGCTCTTAATGGGAATTCAGTAACATCAAGAGCTTGCCATACTAGTAAAGCAGTTATTTTCACAAAATTTCCAAAACTTTCTGGAGTCTTATGCCTTTCTTCCATTGTTGCTGTCCACCATAACTGATACTAGATTGCTCATTGAATGAGAATGAACATGCTCCTACGTGGTTATCATTCGGTGGTCTCGATTAATGTGCTCTCTCCGTTTAATGAACGAACCACTATCTCATCCACTCGTATATTCTCTATTATATTTGGTTGGTGACAGTTCTGGAAGTGTTCCACGCACAGACGTTTCGCTGCCACCTAATTACACTCGGAAATTATGTGCGTTTGATGTGTATCTGTCATTCAGTGAAATAAGCGACCATGATCACATTGTCTAGTGAAGTGACTCAGTGGAATAACTTATGGCGAATGTATCGCTTGGCAATCAACGTGTTTTGGATATCAACAATACTTACAACAAGATAGTATCGAACTCACTTTGTACACAATCCAGCAAGCATCGAATAGCGAAAGCAGCTACAGCATAATGGACCAAAGGACTTAATACAGAACATGGATTCGTATGGTTCCCACCTCCTTCACTTCCTACATAACTCCGTAAAACCTGTTTAGTTATACTTAATTATTATGTAAAAGTTTGTGTTTTATATCTACACATACCTAGGATGTTTTAAGTTCTAAGAAATAAGATTAAACTCCCTTCTGTTATTTAAAATCAGTACTAAATTGGTATGCAACATTTTGACACTGACCCCTGCTATTCCCTGTACAATGCGGAGTGTCATCAGCATAGAGTAGTGGATGTGGGAAAATGTTGGTATCAGCAGGC
This sequence comes from Clitarchus hookeri, assembly GCA_002778355.1. Classification (NCBI taxonomy): domain Eukaryota; kingdom Metazoa; phylum Arthropoda; class Insecta; order Phasmatodea; family Phasmatidae; genus Clitarchus; species Clitarchus hookeri. The sequence continues at coordinate 180,831 of NQII01002320.1, forward strand.
AGACAATGATGTTCAAAAGTGCAGATACAAAGAGCACCCACTTAGCACCGAACTTCTCTGCCATCCTTCCTGCTGGCAGTTGACTCACAATGTAGCCCCAGAAGTAGGAGCCCAGGATCAAGCCCTGGGTCGGCTCGTTCCATTCGAAAGGTCCATCCTGCAATTAGGTCACAAAAATACTCAAGACTACTTCATGTTATAAATAAAATTATTTCATCTCGTTTTACCTGTTGATCTTATACTCTGGGAGAAATATTGTAAAATAGTATGTTTTACATACTATTTCAAACATGTTGTAAAAATGCTTTTTCTTTGCAAATATACGATATGCTCACAAGTGCTGCGTTAACACATTTCTTAAAAAGGAATAAGGCAAAAAATATTTATAAATTTATACAAATACGGTATATTTAAAATTATATAAACTCTGAGAGTTAATCCATGAAATGGAAGGATGCCAAAAAATATGCTTTAAAGTAGGTAAATACGAAAAAAAGTGCATGCGCGAGTGTCCAAAAGGAAGGAAATTAGTTGTGAAGCAAGTTAAATTTACATGAAACTGGGAACATTAATGCTTGAATAGTG
>NQII01002320.1:181420-287558 GCA_002778355.1 Clitarchus hookeri
ATTTGAAAAGAACAATCTTACTTTCCCTATGGGCAGGATCTTGCATTCGCACTGAACTACGCAGATTAATGAGGACTCGGCCGGAGCTGAACAGACACTTCTCATCATGGTACTGGTGAAAACAGCCAAGCATGCTGCTGGTAAGCATGAACATCCGTCAGAAGGTACACCTGAGCACTGCCGAGTCTTTCCGAAGAAACCAAATCTGAAAGCCACTTGCTTTATTTTTAAATACGTTAGCTCAGATCTCTCATCGTGTTTCGAAACATGTTTTGCTAATCCGTATGGGCACCAGGGGGAAAAGAGCTTGGTGTATAATCTTACACCCGATGAGTAGACTACTCAAAAAACATATAATCTATATTGATTTTTAAGTTTACTAAAATTGACTCAATTTAATTNCCCGATGAGTAGACTACTCAAAAAACATATAATCTATATTGATTTTTAAGTTTACTAAAATTGACTCAATTTAATGAAGTTAAGACATTAATGGGACATCTCCTATTTATTACGTTGACAAAAAAAAACCAAATTTTTAGCCTACTGTGCAAAGGAAATATGGGCTTGTGAGATCACTTTCTTGTCTGTGTATATNAAAAAAAAACCAAATTTTTAGCCTACTGTGCAAAGGAAATATGGGCTTGTGAGATCACTTTCTTGTCTGTGTATATGTAGGTGTGTGTAGGTGTGTACAGATGTGTGTGTCCCTAAGAACTTTCGCACGCATAAAGCGAATCTCACCAAACTCGGTACACTAATAGTAATTAGTAAGGTAATCAGACTTTTATAGTCTTCGATCATATATTGTACTTATTTTCAAGATGGCGGTGATTTTTAAGTTTAAGGTANGTAATCAGACTTTTATAGTCTTCGATCATATATTGTACTTATTTTCAAGATGGCGGTGATTTTTAAGTTTAAGGTAATATATTAAACTGGAGAGCAAAAAAAAAAAACTGGTATAGGCGTGCGTATACAAATAACAGAGGCATGGAACCAATAAGAGTAACACGATGCGGTCGGCAGCGCCTATATAACACAACAACAAGCGTCTGGCAAAGTTGTTGGTTGGGTTACTGCTGCTACAATATCAGGTTATCAATATTTAAGTGAGTTTGAACATGGTGTTATAGTCGGCGCACGAGAGATGGGACATAGCATCTCCGAGGTAGCAAAAAAATTTGGATTTTTGCGTACGACCATTTCACGAGTGTACCTTGAATATCGGGAATCCGGTAAAACATCAAATCTTCGACATCGCTATGGCCGGAAAAAGATCGTGAACGAACGGGACAAACGACGACTGACGAGAATCATTAAACGTGACAGACGTGCAACCCTTTCTCAAATTGGCGCAGATTTCAATGCTGGGGCATCAACAACTGCCAGCGTGTGAACTATTCAACGGACCATCATTGATATGGGCTTTCGGAGCCGAAGGCCCACTCGTGTACCGTTGTTGACTGCACGACACAAAGATTTACGCCTCGCCTGGGCCCGCCAACACCGCCATTGGACTGTTGATAACTGGAAACACGTTGTCTGGTCTGTCGAGTCTCGTTTCCAATTGCATCGGGCGGATGGACGTGTATGGGTATGGAGACATCCTCATGAATCCATGGACCCTACATGTCAACAGAGGACTGTTCAAGCTGGTGGAGGCTCTGTCGAGGTATGGGGCGTGTGCAGTTGGCGTGAAATGGGACCCCTGATACGTCTAGATACGATGACAGGCGACTGATACGTAAGCATCCTGTCCGAGCACCTGCACCCATTCATGTCCATTGTGCATTCTGACAGACGTGGACAATTCCAGCAGGACAATGCGACACCCCACACGTCGAGAGTTGCTACCGAGTGGCTCCAGGAACACTATTCTGACTTTAGACACTTCCATTGGCCACCTATATCACCAGACATGAACATTATTGAGCATATCTGGGATGCCTTGCAACGTGCTGTTGAGAAGAGATCTCCACCGCCTCACACTCCTATGGATTTGTGGACTGCCCTGCAGGATTCATGGTGTGAATTGCCTCCTGCATACCTTCAGACATTAGTCGAGTCCATGCCACGTCGCCTTGCGGCACTTTTGCGTGCTTGCGGGGGCCCTACACGATATTAGGTGGGTGTACCTGTTTTTTTGGCTCTTCAGTGTATTTCTCGAGAACCATTTACCACTTGAAAATAAATTTGTATGTTTACAGTACACTGCATTTAGTGATCAATATCGTTATTGGTCCACCATTTTGAAAGATAGCACTACAGGAAAAAAAATTTTTTACAATATATCTCGAAAATTACTCAGCCGTTTCTCGCCAGATTGGGCACATAAGTAATAATATGGTAGGCCATGTAAACATATGCAGCTTAAATGGATAAGGCACTTAATATTCAAAGCGGCGGACATACAAATACTTTCTGCATATTTACTATATCTACCATAGAGTTCTGCCAATTTCAGACTAACTTTGTGTGCTGAAAGTATCTATTAAAAGCATTATACAACACATATACACATTTTTAGCCATTTTGTAACATAGCACTATGTGAAGAAATAAAGTTTTTATGCCATTTCTCGGGAAATAATATACCGACTCCTACCAAATTTGGCAACCAAGTAGTAGTAAGGTAGGCACCTTAATTCGCATGTTTTAAGAGGACGTGGCATTTATTTTCAAAATGACAATCATATGAATATTTTAGTTTATTATGCTAAATTTGCAAAACCATACAAATTTCAACTTAACTTTGTATGCCTGCAATATCTATCACAACCATAAAAACCATCAAATGTGTCTACAATAAGACTCTTTTGTCCGCAATTTTTTAAGATAGTGACACATGAGGGAATAAAGTTTTTGTCNCAAATGTGTCTACAATAAGACTCTTTTGTCCGCAATTTTTTAAGATAGTGACACATGAGGGAATAAAGTTTTTGTCATATATCGGGAAAAAATGTATTGATTCCTGCTAAATGTGGCAAACAAGAAGTACTACAGCAGGCGATGTAAATGGGTAAAATTTTAAGATGGCCAGACACTTATTTGCANAATGTGGCAAACAAGAAGTACTACAGCAGGCGATGTAAATGGGTAAAATTTTAAGATGGCCAGACACTTATTTGCAAAATGGAGGCCATACAAACCGGGTTTTTGTATTGGTTGTATGCAGATACAACACAGCATAGCTGGTATTCCTACGGACGTTTGTAGTATTGTGGTGCATGGTACTTAATTTGCATGATTAATCGAGGTGCGTGACCTTCAATTACTATTTGTGCATGTACACTGACAAGTATTGGCATTGATCGTGAAAATGTGTATGGTGGTTGTGCCCGCGACCGGGCACACACACCTGTTGCGCAGGACCGCCGATTTTCCTGCCGAAGTGTGCATATCCATCTTTCCCCTTTGTGTGCTTGCGTGATCTGAGCGTGAGAGACGCGGTGCGTCATTCAGTACAGGCTGGTAACAGGCAGCATAATCGAGAAATTAGCACCGCCTAGGTATTCAAAATAGAATACAATATGGAGGGCGATTAAAGCACCATCTATATGTTAAAAACATAAACATGTATGGCTGTCACCCGGTGGCTTAGACAAAATGAAGTCCTAGATGGCTAACATGAAAATATGGAGCATAACTAATTGGGAAACAAGGTTATGATGTTATGGTATTAGTAATGAAATCTAAGACAATTGACATGGTATAACAAAGTATGGATGAAATTCAAGATTGTTGGCATGCAAAGACTGAGCATCAAGAGAAGGTGGCTAAGCAAATGTGGAATCCAAGGGGTGGTCTGCCGAGCATAAGTGAGAGAGAACGACAGATCGCCTAGCGGCTAAATAAATAAATTTGTACTGCCTGGANGGGGGGGGTAAAATCGGTCATTTATACACTAGCGCCATCTAGGTGACGAAAATGTAAACAAATAACAAAGTAAAAAAAACGATATGTTGGGTGGAGTGCATTTGACAGAATGAGCAACAGTGAGTGGAAGGAGTGGGGAATATTAATACAATATGATTGAGTGGAGGAGTTCAGTCGTCTGTGGAGATGGGGCTGGCTGAGGGGATCTCTGGAAATGTAAGTTTTTTAAAATAACATTTTCAATAATGTTTTTTGATATTTCAAAATAGTTTTGCAATAACTTTTAATAATAAATTTTGAATAATATTTAAAATTACATTTTTAATACAAACATTTTTTTTATATTTTTTTTTTAAATTTTATATAATTTTTTTGATTTTAAATGTCAAAGGTTACCAGGTAAAAGTCAAAGGTCAAGGTAAACTGGATACAATATGGTGATTGGTAGTTGTAATTACATGGCGACCAGTTAGCACCTCGGCTCCTTTCTCGTGTCCTTTCTAATCCCAAACATTCAAAATTTTTATTTTATAAATTTTTTAAACAAATTTTTAAACCTAATTTTATAAATATTTAATAAATTTTTAGAAATTTTTATAATCCTTCTTTTTTAGAATTTTATGGGATTTTTGGATTTTTTGGGGTTTTAGGTTCCTCAAGGTCAAGAGGTCAGGGTCAAAACTAACCGGCTGAAGGTTACAGAAATCCAACATGGCGGTTGGGTGATGTAATAACATGGCGACCGGTTGGCGCTTCGGCTCCTTTCCCGAGTCACCTGTATGCCCAAAGATAAGAAATTTTAATTTTTTAATATTTTTTAATATTTTAAAAATAATTTTAATAAATATTTTAATTTTTTTATTAATACAATTTAAGTTACTATTTTTAGTTAATAATTTTTTGGGAATTTTTTGGGGTTTTCGAGGTTAAAGGTTATTGGGTCAAGGTCACCGACATCCAACATGGCGGACAATATGGCCGCTGGCCGGCCAGAATGACAGAGCATGAGCAGCAGCGATGCTCCACGCCCTTGTGCCAAAACATATATAATCATTCTACTTCCGTACTAACAGGCACATTGGATGTTATTTGTATGTTTTTACATCTTCAGTCGCTTTAGGAAAGTAGTAAAATACCTGCAAAACTCCTGTGCCAAGAAAATTAAGTTCGTTATAAATATGTTACGAACAAAATTTCGTTAAAAGCTAAGGCCATCATATTAAAAAACACACTGATGAACAACAAAAATATAAATTATTTGAATGTTTTAACTCATTTTTGTTGACTATAGCAATGTAATACATGCTATAGCAGAATCTTAATGCAAATTAAAAAAGAAAATATAATTAAATTGAAAAATGTACTAAGTCTATACATGAATGTTATGTTAAAAGGCAAGATTTTCACGCCATACCACAGGGTTTCGAACAAACGTCTTTGTTGCCTCTAGTAAGGTAATATATAATAAAAAAAACACTGATGCAAACAAAAAATGAAAATAAAACTGATTTTAAGACAATACTAAGTCGACATATTAATGTTTTATTCAGTAAGAGGCCTGATTGTCACACCACTTTTCATTAGTTCTTACTACTTTCTACAAGCCATGTCTTTGTTCATATTGTAACAGTAATATATAACAAAATAATTAGGCCACCAAAAACTTAAAATACCTCGACACAGGTCGGCGTCCTGCCCTCCAGACCGCTTGCCACGCAGCGCGTCCACTTCATCAACCGCCCTAGTGCAGCTGCAGCGCACCGCGAACGCCGACACGAGTGCAATGCGCGTGTGGGAAAGTGCAGAGCAGTGCAGCGCAACCGCATTACACCCCTACCTGCCCGGGAGGGCGATGGTGTATAATGGAAAACCCAGCGTATATAATTTGTAGGGCAATTTCAAAGCAAGTATTTGAAAGTAAAGAAAGACACGCTAAAGGTGTAAACGTTCAGAGACGCCTTTACTAACATTTCAGGGTTTTTCATTTTGTAATTCTCAAACTAACGTATTTTTCAACTCAGTTGTTTCACCTCCATTTCACGGTCGTCCAAGTGTTAATTGTAACCGTTTTTATTTATGTATTTATGCTGTTGATTTATCATGCAAATGCTTGTGTCTTTTAATAGTTGCAAGTCGCAGGCAAGCAGAAAGTAGTGCGGGGCGAATCACGTGCCGCCGTAGTTGGTGATACCTGTGCTCGCCAGATTCAGTCACCGTCGAGCATCTCAATAGTTCGGCAACGCACCGCGTCGCGCTCCGGGTGCCTTCACGCTCCGATCACATTCAGCTGCAATAGTCTAATGTAACGTACCGGTAACTGTTCTATCTGCACTCGGAGATGCCACCCCTTCTTCCCCCGGGGATAGCATCGCCCAGGGAAGCTTAATGCGCCAATAATTCACTATTATGTACGAATGTGTATTTTCCGCGGTCTTGCCTATCTGGCGGGCCGCAGGCCAGAGTCAGTGTAAAGTGTTCACTTAGAGCGATGCAAGTGTTTCTGCGCAAGAGTAATTACATGCAAGTTTTCACTACCTTCAGGCGTTTCGGAATAGGGGTCCCCTATAACTCGTCTTCACCCAGCTTCATGTAAGTTACTTAACAGCCAGTATGCTCAACTCATAGCTTTTACACTTGTGTCAGCCTGAATTGGCCCACAGTATTTTGCATGTGAGAATCAGATTCGAGGGACTCTTCCAACATTTCATTGAGGAACTGCTTACGTCCGGGCGAACGGCCCGCCGTACCCTGAGATCATCACCAGCAGGAACAATTGGCACTTCCTGCCGACGGTGTCTCGGGCCTGGTCGGGTTTCCAAATCCACAAACCACCTAACAATGTTTTTCACCACCCCTCAAAACTTCCCTTAACCCATCACCACCCAGCCAACAGGCATTAATTGTCGCCCTTCCGTGTGGCGTACCTTTCCCTCATCATTCCTCAAGTTTTTTTTTACCCACAGAAAACCTCTGAATTTCCTGGCACCTCAACCCCTCTTTGAGCAATTTTCCCACCTTTATCCCCCCCCCCCCAATTCAGGAACACGTCAGGAGCAGTGTGATCAACCTGTGACAACACTCTGATGCCAGTCAGAAGCCAGAATGACGCCCAGAGATGCCATGCTACGTGGCGTAAAAGCGCGCCAAAATCAGCTAGCAGCCGCCATTACACCAATGGCGCAAGGCGCGCACAGCGAGTAGGTCATAACGAGACAGCGAGGCGTCACCACCCTTCCCCATCCATCACCGTGAACTATCCAGCAGGGCGGGTGGGTGCTCCTGCGTTCACCCCTTCCCCCACTCAACGTCCGAAACATCAGCTGGGAGTATCGATCGGCGCAGCCAGCTGTGTGCACAAGCGCGCATACCCCCTCCCCCACCGGACAGTACTCCTCAACAAGCTGGTGCAGGGTGGTCAGCCATGAGGGGTGGGCCGTAATCATGACCCCCCACCGTTGGGTTCGGCTGCCGCGCCGCGATCGTCAACAATGGCTGGCCTGACACCTTTGCAATGCTTGCGCCCCATCCCACAGGTTGTAGTGGCCCAATACGAATTAGGCTCGACATATTGCAAGTACGCTCGTAAGATCAGCCCGACGAGCAACCACNACATATTGCAAGTACGCTCGTAAGATCAGCCCGACGAGCAACCACGCCGCGAACACACGAACAGCTCCGATGTGATAAACAAAGCCAGTACAAATTTGAAGTTCTGGACAATATCAGTCAAAAAAATTCAAACATTCTGTTCCCAAACAACAAAATTTTGTGTATCAGTTTACTGTGCATGCGCCAAGATATCCCTATTCGTCAGTGTACTTTGTGCCCTACAGTATTACCGTTAAAGGTGCTTAACAGCGACTGAACTCGCGACCGTACAAAACCGCAACTTTTAGTGCTCACAGTGTCAAAGCAATAATAATCAATCGAAAACTTTACAAAAGAACAGCAAAGTAAAAACTTTTGCTTAGTATGCCAGATGTTCCAAACAATTTCAACCGATCATTATATGCTGTTGATATATATGACAATCATCAAATGTGGGTAATACATTACCTTTTTGTCCACCATTTATGAAGAACGTCACATAAAAAATGGGGGTTTTATGTCATATCTCGGGGACCAAACAGCCTATTCCCACCGAATGTTACATGCAAGTAGTGCTATGGTAGGCCACGTAAACTTACATAATTTCTGTGTGGCAGGCTTTATTAAATCGCGATAATGGAAAATAATTTAGATTATTGTTTTATCTATGAAACAATTTCGTACAAAGATTCTATTTGCTGGTCATTTTGTAAGAGTTTACCGGATGAGAAAATGGAACCATTATGCTACATTTATCAAACAAAACAATATGTAAAAATAAAAACTAATAAAATGTAGAATAGTGGGAACTCGGTGCTGTCCCACAGTCGACGCGCACGTGCCTGCAGCTCCTGAGCGACCTCTTCGTCCCCATCGCAGTCTCCCTCCAGCTTCTGGCTGCCGTCACCGGCATGGCTGGAGATCGCAGTATGGTTCACCATCACCAATACTGCCATGCTCAGGTTCACCCGTAGTCCGTAAATGATGGCGAACAGCATGCACCCCAGAGCAGCGAACATGTAGCGCGCGGGCAGCCACACTGCCAACACAACAGACCACAGACCAGAGGTANCATGCACCCCAGAGCAGCGAACATGTAGCGCGCGGGCAGCCACACTGCCAACACAACAGACCACAGACCAGAGGTAGAGATCGCAATACGGTTCACCATCACCACTACCACCATGCTCAGGTTCACCCGTAGTCCGTACATGATGGCGAACAGCAAGCACCCCAGATCAGCCAACACGTAGTGCGCGGGCAGCCACACTGCCAACACAACAGACCACAGACCAGAGGTGGAGATCGCAATACGGTTCACCATCACCACTACCGCCATGCTCAGGTTCACCCGTAGTCCGTACATGATGGCGAACAGCAAGCACCCCAGATCAGCCAACACGTAGTGCGCGGGCAGCCACACTGCCAACACAACAGACCACAGACCAGAGGTGGAGATCGCAATACGGTTCACCATCACCACTACCGCCATGCTCAGGTTCACCCGTAGTCCGTACATGATGGCGAACAGCAAGCACCCCAGATCAGCCAACACGTAGTGCGCGGGCAGCCACACTGCCAACACAACAGACCACAGACCAGAGGTGGAGATCGCAATACGGTTCACCATCACCACTACCGCCATGCTCAGGTTCACCCGTAGTCCGTACATGATGGCGAACAGCAAGCACCCCAGATCAGCCAACACGTAGTGCGCGGGCAGCCACACTGCCAACACAACAGACCACAGACCAGAGGTGGAGATCGCAATACGGTTCACCATCACCACTACCGCCATGCTCAGGTTCACCCGTAGTCCGTACATGATGGCGAACAGCAAGCACCCCAGATCAGCCAACACGTAGTGCGCGGGCAGCCACACTGCCAACACAACAGACCACAGACCAGAGGTGGAGATCGCAATACGGTTCACCATCACCACTACCGCCATGCTCAGGTTCACCCGTAGTCCGTACATGATGGCGAACAGCAAGCACCCCAGATCAGCCAACACGTAGTGCGCGGGCAGCCACACTGCCAACACAACAGACCACAGACCAGAGGTGGAGATCGCAATACGGTTCACCATCACCACTACCGCCATGCTCAGGTTCACCCGTAGTCCGTACATGATGGCGAACAGCAAGCACCCCAGATCAGCCAACACGTAGTGCGCGGGCAGCCACACTGCCAACACAACAGACCACAGACCAGAGGTGGAGATCGCAATACGGTTCACCATCACCACTACCACCATGCTCAGGTTTACCCGTAGTCCGTACATGATGGCGAACAGCAAGTACCCCAGAGCAGCGAACACGTATTGCGCGGGCAGCCACACTGCCAACACAACAGACCGTGGACCAGAGCTGGAGATGGCAGTATGGTTCACCATCACCACCACCGCCATGCTCAGGTTCACCCTTAGTCCGTACATGATGGCGAACAGCATGCACCCCAGAACAGCGAACACGTAGCGCGCTGGCAGCCACACTGCCAATACAACAGACCACGGACCAGAGCTGGAGATCGCAGTATGGTTCACCATCACCACCACCGCCATGCTCAGGTTCACTCGTAGTCCGTACATGATGGCGAACAGCAAGTACCCCAGAGCAGCGAACACGTAGCGTGTGGGCAGCCACACTGCCAACACAACAGACAGTGGACCAGAGCTGGAGATCGCAGTATGGTTCACCATCACTACCACCGCCATGCTCAGGTTCACCCGTAGTCCGTACATGATGGCGAACAGCAAGCACCCCAGAGCAGCGAACACGTAGCGCGCGGGCAGCCACACTGCCAACACAACAGACCACGGACCAGAGGTGGGGAGTTTCCCGCCAGATATGGTGACTTAAGAATATCGCCTGGGACAAGTCGAAATGTTAGTTATTTTAAGGAAGATTAAATATTTATTTATTATTATCGTTTTATTGCACTTTTGTGTCCTTCGAGTGTTCATTTCCGTGGAATATATGTTATACACCCGGAGAGGGCAGGGGAATATCTTACTATAGATATTATACCTATACAGGTTCTATTATATGTGACAATCTTTTTGTACATAATCGTGTGGGCTTTCTCTAGCGGGACAAGCAATATGGCTTGACCCAGTCCTAAGCTATTTTTTCGGAACTTTTCAACACTAAAAGAGTACATGCACAAAGTTTATATTTTTTAACGTACATATGTATGGCGATTACCATAACAAAACTTTTTAGAAGGTGTGCATTTATATGTATATATAATTTTTTGAAATTATACGCCCAAACTGAGGAATGTGATTCCTTATGAAAAATTAAGTTGGTGATATACAGGACATCATATACCTAAACGGAATATTAAAGGAGATATGAACTTGTGAAAAAAGGGTTTTGAAAACGTATTTTCGCTGAATGCCCTGTACTTTCTGGGATATACAAACATCTTAAAGCTCTTGTTTACATAACCACTGTTCTAATCTCGAATCCTATCCACGTCGTTTATGTGAGTCGGGTTGGCAGAAAAGGAGCTCAATGTTGGGACACGGAGAGTGGCTGCCCGCTGCGCATCTCGGGTGCGCGCGCTACCTAATTATCCCTATATGGTGTGGTTAATACGAACAGTAACACCACTGGGTGCAAATAATCTGCCTTATTAACAACACAAATATTCGGCAGTTTTATGAATAAAATGGGCTGGAAACAAAACAAAATATCTCAGCTCTTTTCATTAATATCGAAAATACAACGTCTATATGAATTAAAAACCATTATATTACATAAAGGTAGGGTTTACAAAAAATTTCTAGTGATTCGAGAGTGGGAACAATTTAAAAGTTTGATTATAGTTATTATGTTAAGAAGAGCGTAAGAACACTATTCACGTCGTTTTGAGAAAAATCTCAGACAAAAAAAAAACCACCATCATGAAGTAAAATACTGAAATGTTACATAAATGGAAGTTTACAAAAACTGTTTTAGTAGATCGTAGATCGAAGAACGATAGAACCAATGCATATTGAACTAATCAATATTGACATTATTACTAACAAGCAGAAGTACCTGGCGTTTCTCGGGTGTAATAAGTCAATAAGAGATACTTTGGAGGGGGAGGGGGCTAGAGCCTATTTTGGCATACACCGTAATTTACGTTGGGAATGAAGTACAGCCCCCTACCAAATTAGGCCCCCAGTCCTTCGAACGGTGTACAATTGAGATACACGACCCCGTTTTAATTTTTTGGGCGGTTTTGGGCCCAATTGAGGGGCAAGGGGCAGGGACGGAGCCCATTTTGACCTACGCAGTATTTTAAGTTGGACACTGAAGGCTATACTAACCGAATTTCGTTGAGATCCGTGGAATGATGTAGAATTGTATAAGGGACAAACACACATACATACATACATTCATAGAAACTTGGACTTTTATATACCGGTACCTAATATAGATTTCAAAAATCATTGTGACATTTTTCATTGATCATGTTTGCATATTGTAATGATAAGAAAAAACCGACTCATTTTTATCGGGTGTATTTAGAATAGCAAACATTTTTTTAGAACCCCTGCACTTGAAATATTTATTTCTCTGTCCTTCGCGGCAAGTATAATCATGATCTTGTTGACTTGTGTAGTGTGCCCTCTCTGCTACTGCTCATGTGGCATTCCGGCAGTGGTTTGTGTTTAGATTGCTCCAAGCACAACATCAAACAGATATATTGCCACCACAATGTAACACCATACTGTACGTATCTTTAGAGTTTTGATTAATATCGGTTTTGTTTTATGCACATGTAGGTTAGAATCTCGATGAAACTTGAGGTCAAAGGAATTTTTGAGATGCATAGTTTGCTCCAAATTTCTAACGTCACTAATTTTTGTAAAATTGTGTAAATGAAAACTTTTCTTAAAACGGGCTTATTTTCGATATAAATTTCTACACTTATTCTGGCATACACAAAAAATAATTCTTTCTTGGTTAACTTACCTAAACTCATTGTAGTTATGAACGGACTTCCCGTCAACTTAACAAGAACACGCACAAATCAACGAAAGTTCTGCAAACATGTACACTGACTTCCTGATATTTCAGTAAAATTTTGAATAGTATGAATTCATAAGGGATCGCGTAAATATAATTTAGATTGTGTTCCCTATCCGCGCATCCACAGAGTAAGGAAGGATTCGTGTGTATTCATAGGTTCAGTCTTATATTGAGAAGTTTTATAATTCGCCATAGAGATATTAGATCGACTCTGTATTTTTTCATAGACTAAAGATGAGGTAGAACGATTATTCGTCTTCTGCGCATGTACCCAACATTGACCTACCCCAAAGGAACACAACTGCCAAAGTTACATGGTCAACAATGACGAACCTGTTTGTTTATATCTTTAATTTTTAAATGACTAGCACTATTATATTAATAAAATCCTTTTACCAATTTTAATTTAATCAGACTGCGTTATAAATTGGTTAGAGGAAGAATAAAAACATCGCAAAACACTTGTTTAGTAAACGGTATTCTAACCTCAAATCCAATCCACGCCATTTTTGCTAGTCGTATTGGCAGAAAATCAGTTCAATGTTGGGAAACGGAGATTGGTTGTGCGCAGCCAGCGAGATCGGTCTACCTCGTCTTCAGCCAATGGCCCGCCTTCCACTTGGTACTGACAGCAACTGAAATTACTGACGAGCTGATTCTGATGATCAGTAACTGACGAGTGGTGTTGTGGCGTCTGGGTTGGAGGCTATACTTCCGGTTGAAGCTACTGACGTGCAGGAGGTCAGGCAGACTCCATAAAATCAGACGACGCAACATGGCGGCGATTGACAACGAGCACGTTACGCTGTTGTTATCTGGCAGAAGATGCAGGTGGGAAGTACATTTTCACATTCTTCGATCTCATCATCAATTGATGATTCTTATTCAGATGAAAATGAATAGAAAAAAATATCCATTCCTGTCGAAAACATGTGTAGGCCTACAATCTCTTCACCACACACAGCAGACGCCATTTTCCCTGCTGAAAACTCTGCTGACGTGCGTTCCACCTGGTTCCACTACTCAGCGCTACTGAGTGAGTAGTTTTACTGATGGCGTTCCTTTTGGTATGTTACTGGTCAGCGCTGTCAGTGCCAAGTGGAATGCGGCCTATGATTTTAAGATTATTACTATTTACTATCTAATTATACGAAGACATCGTAAACTATGTTAAAGGTGGCCGACAATACGCTGTTGAAGTCGTCTGCTGTCTTTAACACAGTACGCAGCCATATTGGTAGCTAACGACTCTTTGCTATGAGGTTGCTATGGAAACATATGTCTGTAAGTCAACTGGCGTTGTTCAAGTTGTGTTTGAAAAAAAAAAAAAAGTGAAATAACATTCAAGGATGGCCATGTGGAGACATTTGCATATAAGAAACCTGTGATTGTCGGCAAAGTTAAGGCAAGTCAAAAGAAAAACGAGTATGAAGTTGAGGTAAGTTGCATAATAAGAAGTATGGTAAAGCCAGGCTTTTTATTGGTAGTTTATGGCGAAATATTATGCTCTGTGTGCAACTATCTTTCGTGGTTACTTGTGATTCGTGACGTATTGTGCCTTCTCACGTCTACTTTGTACTACGTAATTTGTTATTTTGTACTATTTGTTGTCGGACATAATCGAGCCTCAGTGGGCCAAATCAGTCGTCACACACACACACACACACACACATACACAAACACTCCAATTTTTTTTAAACATTTAACAATACAGTAAAAAGAACTAACGATTTCGTTTCTGCACATACCTAATGCATTTACTCAGTTGTGAAAGACTGATATCGCAGGTTAGTTTAGCTATCACATACAGTGAATCGTTCAGGAGAGCCACGTCACATTATAATGACAAAAAAGAAATAGTCTTCTGGTTGTATTAGTGTCAACTTTAAAGACCACAGTAAAAACCTTTGTGTTATAATTGAAGTAGGTAATAACCGGGTGTTTTTGGTAGGCTGCTAATACAGTTTCACTTCAAATGCAAATTTTTACGAATAGTTATCTCAATTTTTATTCGTGTCAGTTGGTGATCCCCCTCTTCTGAATGTAAACATCCGGATTGGCTACACATAGGTTCTTGCACAAGTTAAAAGTTTGCCAATTTGCTGTACAGTAGTGCTTTGGCGATGGTTTTGGGTAATCTGTGCAATTGTAGCAAGTACTATTGTACAAAATATTTTCTCAGCTGTTACTGTTATTATGGTTATTTCAATTGTAGCACTGTTGTAAAACGGTCACATGTCCAAAAATATTTTTTACCAATTGCAATTGCATTTCATAAGTAGCTGAAGATACTGCCAGCCAATAATAACATAACGCTAGCCAGGCTTTTATTTAAAGTCAATGAACTGCGAATGTCTTAAAAGCACTATGCTTAGTAATTGTGATTTGGATCTATGCTTATATTTATATTAAGAACATTTGTTTCAGTAATTAAATGTGTGAGAACAAGTTTAAAATTTAAACAAAACAATAGTATACTATTAAAAACTGACCTTAACATTGTATTTGAAAAGTAATGATCATTGCATTGATTATATTAACATGCAGCAGAAAGATATAAATCAGTTGAAAACAGAATACAATCATGTGTGGCTCACTTTATCGGGAACAGCCCATGCCCCATTTTTTGTATTGTGAATTTGTGCAATGGAAAGTTTACACGAAACCCATTAAATACAGAATGTGTATCGAATTGCTTGCTATTATCGCAGTACACTAATCTTAACTGGCAGCAACTTAAACCATGATAGCAGAGACATTGTGAATTGTGACAGAACTTATTTCCTTTTCAATTTCTGTGGGGAGGAAGAATACTAAAACTATTTTTCTTTGTTTTTTTTTTCAAAAAAAGTTGGCCCATTTTCTTTTCTGCCTTCCTCAGGATGGCAGCTACACAATCAAGAGTATTCATTCGGATCTCTACCATGCTTCCTGGGACAATAAACAACAAATTTGGTAAACAGAGGGGGACACAGAAAATTGAAGTTAAGGCCATTAATCTTAAAAACATTAAGAATTTTATACACTAAGCTTTTGCAGAATGTCAAATATTCCATTATTTTTCCTTTAAAAAATTACACCCCGTATTATTAATTTTTTTTTTGTGGTTAAGCCAAAACTATTGTGTTTGCGCACACCACTTCACTAACACGGTACATAAATATGTCGTTTGAAACTGCTCGGCCGGGCGGGCGACTTTATTTGCATTTTGGACAAATTTCAGTCTTTGGGGCCTTGAGTATAATATAACTTGTACTGCCGGCGGAAGTATTTTCTTTACATGATAACATGCTTTGCAATGGTTACTCAACGACTCATAAGAGTCCACGCCGATAAATTCTTCTTATCTCTCGGGAAACGAAGGGATCTGCACGTGTCTCCGAGGCTGCTGTGGTTGCAGCCAAATGCGAAGCAATTAACCATAGCGCTGTGAAATTAAAAACCACGTATTTACAAATAAAATCAGGAATCCATTTATTCTCCATACATAAATACCCAATAACACATCTTTGTTTGCAACCCGGCTCACGGTTGCTAGGCAACGCCACAGGATGTTTCAGTAGCGTATAGCATAAGCTTGATTTCTGATTTTTCGTCAATTAGGCAATATAATCAGTCGATAAGGAAAAATCAAGTTCACAGAATTCACCGTTAATTTTAAAAAAGTTGAAAGCGTATTTTATATTTTGTTATTTCAAAGACCCAGTATATATATGTATATATGTGTATATATACTAATATATATATATATATATATATATATATATATATATAGAGAGAGAGAGAGAGAGAGAGAGTAATTTTTAGTCTTTCGACGTTATCCGTATCGATATTTTATGTAAATACATATACTTATATATACAATATACATACACAGGTTGTCGGCAGTTTAACGCCTCAAATAACCACTTCTTATTTACTTATTCCTGTCACAGTTATCTCAGTTCATTTTTTCAACGTATATGTTAACGTAGTATTGCTTATTTTATTTTTTATTTGCTTGTGGCAGATATATTTTATTTACTCCATCTCTAATTCATATTATTAATTGCAAATTGTGTTTAAAATCAGATAACGTATTTCCATGTAATAATGTTCGCAAGTCTTTCTGTTTTCAATCACAAAGTTATTTTTTATGTGAGGCCGCTTTGCATAGAGTAATTTGTTGATAGAATGCTATGGTAACAAGACGTATGTGTAAGATATGACTTAGCCGTCTCGTGATTGGCGCAATGTTTAAAGGCGTCGTTTAAGTATGCAGTTTTTTTTAAGGCTTCTAGCCATCTTGGTTTCCCCGCCAGGCAGGCGATGAGCTAGTGAGTCGTCGGCGCGAGATATATTTTATTTTGGCTGGTTAATTGGCCGAGTCCCGTACAGAAATGCAGACTGCCGCTAAGGCGAAGACGCGCGGCATCTGAAGAGGAATGATTTAAGGCCGCCGTCTACCTGGAACTTTTTCCCTCGTCTAGGCCGAGAAGCGCGGGAGCGATAAGGGCGACACTGCCACGCGCATCAAGTACGCCATCGCCGCTAAGCGCAAGGCTCTGAACAGGCGTGCAGTGTTCTCGTCGTGCTGCGTGTACCTATGGGACTTTCAGCGGTGACCATATTATTTTATTAGTGGGAAGTCTTTAGGAAGGTTCAGTGCAGGCCCCTATAGTAGTTTTGTATGTATCTGATGCGTGCATTTTGAGCTACAGCGCCTTGGAAAGGCCGTTTTTTAGCGGTTTTGGAGTACTCTGAATTGATGTTTCTAACGTACGTGATATTTTGAAAGTACTTAACAGCTCTCGTCTGAAGTGTGTGTTCTTTTCGTAGATCAGCACGTTGGACGCACGCTTAATAGTTTCGTTGAAAAACGTGTATTTGGAACACTCTGCAACGCAGTTCAACCGCCAGGTATGCGGGCGCCTTAGTCTGCACGCGCTACCTACGCGGATTATATTTAAAGCCAAATTTGAGCTATCGCGATTGCGTGTGGTACGGCAAAGACTCAAGTGACGTACCTAAGGCTCGATAGCCTAGTGAGGGAAGACTAAGGCCCACGACCAGCGGAACCATCCACGGAAGACATCAAGAGATGTGACATCGATCAAGATTTATTTTTTAGCTAAGTATGCCGAATATTTGACACGGAGATTACGCCTGTAAAATAATTGATGATTTTTTGAGAAGCTAATCTGGCTTACGTTACGCCATCTTGGATCATAATTTTCGTTAAGAAGTTGCTCTACCTATATGCCTACGGAGCCCTGAGCTGAGGTCTTATGTTCTCCCAATTGAGTTGGCGTGAGAAAATTATTTATTAATATTAAGTTACATATTTTGAAATAATATAAAGGAACCGAAGAGACTTAGCAACATTTTAATTGCAATTAAGAAATACGTACGGCCACACAAAGTAAAGTAAATTTTGAAAACAATAACGAGTTGCTACATATATTATGTATGCACATATATTCATTTAATTCATGACGTTTTAACCAAAATATTTATTTTTCAATTAAATCAAATTTACTTCCACTCAAGTATCTGTGAGAAATCATTTGGTCAGCAGCTAGTGGTAGTTTTTTTTTTTTTTTTTCTTCCTAGCATCTCTTGTGTATTGTTCGTAGCCTACGGATATCTGGCTGTGACAATTGTTCCTTAAATACAAGCATCTTTGGTAAGATAAAGGTCTGTGGTAAGATTCATTCAATCTATTGACGTTTTTTTTTTTACGGTACGTTACCTGTCCGCTACAACACATTTACAATTCCTGCACTAAATTCTACACACCAATATGTGGGGAGAAATCGAGGAGTGGACAGTACATCCTTAAACAACACAAAATGCCCATATGGAACGTACAGTCCTAAAGTCGTTAGTTTCCGATTTACAGACCTTCCAACATTGTACCACACATATTGGTAATAGCCGATCTTTTATGAGGTATGCGCGTCAATGTGATCAGCAGGAATTGTGCGAGTGTTAATACCTGTCCCATTACACTGTTGACAGGTTGACAGCCGACTAATCCCAATCCACTGGATGCTATTCGCGGTAAAGCGAGCTTTGAAGCCCTCTCATTTTGATTAATAGTCAATAAATATATTATATTGCAGCCTTAGACGTTAACTTTCGAGTCCTGTGAAATATATACACTGTGTTAATTACTTACATGGCAATGTTTATTTTAATAAGTGGAGGAAGAATAAAAAAATTGCTGATAGAGAAAAAGTAACTTGGGCCTCAAAAGTGCTCCCTTTACCGCGAACAGTCTGCGCCTGTGGGGGCATCTCAAGGCCATTGTTTACGCAACTCCAGTTCTGGTGCAAATCCTGGAGTATTTGAACGTGTTTGGCAATCAATGACGCGGCATGTTCAAGCTTGCTTCCAGGCACAAGGTGGACATTTCGAGCACTTCTTGTAGAGTGACGTATCATTGCTGGTACACGAACATGGTCTCAGTTACTGTAACTGGAATGTGCCAGGAAAACTATTACGAATACATCCAGTACGACATTGGAAAGTCTGTAACTCGGGAACCATCGACTTGAAGACATATTCATAGGGACATATCGTGTTGTTATGAGGTGCACCATCCTCTCCCCGATTACTTCCCACATACACTGGAGAGCCAAAAAACTGGTATATGCGTGCGTATCCAAACAACAGAGGTATGGAACCAATCAGAGCAACGTGATGCGGTCAGCAGCGCCTATATAACACAACAACAAGCGTCTGGCAAAGTTGTTGGTTGGGTTACTGCTGCTACAATATCAGGTTATCAATATTTAAGTGAGTTTGAACATGGTGTTATAGTCGGCGCACGAGAGATGGGACATAGCATCTCCGAGGTAACGATCACATTTGGATTTTTGCGTACGACCATTTCACGAGTGTACTGTGAATATCGGGAATCCGGTAAAACATCAAATCTTCGACATCGCTATGGCCGGAAAAAGATCGTGAACGAACGGGACAAACGACAACTGACGAGAATCATTAAACGTGACAGACATGCAACCCTTTCTCAAATTGGCGCAGATTTCAATGCTGGGGCATCAAAAAGTGCCAGCGTGTGAACTATTCAACGGACCATCATTGATATGGGTTTTCGGAGCCGAAGGCCCATTCGTGTACCGTTGTTGACTGCCTGGGCCCGCCAACACCGCCATTGAACTGTTGATGACTGGAAAGACGTTGCCTGGTCTGACGAGTCTCGTTTCCAATTGTATCGGGAGGATGAACGTGTACGGGTATGGAGACATTCTCATGAATCCATGGACCCTACATGTCAACAGGGGACTGTTCAAGCTGGTGGAGGCTCTGTCATAAAATGGGGCGTGTGCAGTTGGCATGAAATGGGACCCCTGATATGTCTAGATACGACTCTGACAGGTGACAGATACGTAAGCATCCTGTCCGATCACCTGCACCCATTCATGTCCATTGTGCATTCCGACGGACGTGGACAATTCCAGCAGGACAATGTGATACCCCACACGACGAGAGTTGCTACCGAGTGTCTCCAGGAACACTCTTCTGACTTTAGACACTTCCATTGGCCACCTAAATCACCAGACATGGACATTATTGAGCATATCTTGGATGCCTTGCAACGTGCTGTTGAGAAGAGATCTCCACCGCCTCGCACTCCTATGGATTTGTGGACTGCCCTGCAGGATTCATGGTGTGAATTGCCTCCTGCATACCTTCAGACATTAGTCGAGTCCATGCCATGTCGTCTTGCGGCACTCCTGCGTGCTCGCGGGGGCCCTACGCGATATTAGGCAGGTGTACCAGTTTTTTTGTCTCTTCAGTGTATTTGGAAACATACTATACAACAAACACTTCTGCCAAATTTCCCCTTCTCACTATTCTTTACCTCCCACTCTCTTTTCTCAACTTCTTTCGTACTATACAATGGACTTAAGTGTACCGTTATGTTTAACATAATATTCCTTTATTATTCCCGGTATAATTTTACTAAGGTTTGTCTAGTAAAGCTCCCAATTTTATATAGCAGCGATGCCTGAACTATGACGCTGAAGTATGGTACAATTTTAATACTGTCCATTAGTTGATAATTTCTATTACACCTATGCTGCCGCTCACTATAAGACATATCTGTGTACTTATTACTGTATTTTGATGACTGAGTTAAAAAGCCTAGTACTAAAAATTCTTTAAGATTTTGTAGAGAGCTTGAAATTAGATCTCGTTGCACATCCTTCCATTACATTTTTTTTATGTTATGTACATAGCAAATGCACATAAATCACTATAAGGTGCATTTAAATAAGTTTTTTTTTCGTTGGAAGTTTGGGGTTGAAACATTTTAGCCATTTGAGGTGACGGACGTATTTTAATGTAACTAATACTCATTACAATAGATTTTTGCACCAAGATATCGTAACAAGGTTATATTGGTTTTGTGTGATAAACGACATGTAAATACATTTTAATTCTCCGTGTTGTTTAATAACTAGGAGGAAGCATTTGAAAGGAAAGTGATGTATGCACAGCATCATGTGAATGATCGTCATTGGCAACACACCGCTCCCACTGTGAAACCGATGGCTCTGCTGACGAGATCTTGAGGCTTTGAGTGGTCACAGTACCACGCCCTCTCTTGAACTTTTTGGTTTGACCTAAAGGGTTTCATTCAAACTTTTCTTCAACTCCCCAGGCACATGGAAATCAAGAAGAGGCCAAGTACCAGTTGTATGCTGGATGTACCACGATCGCTCAATACGATCTGCGGAGTGCAGCTTGTATACTGTCGACTGTGTGTGTGTGGTCCAGCGTTGTCGTGAAGGAGGATTATGCCTCTCGACAGACAATCGTACCTCTTGGTCTTGATTTGCTGCCGCGACTACCAAAGGCTGTTTATGTATCTATCCATCTGCCTCTCCATCTCTCTCCTTATCGTCTATATTTATGCGTGGTAGGCTTATTACTGGGAGGATCATGCCTAAGCTGATGCTGCAGGTACCTAAGGTAACACTGTTTTTTAAATATCGCTGACATTTTAATAAGTATAATTCTGTTTTTTATTCATTCCTAGAGATTGAAAAAGAATCATTTCGAAGTGGCATGATTCTCAACCACACTGAATGTTTGATGATGATCTAGATCAGGGGTGCTCAGACTTGTACCATCAGCTATCGACCGCAAAAAAGTGGGGGGCAAGCCATAGACAAAAAAAAGGAAGGGGGTAGAACTGAGCTCTAACATGACAGATGGTAAGCCTGTCGCTGTTACGACCTATGTATGTTTTATTTTTTTGTTAAGCCCCGGCCACACTCGCGTGTTACAATGCCGAGTACACTTTGATCAGGTTATGTTTACATTTTGTAAAGCGTTGCCGCCATTTTTCTAAGAGAGCGCGACCTAGCGAGAATATTCATAACGATTAGCGCTCCAGGCGACGTATAAAATTATTGTTTGATTTTACCAAACTTGCAAACTTGCCAAAACGGACTAGAACTCACAAGGTGGTTTCTTAATCCAGAAAGTCATTCTTTACAAACAATGGGAGCAAACAATACTAAACCGCGCCCACAACTCCGGCGGTGCGCAGCGTTCTTGTCGGCGTGACTTTACATTTTATTATTACGTATCACAGTGTCGCTGTACGAGTGACCGACGGAAGGCGCTTATTTTTAATCTCTTGAGGGAATGTGGACATATTATGTTATGATTGGTCCCGTTCAAACTTCCTAACCAAGCAAAACCTAAGTAAAGGCGCCACAGAGTTCACTAACGCCAAGCCAGAACGATTGCAGACACGACAGAATAATGGCGCGAAGAAGCCACAAAACTGCTGGAGTATCAAAATATCAGATTAAGAATGATTGCAGCAAGTCTACGGGACATTCACACAAGACGCCCGGCAACAACGAAGATGCTGATCCAAGAGCTTTTCAGGGAAGTAACACAAAAACCGAAACAGCCCACCTCCAAAGCACTAAGGGAACCAATCGGAGAAAAGTTCGTCAACGGTCACGTGGTGGGGCGAGACGTGTGAAATAGACGTCAACGACTAGGACCGGCGTCGTCTACTACGAACATCAGACCAGACAGCGGCTGTTCCTTGGGCTGCTTCCACCAGAGGGTCCAGGTGCGAGGCTGGGGTAAGTTCCCTTCCTTTATATGTGATCCTCCTTCTTAACTAATAGTCTTTCGTAAATTCTTCCCTCTCACTTCCGTTGGACTTAACTTTAATTGAATATCATTGTATACTCTTCCAACTTTAGAGCAAGTAAATGCTTTATTAATCATTTCAAACAATCCTTTTAATTATCTGAGCTTATCCGGGTTTTCCTTAAACTAAACCTTTCCTAGGAGTGTTATGAGCCCCCAAGGCTCATAACACCGCGATCACCGTTTAAAGCACTCGCGATCGACCGGTCGATCGCGATCGACCTTTTGGGCATCCCTGATCTAGACGATAGAGATGAAAATAGAGATAATGTTGGAGATAATGATGGGGAAATGATGATGGGAAATTATGATAGGGAGATGATGGAAATTGAAATTATGATGAAGGAGATGATGATAGAGGAGACGATGGCGATTGTAAAATTGTGGTTTTTTCAGATGTTATACTTAACTTTGGTTATATATATTATATTTGCATATGATCACAGAGTATTTGTTTAGGGTCAGAATTAATTTAACATAATTTCCAAATTAAGCTTTATTATATGATTTAAACAAACTGCAGTATAAGTTTTGGTTATTTTACTAGTTTAATGACTTAGGGGTTGTGTTAAGATATATTTTATTTGTTTCTAGAGGTTATTCAGTATTCTAAATTTAATTTTATTGTTCATTTATTCTCTACAGGGTAGTAAGAATTTAATGTTATAAAATACGTGAACTAAAGAAAATTATCCTGGTTGGCTTTCGTATCGCTATTACTGGTTGGAGGAGAGATGTGGCGTGATCAGACGACAGCCAATCTGAGAGCAGGTATACTGTGTACCATATAAGAAGGCCACATTCTTGACAGTTGGCAATCGCTGCGTCTTTTCTTTTATGTATCCATTCGCCATCAACTGGTGTGTCAAGTATAGGCTTTGATGTGGCGAGTCAGCGCATCCAGAAGGTGCTGCTACGTGTGGCAATTGGTGAACTGCTTGGGTGGCGCTGCATTCGTAAATGGAGCTTGGTGGACGTGTGTAGGGTTGTTCGTAAATGCTGTGCTCGAAATATATCTTACTTTAAAAATTATACAGAGCTCGCGGGGAAATAAAACCATTTGTATATGCTCGTAAATACGTTATTTTGTAAACAATAAAACTATAATATGTTTCTGGGTGTAGTTCGGGATATGGATAACATATAGCGTGGAAGGGCGTGTTGTAAAATATGGTGCGCCTATCCCTCACAAGATGGCAGCACATGGTTGAGAGTCTGGAAACTTGAAAAAGGTTTATATTTTTTCGTTCATTTGGATACGGATCGTTTTATTGTGCATCTTATTTTGAACACCTATACATTACTATTTTATCACGAAGTTTTGTTTCTAAAACTAAAAACTGCTGTTTTATGACCACGTAAAATAAAATGTATCAGTTAATCTACGAACTCTTTCTTATCCGCGTATTTTCTGCTTGTCTGATGTGCGTCGGCACTGCTCTCAGAATAGCCAACGTAATATTAATTTCTGTTTGTTCGTGCATCAGCTGATACAGGATTTTGTAAATGGCACGTTGTTTGTTTTTAATACATTAAGTTGCCACTTGTCAGAATGTGGCCTTCTTATATGAAATGAACTATAACAGCAGAAGTAAGGCCGAAGTAAAATATAACGAAATTTTCTTTAACAGAATTCCTGCCACCACAGCCAAGGATGGGTGTGGGTGCTAAAAAAATATTAATGATATAATTAATGGTTATATATATAAATATTGAATTTCATTGCTGCAAGATGTTTGAAAGTGAATGATGTTAATTTAATTTTGTTTTTTGAGAAGATGTGCGAGTGATGTTTGTATAATCTGTTGGAGAAGAAAGAGGAAAGAAACATTTGAGAAGCTTTAAATTTCGATCTTCTGCTTTAATTTAAATGTTACAAGATGATGATGAGATGATGATAGATGAGATGATAGAGGAGATGATAATAATGGAAGAGACGATAATGATGGAGAAGATGATGGGTGAGATAATGGGAGATATTATGAAGGAAATGATGATGGAAATTGAGAAGATGTTGGGTATGGAGATGATGGATGATTAAGATGGGGATGATGATGCTGGAAATGGAGATAACGATGGAGATAAGTTGATAGCCCGTTAAGTTGATAACCACAGATGCATTATAAGGTATACTCAGTGAATACGAGTTATTTCAGAATGTATTTATACACTGTAATCGTATATATCAGGTTGAAAATATTGTTATATAGAAGTCACATTATCAATGTAAAAAGATATAGAAACTAAACCAGTGCTCTTTGATATTTTTATTAATTCAGATTTTCTGTCAAGTAAAGACTTGTACCACACATATCTCACACTCTAAATTACCTATAGTTTTCAAAACAGTAGTCATCTCTCCAGCAGATTTATCAGAAGCTAGTCTAGTACTTTTTAGTGCTTCTATGTCCACACCATATTTTTTAAGTAAAATTAAGTTGTCTTGGCAGAAGCCTTCTTGAGAAGGTTTTCTTTGCTATATTCGCTGAAAGGTTAACTTACTGTTGTTATTTTTCTTTTACGATTTAAACACTTTTAGAAATCTTATATTTAGGCACTTATTCGTCGAACCCCCGCTAGTCTCGTCTTTGGTGGAGGGAAGAGGTCAACCGTGAAAAACACAAACAAGCGGGACAAGAAGAACGAAATACCGAAACGATACCAGGCCCACTCAGGGCCGCCAGCAGCCCGAACAATATAGAAACTAAGTACAAAACGGTTACTTTTCCTATATGCATGATGCAAACAAGTCTGCGTGTTTTAAAATAAGTTTATTTGACGGAAGAACATCTCCCTGAGCAGAAGTATTTCCATGGAACAAAACAAAGAGTGCCGTCGCTCAGGCTCCAAGCTGCCGTCTGCCCGGTGACGATGTGCGAGTCACACGGGCGTGCCCTCGGCAGCTTGTTCGTCACGCGGCCCGCTCTTGCCCCCGGTCCCGTCGTCTGCGCGGCCTGGGGCGAGGTGGTTCCACGGCTGCACCTCTCCCGACCCGAACACCGTGTAGAACACCGCCTCCACCAGGAACAGGCCCGATGTTATCAGGAAGATGATCCGCCACTGGTAGATGGTTTCCTGCAGAGGCATCGTTATTATTTCGGCACTCCAGGTACGTTCACGTAAAAAAAGAGCAAAAACTAGAGAATTAAAATTAAAAAAAAAAAAAGCTGTAAAAGTGTTACAGAGTAGATTTAAATTGTTGCGACCCGTCGAGCCCTCTTTATAGACTTAAATTAAGACATCCATCGGGTACTGCAGCTACTGACGTAAATCCTATCACGGTCGGGAACATTTTCTGATGTAGCGAATGTTAGGGTTTAGAGATTTTTGCGGCTCATAACGAGGTCTTGAGAGTCGATGAGGGTGAAGCGAGGTGAAAATGGAGCAGCACCGGAATGCAAGGGTGGGGCAAACGGGAGATCCCCGAGAAAACCAGCTGGCCAGCGGCATCGTCCGGCACGATTCCCACTTGCGAGAAAATCCGGGAGTCGCCCGGCCGGGGGTTGAACCCAGTTCGCCTTGGTGGGAGGCGAGCAGTCTAACCGCTCAGCCACCGCGGCCCCTGTAATTCTGGAGTTCCCGCCGTCTTTGCTCTTCCTGAGCCTTGTATTTGTGCGTGTCTCAGCCCTTGAACAGTTAATTACAACTATACGAACGTTAAGCAGATTGTACTACACGTTCACACTGGCGTCTGGGCCGACACAAGGTAATTATTATCGAGTACTCTTCTTTGTACTTTGTCGTAACATGGTTACCTCGGTATCTGTGGAGTACGGACCAGAGGAAGATAACTTTTGTGTCGGCACCGCCCCCGTCAAACTTGGGACAGGTTGTCGTGAAAATACCGCAAGCTTGCAGGAAACTTTCTATGTGCGCCAGTAAACTTTGGCCCACTCGCCGTGGGGAAGCTTGCAAATGTACCATTGCAGGTTGCAAGCGCAGTTCAAGCCATTACCGCTACTTGCAAGAATGTGCCAGTCATTTGGGGTTTGCACTGAACAGCAGGGGGCGTGAGAAGCTTGCTCGGCAAGGCAGAGCCGAGTTCCGTGGTAAGCTTGCCGCAATCCCGCATGTGATCCGAGAAATGTCTCTAGGCAGTCCTGTAGCTGACAGAAACTCCCAGACTTTGCAGAGTTAAGGTAAATTCAACTCAGGTTGGGAACAAAACGAGATTTATTATGGGAGAGTTTGGCACAGGAAACACTTCCGCCGCATGGCGCGCTAGTGTTCCTAATAGGTAGCTTTTAAACTGGCGGCAAATCGAGAAATTAGTTTTATTTACGTGTAAAAGTTTGGGTTTGGCTCGAATTGACAATTTTTTAAAAGTATACTCCATTCACGGTTTCTTCACACTTTTTGAAACAAACCTTTGAAATATCACCCTAAGAGTGACATATGTTCACCTTTTTTTTTAAATACTAGTATATCAAAAACATTTAAAACTGTGATTAACTTTAAAGTATTATATTTTTGATTAAATGAAACTCTAACTTTGCATTTTCTATAACTATTTGGAAATTAAACTTTTCCTATAGAAATATTTACATTTTTAGGGAGCACTGGTGGAAACATATTTCATTGTCATTGTTAAAAATATCAGAGCAAAATACGGTGCGTAGTCATTAGTGACTTGGTGTTATTTTTTCGTCAGAGGAAGAAACTTGAATAATGCGGAGTGGAGTTTCTCTCTCTCTCTCTCTCTCTCTCTCTCTCTCTCTCTCTCTCACACACACACACACACACACTCTCTCTCTCTAAAAGTTTCACAGAACTAGAAAAAGCAGGAAAATGATATATGTTTTCAATTTTTTAACTCATTTCATACTTATTACAGCAAAAAATAATAATGTTTTAAATTTGTTATTTAAAACTGAAACGAGTTTTTAATGTTTGAATACGTATTACAATATTTAAATGTGATGGAGGGACGGTTACATTTTGGAAGTTGGCAAAACTGGCGACGTGACAAGGTGTGTCGCCTTTTGCTGAACGAAGTGTTCAATTGTTCTTTCTGCGAAAAATTCTTAGAATTACCACATCAAGTTTGTATACGTCGTGTATTTTCAACCTACCAAGGCAAGTTACGATGTCAAGATATGTCTGTTTTTCAACTGATGTTTATTAAATCGAAATTTCCATTGTTGCGTCTGCATCGTTGTGATATAAAATATTGGACGTGCGGGATTTATACGTTTTAACCGTAGACGGTTTTAATGACTAAATTAATTATTTGAAAGTTACGTCTGCTTATTTATCACAACTTTGTAACTTTACCCTATGTGTTATTAAAATTTTTTAAATAAATAATTAAACATGGTATAAACTAATTACGCGAAGTAATATGAGCGGAATACGAGTTACGGTAGACCTATCTTGTGCATGTTCACCACTGTTTGTCGCTGTTACGTACAAAGAATAAGTGAGTTCCGTGCTTAAGTTTACGGTAGTTTCTTTGGACTGGCTGCTCCTTCGTTTTCATATTTATTCCAATTGAGGCCGTCCTTCTAACGACATAACCCAACACACATCAATAACAAGAGGTTAAATACCACAGTTCTTTCCCCACAGGGTTATACACTGTCGTGGAGAAATATTAACGTGCATTATGTGTAATGAGCCATATCTTGAATAACACAAATATGTTAACAATGTGTAAAGTAATAAAAATAAGAACTATCATCAATACAGATATTGTTAAAAAGTCATAAAGCTGACCAAAAACTGTTATATGCCTAAATTGTGAATATTTATACGTAATGGTTTTTGAAATATGCCAGAATTCTTTGAAAAGATGAAACCAGTAAACAAAGCATTTGAAAGTTGAAACATAGAAGTTACATGGCAGTGTTTATGTTTGCATGTAGCGGAAGGATACGTAATTGGTAACCAAAAGTAGAACTTTAGGGTGGGCTTCAGAAAAGTGCGAAGTGAACACGAATGGCTTATATGAAGAAATTCTGATCTATTCCGCTTGTACTATTTTTGTTCCAGGCAAATGCATATTTGATAGACACCGCAATGCGTTAATATAAAGCAAGGAAAACTAAAATTCAACAAGAGTTTCTAAATAAAAGTGTTTACTTACATTTCCGCGAGTGAGCTGGCCAACAATGATTGGGACGATAATCCCAGGGATAGTTGCGACTGTGTTCGTAATGCCAATCAGGGTTCCTGGTGGCAAAAACATCTCTTTCAACTCATGCTTTCGTACATACATTTAAAGTGGGTAAATTATTTCTTAATTGCAACAAACAAAGACTTGTGGTGATTTGGCATTCTTGCACTCAAGTATTAAACTTTGTTTCTTTTTTATTCGTTACAACCAGTATGACGTACGTCTACGTTTGATATTATTTTTAATTCGGCATATTGTTTTATTTGGCCAAAAGTAATTCTCGCGCCATCTGTGAAACCGACTCTTCCTTCAGGAAATATTGTGTGGGAATAAGAGCGTTGATTGTTCACTAAAACAGACACATGGGCGAAGGGAGGTGGACGTGAGAAAGTCAACTACCGGAACAAATTTATTATGTATTATTGCAATCAATTAAATAATTTTAAATAATATATTTATTCACTCATGCATGCTTTACAAACTGTACCGTAACTTCAGCATAAGTTAAAACATAGATATTCAGCACTTTGCGCAAGTATTACTTTTAATGAAATTGTTCTTACTTCTCATTGTTTACGGAGCTATTTGCTTAATTATTATTTTATATTAATTTTCTTGCCATGTAAAGAATTTGAATTGAACTCACAAATTTGCTGAACTTTCTCCAACGGCATTACTGAAGTGCATTTTTTAAGTTCAATTCATAAACACCGTTGACACGAAATTTCAAAAAACAAAATCGTTTGGTGATAAAAATCCAGTGAACTCCAAGAGGCCCACCTAGCTGGCGCTTGAACTGCCCTGCAGAGAGTTTGAGAGTTTGAAACTAATTACAAGCACGTCCAATGTGCTGACCTTCGAGAATAACGCACACTTCAAACGGCACCTACCGAGTGCTCTCAAGACGACACGCACATGGGAAACGCCATTACACACTCCAGCGTGGCTGCAGACGGCTTTCCCAAAGCGCCGTATCTCGAAATGTACGCGTCAAGTACATACAACGTTACTCGAGGGCCCCGCATTGAACCTTGCCAGATATTGTTTTACCGATGAAACGACAGGGTCGCCGCTCGAAGCGACATAGGTACGCGCAGCACCACGAGAACACCGCACGCCAGTCCGGAGCACCTGCGCGTAGCGGCGACGGCGTACTTGACGCGCATTGGCGGTGTCGCCCTTATCGCTCCCGCGCTTCTGCGCCTCAAAGGCGGAACATAGCTCCAGGTAGGGATTGCAATCCGGAATATCGGTAATTATTGTGATCTCAGTAAATTACGTCAGGTTAATTATGTTAGATTTTATAAAGTTACTTACTAAAATTGATCTATCTGTGAAAGTGAAATCTAGGAAGACTGAACCACCCGTTATGTGTCGTTAAAATTTAACTAGTTACCTACACTGCACTAGATTTTAATTGTTTGCTCGTTGTCTAATTTTAACATAGGAAATAAAGTTAATTATATATATATATATATGTTTTTTTTATAAATTACCTAAAGTACAATACTATCGATGAACTCATTAACAGTTCATTTCGGTGGACCGAAAAGGGAAAATAATCCTGATTTGATCAATCCGGTCAGATCCGGTCGGATTGAAAATGACTCCTGATTGCAATCCCTAGCTCCAGGTAGGCGGGCTGCTCAAGAGTGTGCTCGACGTTAGCCAAAGTGTGAGTGCGGTGGCNGTTTTTTTTTATAAATTACCTAAAGTACAATACTATCGATGAACTCATTAACAGTTCATTTCGGTGGACCGAAAAGGGAAAATAATCCTGATTTGATCAATCCGGTCAGATCCGGTCGGATTGAAAATGACTCCGGATTGCAATCCCTAGCTCCAGGTAGGCGGGCTGCTCAAGAGTGTGCTCGACGTTAGCCAAAGTGTGAGTGCGGTGGCTGACCTGCGAAGTTGGGCGCTATGTCGATGTGGTTGGAGAGGAAGCCGGAGAACATGCCGCCCAGGGCCATGGTGCCGACGGTCATCATCGCCACTGCAGCAGCCCTGTTGCAGCCGGCGAAGCTCACCCCTATCAGACACGCACACGGCACCACCGATGCTGAGGAACACACACACACACACACACACTACACTCTCACTACACTCTCACTACACTCTCACACTAATGTTCTCATTTTGCTGCTGGAAAGGCAGATACATACCTAAATCCCAGTTTCGCTACCTTCTTTTAATACGGGATAAATTAACATACTTAACTCTTTCCGTGAGTTAACGAGTTGAGAGGTTTCCCTTAAGAGTGAGGTCACGAGTGCCGGTAAGGGCGAAGCGAGGTGAAGGCGGAAGCAGCGGCGGAATGCAATGGAATAGTAAACGGGGATACTGCCGAGAAACCAGCTGGGAATCGAAGCAGATTCGCCTTGGTTGGAGTACACCACCGACGCCTCTGATGCTGGTTAGTTAGGTATTGTACAAAGCCGCACTTCAACCCTTTCAGTCGCAGTGTCCTCTATCTGGGATGTTGCGTATGAGGTAGCAGAACATACCGTCCAATGAGAAAGGTTCCCTACGTGTGGGAGACATCACTCGCTGCTGAGACTATGTACCGTAGCCTCATGAACCACTGCTGCCAGTAACATAAAGCACGGATGGATTTATATTGGTCCCGATGTAAGACAAAGCGTCGACTGGATATCAGTACAGTTTCGAACAAAAGATTTGTTTGTTGCAACGCCTAAAATTATACATTTATTTTTGACTGAAAGAGTTAAGAGGGCTTATCACTATGGAAATATTTTAGTTTTATTTATATCCTAATATTATAAAAATCTTAGATTGGCTTAATGGTAAGAAATATGTAGCATATAATAAAATTTTGTACGGCTACCAATTAGAAATTTTGTCTATTAAAATTCTAAGTGAACTGTATTAAACCTAGTGAAACCAACAAAAAAATTTTTTTAGATGGCGTTGTCTTCCATAATGTCAAATTAAAAATGCTGCTCTTCAGTTGGTGTAAATGAAGTGGCCACAGACACTGCACAATAGTGATGTTATTGATAAGTGCTTAAATTACTTACTATTGTTGGTGCGTGTGTGATTTTATGCCACATTCCGGACATCTGGGCCAAAAACCAGCTTCATTTGATCCAAGTAGAGTTTACTGGTATATATTTGTTGTTGCTACAGAACTACAATGCATATGCGTTTATTCCGATAAGAAGTGTAGCTGGCATTAATGCTAACAAATTATTTAGCTGGATATATTAAAAATCCTTGCCGATCCTATATTGTATTAGGCGTTTTACACTGCAATTAACGTTTGTCAGGATTGCTGTAGTTAACGTTTTCAACTAATTATAGGCTTTTCACGGTAAACTGAAAACTTTTGATAGACCTGCTTAAAATCGACTTGTATGCACGATGTGTATACTTAAGGAAACATGTAAAATTAACCTGTCATACGCCTGATCGCTGTATTCATGCTTCAAGCAAGAGAAACTATGGAATTATTAGGAAAATAAATATTTTACAAATTTGCTCATTCGTGCGCATAACGTGCATTAAAAAAAAAAAAAAAGGCAAAAATATCAATTCAATATTTACAAAAGCTTATCTAACACTTTAAATTCAACGTTAAAACATGGGAGTGTTTATCCTCCACCGCAATCAACTTCATTGGGAGCACGCCAGTTAGTTAGTGCGCTCGTTAAAGTATATGCAGGTAGAGAAAGTGACATTTTTCAAAGGTTGATTTCGAAAGTGCTCAGTTAATCATGAACCACCGATAACTACTGAATTATGCAGAGAACTGAATTTTCAAGCAAGCAGTTTCAAAGCAAACGAGTGACTTTTAAAGATGCGAGAGGTAAACTGACCGATCCCAGTGGCGATCTTCCTGGACTGGGTGATGTTAATGTAGTTTCTCATCTCCGCCTGATCAAGACACTTGCTCAACGCGATGCTGAAGAACCACATCAACAGGAATGGCATTGCCGACAGGAGCGCATTCTGTTGGTGCAGTCAAATACAATCTACAAATGCAATCATGGTGAGATTTTTAAAAAAGGAGGTTGATTAAGTATCACAAATATAAATTAAAAATATGCTGTGAATTTTTCTTAATCGGAATCAATACTTTCTATGCTGCTCGGTTCTTAAGATAGCCAACCGTTAAAATAATGACCCTTATTAAAATTTCTGATTTACGTATATAGACACACACACAACCGAATCGCCTTATTGGCTTGTACAACGATAATTACTCGATACGGATCTCATAACTGTAAGGATCTCAATCATATATTTACTAGCACACTTTCCTTCTACAACATTACACGTTAACATGCAAACATAACAGCACTACATTGTATAAATCAGCTTGCTGGCTAGTGAGGAATTTTAGTCCCCTTTACTCTACAACTACTCATAAAGTGCATTACACTCACTGACATAAAAACTTGCCCACCATGTGAAAATAATTCGATAACCATGGCAAGTGGTAAATACAAACATCAGTGAAGGGCAAGAAACAATAGAAATTTCGAGCGATGGCGCTTGCACATACATCGTGCGAGGGTACTGTGGCATCGTTCTTCGTGTCCTCAGAACAGAACACGTTCTGCGACATATGTACACGATACTTGCCAGGCATGATCAATGAGCAATAAGTATTGGGAATTAGTAGCACAAGAACGGCCTCACAAGCAACTGACGGAAGTCAGAGCCCACATACAAGGGCTGTTAGGGGCAGGGTCGTTTGGGCTCTTAGACCTGCCAGTCAGATTGCATTGTGAGAAATGGACATGTGAAAGTGTCCATGCAAGGACGATCAACTACCTCGAAAGACCATCAGAAGGGAGACCAATTTAAGTGTCAGGCACTATCAGAGAGAGAGAGAGCAACTTTTTTGTCCATCATCCAGTGACACGTGGCAACTTCGCTAGAACATCGTACGTCGACCAGAAATGTTTCAGAATTCTATCAAAGCAAAAATTTTCCGATCCTGAGACCTTTACTTGCTTTGCTGCTAACATCTCAAAATGGTCGCCTTCATTTGCAGTAAGGCAGAAGAGAGCAAAGTGGGAATGCTACAGATTGTCGATGCATTAGTGCCTCTAGCGACGAAACATGGTGTTATTTGGTAACAGATGACCACCACGTCAGAGTTTGGAGGACACTGGTGAGTGCTACAATGACTGTTTCACTGTACAGCAGCACAGTGTCCTACTACTAGTGTCACGTTCTTGGTAGCCATCGCGTCGTTTGCCCCTGGTGGTGATACAAGGGTAATTGAATGCACTGTAGTGTGTTGAAGGCACCCTTCTGCTCCAAATCCTACATTTCCTGATAAAGTGTCCAGGTGATTAGGCAAGGCTTAACGTCTCGCCGACGGCGGGATCATTGGGATGGAACAAGGTGCTCAGAGAAGAGGGAATGGGGAAGGAATCGGCCATGGCCTGTGGTAAGGAAACTATCCCAGCATCCGCTGGAGTGATTTCCGGAAACCATCTTAGTGTCCAGGAGCCATTTTCCAGTAACATGACGCTCACCCATACACATCTCTGGTTTCCAGGAGTATTTACTTCATATTTAAACAATTTCATGGCCTTCCCATTACTTGACTCGTCGCCCATCGAACAACGGTGGGACCAAATGGGACACCAGCTTCCTTCATGCCGAAGTGTTCGTGATCTGGAGCATAATTTACAACTGTGAGATAATTTTCCGCAAGAGAACATACGGTGTTTGATCCCAAAGCCGATCACATCGACACATGTATCCATGCAAGAGGCAGTCCGATAGATGCTAAATGCGCCTTTCTTCTGTAGTGCATGTGATGTAACATTGTCCTGATGCAAAGATATTGTAATCGCTTCTTCCTTTTGTCTGTACCATTTCATTAATAAAATTTCAACACTATGCTACGGTTCCTTATTGCACACGTCAGTAATTAGAGATTTTATACTCATAAACTCGGAGAAAAACCATCTAATTTAACCTCCTAAATGCCTTTAACTGGCAGCATAAAGTTCCAGTCAGCTGAGAGACAGGCAATGTTATTAAATCCACTTCATTCGGAACTGTTTATTACGAAGACTGCCTTCTCGGTACAAGTAGCAGCTCTCGACCAGAATGTCAAGGCTCTATTCCCGGCACCAATTTATATATTTTTTAAGAATTGGTGGGGCCGTGGTGACTGAGCGGTTAGCCTGCTCGCCTCCCACGAAGGTGAACCGGGTTCAATCCCTGGCCGGGTCACTCCCGGATTTTCGCATGTGGGAATCGTGCCGGACGATGCCGCTGGTCGGTGGGGTTTTCTCGGGGATCTCCCGGTTCCCCCGCCCTTTCATTCCGGCACTGCTCCATGCTCACCTCAATCACCCTCATCGGCTCTCGTGACTCATCTCATACCGTGGAAGGCAACAGCAAACCAAGTCATTTATCATCTGGCATAGAGAGTCTTGGGTCCGTCAACATTAACTCCACTGTGATGATTCTGCAGGCCGCGATATTCGGCCAAGACTGGTGCGGCCATTTATCAGTCAATCTGTCCATCCATCCATCTGGCCATTTTTGTCTAAGTGTTGAAAAAAATAGATATGTTACCGCAGGAAAGAAGATGCAGAAATAAAACTTTAATTTTATAGCAGGAAATAGCGACTAACTTACGGCTGTCATCTTGAATTTGAGAATACTGTTCATGAACGTGGGTAACTCAATGAGCAGCATGTACCAGCCGAAGTTGTTGCAGAAGTGTGCCAGAAGAATTGCAAGGAAAGGCATCGATGTGAAAATCTTCAACCACGGCACTGGTAGGGACTGAAAAAAAAAAAAAAAAAAAAAAAAAAAAAAAATTTGTTAAATACATACGAAATTAAACACTACAGTTGTATTAACATACCTCGAAGTTTTAATTAAGTTCAATAATGAGTCATTAGTATATTACTTTGAGTAAGAGCCACCTTTTCATTGTCACTTTAATAATATACTTTCAAATATATCATAACATATAAGCATAACGAAATTATTCAAAAGTAAAGCGATATTTAATTTTGGGCAATGATTCTGGGTAAATAAAGGAACAGTACTTATATACATATAGGCCATTCACGGTAAAGTGAGCACTTTTGAAAGCCCTTTCATTTGGAATAATAGTCAATAAATATACTTTATTTAAGCCTTAGAAGTTAACTTCCGAGTGTGGTAGATTCTGCACATTGTGTCTATTACTTACGTGGCAATATTTATTTAAAAAGGTGGTTAAAGGTCAAAGAAATGGCAGGAAAGTAACTAGGGTGTCAAAAGTGCTCACTTTACCGTCAACGGCCTATAATAACACATAACACAGTCTAATGTAAATAATGTGCCTATGGCACAATTGAAGTTAGCAAAATTCTCATTTAGACGCTACTCAATGAAAACAGAATATTTTTTATGTCTTCGAGAAATGGCTAGGTTGCCATAGAATTTTCACAACTGGTAATGAACAGTAATGTACATATGACATTCAGGTGGAATTGGAATATGTGAAATAGCTAAATGAAATTAAAGACAGTGGATTTAATGTTCTAGAAATTTCTTGGCCACCATGATGTTATACGTGGTTATATAACAGTGGCACACAGTGCTACTTTATTGAACCAGTGTAGTGCGCAATTTTCGTTTCACCATGAATCCACACACACGTGAGGTCAGCTGCAGGATCGAATGAGACACGCAAAGCGCCACACATCTCCTCAGTATTACTGTAGCAAGCAATGGGCGATTTGATACAGGAAACTCGTAATGACAAGTGTCTGTCATTTAATTGTAATCCTAGAAGTATATTGGAAACAACTACCTGATTCAATTATATTTATCCCACCAGCCAAGGAATGCCACAGATGATGAACACCACTATCTGCATTGCTGAGTAGACTCGGTGGAGATCTTATAGATTACAGCCAGATACTTGATTGTAGTCTATTCACGGTTTCTTGAAACTTTTTGAATCGATCCTTCGAAAATTCACCCCATTCATGACATGTTAATTTTTTTCCCTCAATACGTCATGTATCGCAAGCGTTTTATACTTCTGTTGACAGAAAAGTGCCTTATTTTTGATAAAATTAAACTTTTAAGTATATTTTATTTATAAATAATATTTCATTTATAGTTAATAAGAAGGGAAACGGAGAGAAAATAGGCGTGTTGGAAACGCCTAGTAAGAAATAGTTGTTATGTAAAATATTATTAAACTGAGTGCACGTAAATATGGTGCGCTGTCATTGGTGTAGTGTTAAAGACTGAGTTAAGCTTTTTTTGCATGAGGCGGAGGAATATCCTGAAAGTAGTACTTTAGCAGGGCTTCAGAAAGGTTTGAAGTAACCGTGAATGGACTATTAGAAAATGCTCTGCAGTCACCGTGACATCTGTTTCCATACTAAATTTACACCGATAACTTCATGATGTGAAATGTAAGTTATATAAAAGGAACCATTGAGTCCCCTGCTGCCTTATCACTGAGAGCAAGCGTGTTCAGACGTCGTGAGTAAACATCAGAGAAACCCGGTTCGGAGATAAAGAACAGCGATAGGTGATACCGAATGGTCCACAGTCACATCACTGCCAAGGGACTGGGCTATGTGGTTGCGTTCCTCGTCGCTGATGAATGGGGATGACTCCGGGGAGTCTGCCGCGAGCCACACCCACAGCGCACACCAGATCAGAGACAGACTGCCCTGGATGTAGAACGTAGCCTCCCAGTTGAGCGCTGCACTGATTGCCCCAGTCATCACCAGGGCTACCACAGTGCCCAATGACATTCCTGTCAAACAAAGACATGCAATCATTCTCCACAAACACTTTCTTCCATTTCAAGTTGATAAATCTGTTGACAACTTAAATTAATGTTACTTAAAGAGCAACCATCTTGGCACTTCTCAGATTAACTAGCGCAGTGTCAGTGTGAAGAAAAGTGGAGAGGAGGCAGATGATTAATGTCAAACATTGCAATTTTTTCAGTGAAAAAGCTAGGGGCGAACACTTATTTTAGAATAATTATATCAACTGTAACTAATAGCAGAAAAGATGAAGCTGTAAACAAATGCGAGGCAATTTATAATATCGGTAAACGATAAAAGCAGAGAGATAGAGAGGAGAGTGAAGGTATTTTGGTAGCTCTTAACATCAAGGTCTTGAGAGCCGATAAGGATGAAGTGAGGTGAATATGGAGCAGCGCCGGAATGCAAGGGTGGGGGAAACGGAAGATCCCTGAGTAAAACCCGCTGGCCAGTGATATCGTTCTGCAGGATACAGAAAGATAGAGAAATTGATACATTGTGAAAGGGTTTTTCCCCAAATGTGTGAATGTACATGTGAGTGATGACTAAATGTCATAATTTTACCTCATCTCAGAAACCTATCTAAGTAAAAACTTACAATACAAACTTGCATATAATTCTGAATATCAAGGCTATGAGCTGATCTACCCGAACTTGGACCGACAAAACGATTTTAAATATAAAATATCTGTAAGCATAAACCTGCACCTAGATGTCACTACTATCACCACTATCGCTGTAAAAAAGGCACTGCCGCTGTAAAAATGGCAGAGGGCTCACTGTTGGTTAGTGCTACGCGATACCGGCAGAAAGGGCGGAACAAGGGAACTGAGTAATTTCGAACGTGGTGTATTATTGGTTGCTACATCGGTAAGCATTCCATCAGAGACATTTCCGCCCTTCTCAAGTTGCCCAAGTCGACCGTCGGTGAAGTATTGTGACGTGAAAATGGGAAGGCATGACTATAACAAAACAATGGGCTGGTAGGCCACGTGTGTTGACGACAGGAAGCGACGAGCATCGAATAAGGTGGTACGGGAACATCGCATGTCATCGCGTGTTACCATTACCAGTGAATTCCGCAGTGCCACTGATTGTCAGCTAGTACCATGGCCGTGTACCGGGAGTTACAAGGACTTAGGTTCAAAGCTCAGGCACCTGCCCATAAACTGCTCATTTCACCCGTGAGCGTGAAGCGCGTTTTTTGGTGTTATAAAGAGAGCCGCTACTGGAATGTGGATGGCTGGAGACACGTGATTTGGAGTGACAAACCGCACTATGTCATGTGACAGTCCGATCGGAGGGTTTGGGTGTGGCAAATGCAAGGTGAACGCTACATTTCGGCATGTACAGCGCCTACAGTGAAATTCGGCGGTGGTAGGATGACAGCGTGAGGCTGTTTTTCATGGACGTAACTTGGTCCTCTCGTAATACTATGGGTCACATTGAAGGAGGGAGGCTCTGAGGACATTTTGACTGGTTGTGTGTAGTCTACAGTTGACCAGTTCGAAGGTGATAACTGTGTGCTTCATCATTACACTGCTCTCTCCTATAAAGCATGGCATGTTCCTGAGCGGTTTGTGGACAGTGGGGTTCCGAAAATGCACCTGCCAGCTCAGAGCCCTGACCTCAATGTCATCGAACACCACTGGGATGAACTGGAGCGGCAACTGCGCGCTAGACCCCAACAACCCACATCACTACACTCGCTACAGCACTGGTTGGCCATTCCCCTAAAGACACTCCGACACCTGGTTGACACTCTTTCTAGGATGGTAGAGCTATAATAAAGACCAAGAGTGGGCCCACCCCGCTACTTGGCAGTATATCCGAGGGACACTTACAAGACAGTTCCCCGTATATGCCTGGATACTTTGGATCAGATTGTGTATTACACTCGCAGGGAAAAAGAGTTAGGTAATTAGAAGGCATGATGAAAATTAAATGAAACTGGACTTTTTAGAAAGTAATGTGACTGTATTTTAATGATTACAGTTTCAAATTACACGAACAGCAGATTTTGCAGTACGGCCACACTGCTGATACTATCTCAGTAGGATACAGCACACCCTGGCTTGGATACACGCCGATTCCGCCCGGAAGGGAGTCGCACAGGACCTCCCATATATTTAACAAAGGCGACATGATGTCAAGCCTTACGCCCCACCCCCCTCAGCATAACATGATGCCAATAGTAATTAGTAATTTTGACGTGTCTGCCAACAACACTGGAAGGATATGTTCTCTACGCTCGGTATCTGTATACTCGCATATGATATCGCAGTATCGGGATTCATCGCTAAACATAATGCGATTTTTCACATCATTACTCTATGCCTCACAATTATGCCACCACTCCAAACTCCACCATCTCGTTCTAGTGTTAATGTCAGCCTACTCGCGGAATAGTGAACCCAGAGTGTAACTGATGCCAGTCACCTGGACACGGTTCAGGTTGACATGAAGTTTTTAAGACAATAAGCACACTTCCCTTGGGGTGGTCTGCCTTAGTCTACCAGAACCTTCGCGACATGCATGGGTGTCCTTACATACCCGTTGGTTCCAACATCAGGCAAATATGACATCGGAATGCCTTGGCTAACAGTTGCATGATACATACACCTGCCTCATGCAGACCCATAATTAATCCCATATGAAACTCCCCTAAATTCATCGACGAGGCACACATTCCGCAGATGCCTTTTAACACTCTCGCTATACTCGTGATGGAACCACAAATGCATTCTGGTAGCCATTGTAGAGGTCAGAGATCAAATTA
Organism: Clitarchus hookeri; assembly: GCA_002778355.1. Lineage (NCBI taxonomy): Eukaryota > Metazoa > Arthropoda > Insecta > Phasmatodea > Phasmatidae > Clitarchus > Clitarchus hookeri. The sequence goes on from NQII01002320.1 coordinate 221,785, forward strand.
CTTAAGTACCATTTACGCAGCCGGCGATGGTTTACACATGTGTCGAATTACCTCCAATTTTCTCATTCAATCTGTGTGACTCCCTTTTTTTCATTGTATAAACGACTATTGCACTTAATAGTTATACATGATCATTATAAAGTCCATGAAACAATAAAAAAATAGGTACACGTAAATGGTTCAGAAACATGTAATGCCTGACACACTATGTGAAAGACAAACTCTCCGAGTTTTTTTGCAGTCTTTATCAATGTTCTATGTGTCCACCTTTCGTCATACAGCACACATCTAATCTGTAGTCCATTTCTGCCCATACCCGACCTAGCAGGAAATAAAGACTGATGAAAGTGGCGATGGATGAAAAAAACTGGTGTAGGAGAGAAAACTGGAAACACAGTAGACACGTTTATTGCATCCCGGATGATGCAGTGCTTAACAAGTTCAAAGAACGCGAGTTGCCAAACATACCTGAAGAGGAGCTGTTTTTATTAAGGTCAAGGTTCTGAATATGAATCCGTGCAAGGCAAATGTAAGAATATAACTATTTCCACATAATTAACAGGTATACTCCTTATTACATACCTTCTTCCACACATCAAAGTGTACACATTATACAAATTTTCAGACTCGTAGCCATCAGTAGAATGAGTGAGTGAAGAGATTGGGCAGGCTCTTAACATCGAGGTCTTGAGAGCCGATTAAGGTGAAGTGAGGTGAGTATGGAGTAGCGCCGAAATGAATGGGCGGGGGAAGCGGGAGATCCCCGAGAAAATCTGCTGACCGGCGGCATCGTCCGGCACGATTCCCACTTGCGAAAATCTGGAGTGAACCAGCCGGGGATTGAACCCAGTTCACCTTAGTGGGAGGCGAGCAGTCTAACCGCTCAGCCACCGTGGCCTCAGCATAAGTAGAAGGCGTTACTTTTAAACACGGGAATACCTCTGCTCCAAATTCCCGAATGTATACTGTTTAGTTAGCATTCACTTCGTATGTACTGTTATGTCACCATGGCCATCGTGAGGTATGGCAATTTAATCTCTAAATATTAACATGTTAATGCTGTGGTTGTAGAGGTAAGATTTCCCTTATAAAGTATATTGCTGTGAAATATGGAAAACAGCAAAAATTAGAACGAATCTAAGCCAGAATATTGAATTAAGAATCAAAACTGCGGGTTTGTTGTTGGGTTTATTTGTTAGGATTCTCCTTGTTACGGACAGACTTTGAAGTGTCATAGTCCTTTTGCGATGAACTACTTGTAACTGCAATTGAAGGCGCACTGTTTAGTTTTCTCTTACCTGCGTAAATAATAGCGGAGAAAAAACTGCGCTCATGTGGAGGGGCCCATTTTGCGATCATCACGTGCATGGCTGGGAACGAAAGACCCTGGAATACACAACTGCAATTTATGCTCAGCAGAAAGCTGATGTCACAGCTGAAATAAATATCAAGACCTAAATTATTTGACGAGCTGGGATCGTATTTTCAAAATTAGTCACGATCATGTGTTTTTCACCGCGCTTCTTTTGCTAGTTTAGAATCGGGTCGTGGACACCCAGTTACTCACATAAAAATAAACACTACAATTTTATTGTTTTAACTTTTTACGATAATCTAACATTTTTTAAACATCTAGGTGGTGTAATGTAGGGAGCGTGAGGGCCGGCCTCGTTGTGTGAAGCCGTGTATTTTTAATAACTCCAACTCACCGATGCCTGTTCATCGACATGTTTCAATGTGCCTGCCAATTTCTTTATGCTCTGTCAGTGTGGTTCTACAGCGACGACCTTCTTCGCTCAAAACTTTCGGGGACTTAAAGTAAAGAAAATTTATGAAATTTGAAACATTCCAGAAAGTTTGCTTAAAACCAACATTTTTCAACGTTATTTAATTCTTTCAAAATGCATTTCCTGCATATGTATTTTTTTTTAAATTGTGGGAGGGGGGGTGGAGAGAATTGTAATTTCCTTATATCTTCTCCTGGTTATGTCGAAGCCATTTTAAGTTATTGCTGGTGTCTAAAAATTATTCAACATAATTTTCTTTTGATATGAAATTATTTAACAAAAGGTATGACAATTTTTGACAGTAAAAACTTTTCTTATAGATCAGCACTGGGTTAGACTCCAGGCTAGTTCAAACTTCTGGCAGAGACCTGTATGTTAACTGTGTTAACATCGCTGATACACTAAATTCCGCCACTAATGTCCACAAATGCGCATTAAAAGATGTATTAACATATCTATAAAATAAAGCACTACTTAAAAATCTAAACAAAGTATTTATTACATAAACAGGAACTTCTGTTACAAGTAAAATACAGACGTAAGGGAAAAATAAACACCAGAAACTGTATAGTGTTCAACTGCTTTTGCTAAGTATTCCTTTCCCAATTAGAATTTCTGCATATTAACCACCAAATTATAAAATATTTCAGAAGATACTATTACTATAAGTATTTGGAGTATAAAAAGTAACATTAAGTATAATATACGGTCCCCATTTCGCTTTTTATTGCAATGCACCATAGTCCAATGCGTCAAGTTGTCCCTGCGTGGAAAGAGATTGCCGCATCTGTGACATTGATGAGACTCATGGGTTGGATTCAGTGGCCAATGGCAGGTCTCATGCGCTACTCAGTATCGGTGTTTAAATTCCAAAGTTCAATAAACTACAGCTTTGTGGAAATACAGTTTTGTAGTTGTGCATATAAATACACGAGCTACCTCTGTGGTTGGAAATTCACTCATACATGTTGCACAGCTACAAAATACAAGCTGGTCTCTTCGAGAACTCGTGACTTTTGTGTCGTCTAACGCTGTATCCAAAGGCGAAATCTCATCTCAATAGCATGACTAAGATCGCACTGGTGGCACTGCTGGAGATGTAGGCACCTCAGCCAAATAAGCCAATGTCAATTTCGGAGGTGTAATACATGTAATACAAGAATTTCATTGGACCATTTTAGTTGGCATTGCTGATGATGATGGGCAGGCAACTGATGAAACACCACCATAGTTCATCGCAGTGAATAAATTCAGTTGAAATTAGGCGGGACTGTCTGCTTTCCTTTGCATCTATCGAAAAAATAACATCCCCTCCATTACAGATGGAGTACTTAATCCAGACAAGCATAATCAGGGAAGGGATCGGTCATGGCATGTAGGAAAGAGCCATCTCAGCACGCGTGGAGTGATTTATAAAGGCGATATATATATAGCAGAAATCAGGAAGGCTGGACCAGGGAACGAACCCGGGACCTCCCGAATGCAAATCACAAGGTGTACCACAGCACCAGCTCACTAGGTTCGATGGATGGTCTGCGACATGATCGTCAGCAGGTAATCAGTAACCCATGTGAAACACTCTAGTGGAGGACGACGACTCCCGACTTGGTAATGCAGTTTCTCGGATGATTTGACATCATCATGCACATCATAACTTATGAGAATGCACACCCAGGGTATATCATATATAACAATGTACTATAATGATAGAGTAGACGAAATAGCTGTCAAGTCAGACTGACAGGATAAGAAAGTGGCAGTTTGTTCCAAATACTTGAGGCTGGTAGTATGGCAGGTTTCATATAGGCAGAGCTATAAAAATGCATGGGTTTATACAATAAGTCCACCACTTTTGTCTCTAAATTACGCTTTTCTTACAGTGTGAGTAAAATTAGTTTCATTTTTATGATTTATACCTATACACTATCTGATCAAAAGTATTCGGATACCCCTCTGTAAACATTAACTGGTGCCTATATGTCACTACGAATGCCGCCGCCATTATAAAAGTAGGCAGAGGGCTCTATGTTGGTCAGTGCTACACGATACTGGTTAATGGGCGAAGCAAGGGAGCTCACTGACTTCGAACTTGGTGTAATTAATTGTTACATCAGTAATCACTCCGTCAGGGCCATTTCCGTCCTTCTCAAATTGGCCAAGTCGACCTTCGGGGATGTGACTGTGAAGTGTAATCGGGAAAGCACAACCACAATGAAACCACGACCAGGTAGGCCATTTGTTTTGACCGACAATGACTGTCGAGCATTGAAGAAGGTGGTATGAGAACATGGCATGTCACTGTGCGATACTATCACCCGTGAATCCCGCGATGCCACCATGACTCTGCACAAGGAGTTATGAGGACTGAGGTTCAAAGCTCAGGTACCTGCCCATAAGCAGCACCTTTCGCCTGTGAACGCGAAGCGCCGCGTTTGGAGGTGTAAAGAGCACCGCCACTGGAATGTGGAATACTAGAGAGCCGTGATTTGGAATGATGAATCATGCCTTACCATGTGGCAGTCTGATGAGAGGATTAGGGTGTGGTGAATGCCAGGTGAATGCTGCATGCTGGCCTGTATAGCGCCCGCGGGGAAATTCGGTGGAGGTGGGGTGAGAGTGTGGGGATGGTTTTCATGGAAGGGACTTGATACTATCTTAATACTACGGGGTATGTTAAAGACGGAAGGCTATAAGGACATAACCGACCATAAGTGGCGCAGTCGGTCGGTGCGCCGCCGATCTGGGGTGCGTGAGGTCCTGGTTTCGAATCCCAGGTAAGGCATGGGTGTTAGTTTAAGTAAGGCCATAAGTTAGTTTGTAAGCCATCCCCTGATAAGCTTTCAGGCATAACACCGGGGGACGTTAATACGCCCTTTCCAAACCTATAAGGGCTTGCTGACTGGTTGCATATTCTCTATGGTAGAATACCAGTACGGAGATGATAACTAACTGTGTGGTTCAGTATGACAACGCTCCCTGCCATGAATCACGATCTGTTCACCTCTGGGATGAACTGGTACGACGACTGTGCGCCAAACTATAACGACCCGTATCACTGCAGGAAGAATTGTCGGCCATTCTCCCGGAGACATTACGACGACCCATTCCACAGTAATGTCCTCTAGCAGGCAGTATATCCGAGGGACACCTACAGGACAGTTTCCCGTGGGTGTCCGGATACCTTTGATCAGAAAGCGTATACTTTTGTGTCTCCTAGAAAACATAAATTTCTGTGCTAAAAACAACAGTGCAATTTATAATGAATTCCAACGCCAGTTGTTCTCACCCCTCCTATGCCCTGAATAATACGGAGTATCAGCAGCCCAGCGTAGTGGAGGTGGGATATCGGTGGGATCAGCAGGCAGGCAATGATGTTCAGCAGGGCAGAAGCGAAGAGTACCCAAACAGCGCTGAACTCTTCTGCCATCCTTCCTGCTGGAATCTGACTCACCAGGTAGCCCCAGAAGTAGGAACCCAGGACCAACCCCTGGGTAGGTTTGCTCCAGGCAAATGGACCATCCTAAAATAGAAGTCAGAACAAAGTCAAGACTGCAGCTGTTTGATTACAAAATTTTAAAACCAAAGTTGTTAAAGAATATGTACGAGGTGTGAGAGAAGCTAGGAGGATAAATATCCTTCAACTTGTAACATAGCAGTTTTTGAGGTGTTATGTTTGCCGTTGGTCAGAGACATTTTAATTACATGTGATTACGGAATACTCGCTTATGTTGTCACTTCATTTAATATCATATCCAAATTACGCTTTATCATATCAGTTAAACAAAATGCAGTATAATCTTTGGTTAATTTAATAGTTTATTGACATAGAGATCACGTGTAAGTATACTTCATTTGTTTCTAGACAGTATTCAGTATTCCATGTTATAGTTGTTATTTTTCATTTATAGCCTAGAGGGTAACAGTAATGCATGTTTATTAAACAAATGGTACCAAAGAAAATTATCCTGGTAGTCTCTCGTCTCACCATTGCTGGTTGGCGGAGACATATGGCGTGGTCAGACGACAGCCAATCGGAGGACAAGTGACAACATAAGTAAGGCAGGAGTAAAATCGAACGTAATTTTTTTTTAACAGATACAATTCCATCACCGTCAAGACTTGGCGTGTGAGGGAGAGTGATAAGTTTTGATGACTTAATTAGTGAAAACTTAACGTGCGTAGGTAGCACCAGTGACGGCAATTCTTTAAATATTTCGGACTTAACTTTATTCTATAAAATTATTTCCCCGCCTACGTACGGGGCCGTAACGGTGTAGGCAACTTCATGTTTGCCTCCTTTAAGTTCTGCAATTGCAGTTCATATATAATTGCTGCAAAAATGTTCTACACTTCATCCTCGATAGCAAGAATCGAGTGATAATTGCCTATTTTTTATGATAAGGCGAATGGAAGAAAACAATTGGCAAAAAAATATTTCGGCTTGACAATTTCACATTAATTTCTTCACATCTGATTCTACTGAAATGTAACAAACTGTTAGGTAATAGGGTAGATGCCCATAAAATATCAAAATGGGATAGATCCCTGTAAAATATCGTACCTCGAAAAATAAAAGTTTATGGGAAAAGAGAAGACTGTTCTCAACAAGTAAAATCTTTCCCAAAAGCAGTGACATGTGTAACAAAATATACTTTCTGATTGCTTGTGCGAAAAGAGGCAAGCTGATGTTTGCTGGAAGAATATAACTATTCAGGGGCATTCACAAAAAGTCAGTAACGTGGGTTATGAAGTTTCATAAAATAACAATACTGTTGCTGTAAAATTTTAAGAGGAAAATATACTTCTTTGTAGTTACAATAAATAATCCCATAAAAAGGTAATGCATTGCTTTCTAGAACAGTAGAAAAATTTAGTTTATTTACGAATTACTGGATTATGTAAGTGATGGATACTGTTGTGTTATTTAGGAGAACTGAATTAATTTATTTTAGGCTGTACGCTTTCTTCTTCACAAAGTCATGGTAGCAATTTTGACAGCATGCTTGAACTGGGATTTAGACTTGGACCATGAAGTGTTGAGACATGTTTGACACACGTCTCTTAGAATTCTATAATTTACTGATGAGGTGCGGATATTTCTATTTATTCTTCCTTTACCGCCATTTATTCAGAAAATACGTGTTTCGCCAAATATATAATAGTACTGGTTTAGGAAAGGTGCCTTAGTTACAAACATTTTGTTTTTAAGATTCTACGGAAGTTACAAACCCGAAGACTCAAAATAATGTTCAGCAACATACGAAATCCTAAGTTCCTGGTTATCTGTTCTGAAATAAGTGCAGCTTTAAACTTTACCTAATGTTGAAACAAACTATGTTAATTCCGAAAGTTAGCCATCTTTTTAAGCTATCGTAATGTAAATATTGGCACCTCCAGAAGATTTTTACTGCTTTAACTTATAATAAATATTTTTAAAAATAAGGTAACAAGTGAAATGATTTGTATACAGTTTGTGAGCTATGCTGATTCCATATAAATAGGCCTAATTGTAAATTTTACAATCTCGTATTCCATGAGGCAAATCATTGGTATTTCCCCCTTAATTTTTTTTGCGTGTATCTGTAGGCGTCGATGGCAGTGCCTCACAGTTCTTCCAAGATTTGGTACAACAGGTGCTCAAGGTTTTCAACATTGAACATTATTCTGCAGATCTGTAAACGGCTATCGCTTTCTTGGTATCAAGTTCTGAGGTTACGTCACCCCTTCTTCGCGTTTCGGGTAACTGTGAACACGAAGGCGCGATAAAAACGGGGAAAGCAGTAAACTATGAAAGAGGGAAACTTTTGGCAGTTAAAAATTAACAATTGTTTCCGCAAAAAAAAAAAAAAAAAACAGGTGGACAAAATGTAAACAAAAAATACTACAAAGCAAATCTAATCTGACCAAATGTTTCTACTTTCGGAGTATGATAGAAATAATCAGTTCCAGGTTTTGGAATTAATTTGGCTTAGTAAGAGAACGCCACAAAGACAACCGCGGAATCGATTCCCACACTAATCAAGTGCAATGTGTCTGGAATTACAAAGCACTGATTATGGCTCATGATCTGCGAGGAGCAATAGTAACGCCACTAATTTATTAATCTTGAAAACAAACAAAGGCTACAAAATCACAAGTAAAATGCATTATAGGAAAGGTTAACTTAGATTTCATATATACATGAACATCAGAGATAGACTAGGCTTGGAGAATACGCCCTCTTGAGACATTTTTGTACTTTGAACAGCTGAGAATCGTGCAAGAAATGAAAAGAATGCGATGGTTCGGGTAGCAAGCAAACGTCTGAATAAACTGCATCTCACCAAATATTATTTTGTCAGATTACGCACGTCGTAAGAAATCCGTTAACCTATAACACACTTCCGAACTTCATTCACATGCTCATACTCACCACGACGCATCCACGACATCTGATGCACCTTTGCTCAACATACCTACAGGTTTTATACCTCATCAAATACTTCACATATGTTATGCAGATTCTTCATTCTTTGTTTCTCATACACTGATCTTCAGGGGTTATTTTTACTCATCTAATTGCATATTACGTTACATTACTGCACTACATTGTTGATGCATGTCACGGAGGAGCCAGAATATGATAAAAAGGAAACAAACACGGATGCAAAATCAAACAGATCAGATCAGGATAGTTACTGTCGAAATAATACGTAACTACATCTACATACCTCTCAATCTGTATACATCAGTCTGCATTTCGTGCCTGAATATGGGAAAGCATTCCATTCCTGTTGTTGAAGGAAGCCTCCTCTGTGCCGCAGTAATTGTGTGGTACATTTTCTAAGCATATGTCCGTTTCAGGATGAGTGTTCTTCCGTGCTGTCTTTGTTGTGTCGTGCAGAGTTATTGGCATTTATCTGTACTTTCCATCCCCGTCCTATTTCTGTTTGATTAGTCGTTAAATTGTTTTTGTGTCCTTTGCCTTATGATATTTCACGTCATTCCTTCTAAAGATTCCTCTGTGTTGTACATATATATGTCAACAACAGCTAAATATTGACTGGTTTATAATGTCACCTTTTTGTCATAACGTGGAATTAATATGGTCAGGAAAATATCGCGGTTTAGGCTATACGCCACTGTCGTATGTATTTTCGACCCTCGCCTATCTGTTGATTGGCTGTTATCCCAGTGTGCAGCAAGTTGTAACTCGGACTAGATGGCACAGGATTCGGTGCTTGTTTACTTGCATGTTTGTTTTTGGCTCAGAGTTCACCTGGGCGTATCTAATAAAACTGAAATACAATTGCAAACATAACTGGTCATGTGCGTGTGTTTGAAGTCTATCTTTTCCTAAAACGAATTCGTGAAATTTCCTATTCCCTACAAATTATGTGTTTTCTACGACTTACAGTTATAGTTATGCAATGGCGCAGGTCTAACAATACTTCACTCCCGTCGCATGAATCATTATAAGATCACGGTGGCATGAACTGGCGCGTGCACACATTTTACAACACTCACACATCACCACATGCCAGTAAATAAAGGCACACCCATATTAACAGACATCGGAAAGAAACGTTCAGTCATTGAGGTAACCAAAAACAAACGCATCAATTCGTTGAACCACCAAGAAGTGTGGGCCTAGTTTACATTACGTTTCGCGAAGAATTCGGCTTTTAAAACCCAAGTCCCGCCCCCCAGTGCACGACGGGAACCATTGAGCACTGAACTGTGACAACAGTTGAGAGGTGGGCCGAGAAGAGTGGACAGGGCTCCGAACCAAGGGATGGGCAGTCAGCGACCGACAGGCTCCAAGCAACAGCTTTCCTTCTGGTGGCGGCTAACGCTGGTTCAATTCATGGCGAGTCTTTTCTTCGGTTATATTACTTGCTACTCAACCCTAAAATCCTCTAAGTCATTCCTGCGGATCCCGATTCTCCGAGGACCCAGTTAGACGCAGAGCCATGTAATGTTAAAAACTATTTAAAACACATAAGGATCTATATTTACTTGCAGATTATTATATCCCATGACCTAACAAACGAACATCACCATTCGTACCAACCAACTTTCTAAATACCCATATAGCGTCACCTAACTCAAATTTGAGCTTACGTCTAGAACACAATACAGGAGAAGGTGAAATAGCAATAACAGAATTTGAAGTAGCAACAAGCTCTTTCATAGCAAACGTCTTCCAAAATATTATGTCTCTCGAATCTATTTGACTCAAGTAATTTGCACCAGTCACTGTGCTGTTGTGTGGATGTCTGTAAAAGCATAACTTCAGTATACCAGATCCTCTGTGTGCAGTCATTCCTTGTAGAGCGAATCTAAACATGAAACATAACAGTCTGCAGCGTTCTTCTGCTGTGGTATAATCCATTCACGGTTACTTCACACTTTTCTGAAACCCTGCGGAAGTTCTACTTCCAGGATATTCTCCCTCCTCGTGAAAACTAAGTTTATCCAAGTCTATAAATCAACATCAAAGGACAACGCACCGAATTCGTGAGCACTCAGTTGTAATAATATTTTGCATGAGAACTATTTCTTACTAGGCGCTACCAACACACACGTTCTCTCGCTGTTTTTATTCATATTATTATAAATGAAATATTATAATTTATAAACAAAATATAGGTAAAACTTCAATGTAGGGAAAAAATATACACTTTTATGTCAACAGAGGTATAAAATGCTTGTGATACATGGCATATTTAGAGAATAACTAAACACGTCATACATGGGGTGATTATTCAAACGTTTGATTAAAAAAGTGTGAAGAAATCGCGAATAGACTATAACTAGCTTGACGAACACATTATCGTCCTTAGTAACATCACAATCAAAGGAGCAGATATTCCTGCTGAAGGCGCGTGTCACCACATCCTGCCGCTCCTGAGGACGGTCGTGTGTCAGTGTCCTCGCGCCAACTTACCTCCAGCACCTCGGCCTCCTCCTCGAAGTCGCAGACTCCCTCCAGCTGCCCGCCCTCAGCCTGGAGTTCGGTGCCGCCCTTGATGGCCGTGTGGTTCACCATGGCCACTATGGCCACGCTCATGTTGGACTTGTAGCCGTACAGAATGGAGAACAGGATGCATCCCAGCACGGCGAACACGTATCGCACTGGCAACACCCCTGGGGACGCGCCACGCAGTGCAAATGAGCATGACGTGTCGTTGGGCAGCGACTCTCCGCACACCCATCTGTTCCTTTCAATGCTAATAATGTAATCTTATTATATTTGATGTTCAATGGCAAAGGTGCAGATGAATTACATCGAAGGTTAAAAAAGACTATCATTTCACAAATATAAGTATAAAAAAAAATTACAGAAACAGGACATTGCCAACAAGACGACAAAGAACTAGGAAGCAACAGGGATCCTAACAGTTATTCAAACATAGTCATCAAACCGTTATAAACGCTGACAAAATTGTAAAATTCCTAACAGGGATCGAATAAAACTTATAACATGCACTATGAAAAACAATACAGGAATGAATAATGTCCTCGCCATGTACAAAAAGTAAAAAAAAATAACAAACAAACAATAAAGGGCGATAAACGTAAAAAAAAACTGTGCCGAAGTGACAACAATAAATACTGGTGCGGAAAAACCCAAGCTGAGAGGACAAAAAAATTCAGCACAGACTACACAAGACGTTACAAAACAATTCAAACCGATATGAGAAATGCAAAACCTAAAATTAGCGCGATGTTTCGGGGTCTGATGCTGGATGCGAACACAGTTGAAGTGGGCTAAATATGAGTTAATTTTGTGGCCCTGAAGGTGTTCACCCTAGGTTCATAAGCTAACTACATTTCAATATACCAAAAAAAAAAAAAAAGTTACTTTTATGAACACAAGTATAAAACGCTTGTGATACATGGCATTTTTAGGAAATAACTAAAAACGTCACGCATGTCGGCTCTCAAGACCTCGCTGTTAAGAGCCGCCCAAATATCTTCACTCACTCACGTCGTACGTGGGGAGATTTTTCAAAGGTTTGATTTATAAAAAATGTGAAGGAACCGCGAACATACTATAGAGCAAATACCTTTAACATACTGGGCGGCAGCTGCCTTGCTCACTTCGTCTTCGGGTCGCTCACTCCCTCCTCCCCGTGTCTTGACAACCTTCTAGGAGCACGCTCCTCGGTGACGTCACACATGTCGTGTGACGTCACCGAGGAGCGTCTTCTACATTTTTTTTTCTAACCGTCTAGAGAACGACACGGAAGAAATAAATGGAGTGGCTTCCTGCCTTGTGGGGAGAAGCAGAGAGAGACTCGGATAGGCTTGGAACTCTGTTCCGCCGGGGGGAGGGGGTAATGCTGTACCCGTGACGTATCTTTTATACGGGTGTTTTTTAATGTATAATTCAAATTTGTAGTGCTGATATATCAATTACCATTTGCATAATAGGGCTTTTTTTATTATATTTTATAATATTTAAAATAATATTTTTTTTTACTTTGGTAACGGTCATGTTTATTGCATTTAAATATTTTGTGGTTTTACTGGGGAAGTTAATAAAATAACCAAAATATATTTGTCCCCAAAAATACAGAACGAAAAAAAGTTAATTGATGTTTGCAACTTTTACAAACCCTACCACTTTACTACTTTCAGACCACTGACGGGGGAAGGGGAGGTGGTTGTCTGCTTTTGAAAAGTTTTACCTCTGAAGGAAGAAGAGACGGAGTACTCGTCGGTAAGCCACCGGCACATCATCCAATTGAATTTTTCATTTGTATCACTCTACTTTTCATGTTTAACTCTTCGAAATTCTAACTCATTCAATCTGACCATCATTTTTTTTATTTTGAGAAATAATTAATTAAGTTTATTACTGTATCAAATATTTATTCATTGTAATATCCCAAGTTATTAAATTATGTTTTGTTATGTTATCACTTATTACAGAGTTTCAAGCAACATCATTTTTAAGTGACCAATCGTTTATTTAAATATAATTAATCAATTCAAATAATGTTTAGTTTTTTTTAAGTTTATTGTGGTAAGAAAATTTCGAATCAATATTTGTTAAGAACTAAATAAAAATTTTTATTGTTTTAATTGGAATTATAATCATTTTAATTTCTACCATAGCCCTAAGTGCTAAACTCAGATTTAAGAAAAAAATATTTATTTTAAGTTTATGGTAAATTTTCAATCTGCTATTGATGTGATTAGGTAAAATATTTTATACATTTTAATTATTACATTTTTTTTATTAGAAATCATTAATTTCTAATTTAATATGTATTTAAATTAAATTCAGTAATAAAATATTATTTCATTTAATACAACCAATTACCCTACTAATTTATTAATGTCTTACTGAGATATATATCACATACATAAATAAATAAACTAATTATGCCAATCAAATTGAAACACTCCCAAACACAAATCTATGGCTATTAAACGTAATTTACCACATAGATTGGAACCAGCATTTAAAATTCTATCATTTTAATAAATATAATAAAATGTCAATGAACACTTTATAAATTATTAGACTATATGAATTAAAATAATGTATAATTATTTTTACAAACACAAAACCAATGTATTCCATGATTTGATAAATGTCTAAATCTACAATGGCACAATTATATTTATATTTCTAAATAAATCATAAATACTGAAATTACAAATTTTTAATAAATTTTTAAATGATATTTGTATATACACTATAACAATGTTATTAAAATTTCTGGGGCTTCCCTATCTTTTAATTACTATTATTATTTTTAAGGTAGTTATTTTATTTGTTCTAGTCAGGTTAATTTTTTTTGTTTGATTGACACATAGAATTACTACCTCCAACTAAACCACTTAAAACAACTAATACAGCAAACCAAATTGCTTTTTCAATCCATTTCTCACTTTCTTTCATACTTTCTATTAAATTTAACGAACATATTAATGAAAAAAGTTTACATTGTTTCAATACTTTATCATTCTTTTTTTTATGTAGTTATCAATATCTTATTTTTAAGTTGGCTAGTTTAAATATTTAATGTAATATTATTATGTATTATATTATTTATTATACTTATTATTTAATTTACATTACAAATATATAATAGAAAATTAAATAGAGAATTAATACCCATTTTATTTATTGCCTATCAAGTCTTGCATAATTTAGAGTGTATGCCACAGACAAGTGTAAATAACTTGGGTCGGGCCAGAGATAATTACTTTCACCAAGACAATGAACTGAAACAAACCGCAGGAATTGTCCGTCTGTGGTTGGTGTATCATACTCCGCACACACACATCACTCCGGCAAAGAGTCCAGATCTGAACCCAATCGAGCACCTGTGGAGTGAACTCAGAACAAGGGTAAGATATCATATTATACGTAGTAAGCTTCTTTGAGATAATGTCTGTTACGAGAATGGCAGAGTATTACGTCTGAAACTACAAGGTAATAGCTACATTCCACGACAAAGAGGTTCCGAAAGATTATAGATAGAAGGGGTATGTATACGAAGTATTAGAACTGTTTTGGCTTTGTTATATGTTTTATTTTCCGTCAATGTAAAAATACATTTTCACCGCGCAAAAAGTCTATTAATTTTAAGTTTCTAAATGGTGTTTTGTGAATGCTTGTTTTTTTTTTTTTTTTTTTTTGTNAGTTGCGAATGTCGTATGTTGGAAATTCAACGGGTTAACGTGTTTTCGGAGGACTTGGCAAAAATAAAGAATATTTTTCTAAGGCACAAGTGAACTGCGGTTTCAGTGTGATTGGGCAAACATCGCCACCATTGAGGCCACGGTCACCTCCCACGCCTGCTGGTTAACCTATGCTAAGATAGGAGAGTAGAAAACTGGCATGTAGGCCTACACCGTAGAAACCCCTCGACAGGAAATAATTACAAACCTGCATGCAATATATCAAGTAAAAAGAAGTAAATAAATAAATATTTCCCCTGTAACAGGGAATGGGAAATAATATTCTTCATTAAAAATGCGTTTAAAAAAATTGGAAGAGAAAATTACATTGGCTAAGAAGGGGGGGGGGGNTATTATTTCAATGGTAATTTAGTGCTGACATTATTTAATTTTAAAGCAGTGAAAGGGTGGTGTCAGGAGGCGAGGGGGCACAAATTATTATCCACCCTCCCATGCTACCCTCCCGGTGTTGCTCCCACCATCCATTTTATTTTGGTGAACAATGCCACACCTGAGATTAGTTACGCCTCTACCATTAGACATTCTAATTTTGTTTATAATTACATATTAAAGGCACTCAACACTTGTGACCACCAAAAAATGTACTTTTGGGGCGCTACAAAAACGTCGTGTTCTCTACAAAAAAAGGTTTGGCATGGTGATTTACCAACAAAACACTTTGCCGACGCCACAAAATATATTTTTTTTTTCAGTGTTCGCGCTTAATTTAAAGCCAATTTGCGGGTATGCTACTACAAAAGGCTGTAGAAATATCACTACTCCTACCTGCATATATCTTAACAGACGCACTGAATGGCATGCGCCCAGTAATGTTGGCAACGGCGGAGAGAAAGTAGTTCCATGTATTAACACAGAATTAAAAGAGTTAAGCAAACATGTCTAAAAAAATTATATGATTTCTTTAATTTCCTGTTTTTTTATGCATCTAAGCGTAATAATTAGCAGATTTGAATAATATTTACTTTTCTAATAATTTCACAGTTTCCGTTGACTGACGCGTTTAAATAAAGTGACGAGGCCCATGGTAGTGTTAGGTAATTTTACATAAGGCGGAAGAATACACAGCGCGCACACAAGTAAACCTCAAGCAGGGCTTTTAAAACTACTCAATTTACCGCGAACAGCCTAATTAGACCTATGAACGTAACCTAACACAGCTGTTTCTTATAGGTACGTTGTAACTAAAGCCGCGGACACACGAGTGGTACTAAACGTATCCATTTTAAATTCGTACGGCAGCCATGTTTAAACATGTTTGCGAACGGAACTATTTTCAATGGTTACACGTCAATAACCGAATGCAAACGAAATGATAGTCCTAATTTCGAAAACATGCTCCAATAATTTATTTACAACCGCTTCCGCTACATTTGAACGTTGGGTATTTTATTAATTTTAAGGCAACTTGCCTTACTTTTATTGAATAAGTATAGCAAATGTGTTTTTTTTTTAACTAGCGTATTACTTATTTATTTATTCAATTAATGCCAAAATTCCCGCCAATTCGAGTCATTTTAATATTACTGTCCATTTAATTGATAGCAGTCAATGATAATGCAGCACAGGAGAAAATTCGTTCCAATTTATTCACGCTACTTTGAACAAGAAGCTACTTCGCTGGTAACAAGTTCGTAGCCACTGTAACCGCGTGCATAACTGAACATGTTCGAAATGATGTAGTTTCGAAGTGTTTAAATTGGTTGTTGTGCTCTAATACACTGAAGAGCAAAAAAAAAAAACTGGTATAGGCGTGCGTATGCAAATAACAGAGTTATGGAACCAATCAGAGTAACGCGATGCGGTCGGCAGCGCCTATATAAGACAACAAGCGTCTGGTAAAGTTGCTAGATCGGTTACTGCTCCTACAATGGCAGGTTATCAAGATTTAAGTGAGTTTGAACGTGGTGTTATAGTCGGCGCACGAGAGATGGGACATAGCATCTCCGAGGTAGCGATAACATTTGGATGTTCGCGTACGACCATTTCACGAGTGTACCGTGAATATCGGGAATCCGGTAAAACATCAAATCTTCGACATCGCTGCGGCCGGAAAAAAATCGTGAACGAACGGGACAAACGACGACTGACGAGCATAATTAAACGTGGCAGACGTGCAACCCTTTCTCAAATTGGCGCAGTTTTCAATGCCTCCTGCATACCTTCAGACATGAGTCGAGTCCATGCCACGTCGTCTTGCGGCAATTCTGCATGCTCGCGGGGGCCCTACACGATATTAGGCAGGTGTACCAGTTTTTTTGGCTCTTCAGTGTACGTTAACCTGCGTGTTAATGCCGGATTTGTGGAAGCACGGTGGTTAGGCTCAATTCATAAACTTTGTTTGGTAAACTTGGTTATGGTTGAAACTCAGAATTTCAGCGATTGAAATAATGTATAACTAAGGTAAGCATATTATGTATTTCCTTAAAATTCTAATAACTCTTTTGACCAATATGAGAGTACAGTTTACCTCAGCTGTAAGCAGTGACGCACGAAAAGCTTATAAATTTTAACTTAGAATATAACTGCTTTGAAATGGCAAAGAAGTAAAATGAACATTATTAACAAAGCTGAAAAACAACACCTATTCTTAAAATTAAGACGCATTTATGCGGCAACAGTGGAGGGTACGAGAACGAAGTAAAAGGTTAACTTACCTAGTATCATATTAGTGCACATTAATTAATTTGTTGATTTAGCTTCACCAGTGTAGTTGCATAGTATGTAAAATATTTACATTCATTTGAAACGTTTAGGTGACATAACTACATTCCTTAGATAACATTATTCAGAACAACAGCAATCAATTTCCGATTATGTTGGGCGTTGCGATGTAAATATCTTACGTCTTTTGTTTTGTAAAAGAAAACAAAAATTAAATACAGTTCACCAAAGATGATAACGTCCAGAAAAGCCTGAAAAATATACCGTTTGATTTTCAATAATTGCGATTCTTCACATCATAGAGGTGAGCTATAAAACAAGCAAACATGATAATAAGCATGTTAATTGTTTGTGTTTATTTACTTTACGTTATAACAATGGTTTCTGAAAAGATACTTTTAAAATCTCTATCTTTTAAAAGGCGTTACCTTCTATATTTGCAGCACATAGTGTTAAATGCTTTTGAAATAAAAAATAGGAACAGAATAAGTATTCGTGTCATAGCTTTGTAATTTTCAGCTCTGGCGTAGCAGATGCGGCCATTAATTACTGTCCCTAACTCTTGTTGAAGATTTTTATTTATTTTTATACTTAATATTTACAAAAGCGCCGGAACATACGATGGCCCTTGTCAGTTATCGGGGACATTAGGCCGTGAGGTTAGACAACTCGCCTCCCATCAAGGCGAACCGGGTTCAATCCCCGGCCGGATCACTACGGATTTTTTCGCAAGTGGGAATCGTGCCGGACGATGCCGCTGGTTGGCGGGTTTTTATCGGAGATCTCCCGTTTCCCCGCGCCCTTGCATTCCGGTGCTGCTCCGTACTCACCTCATTTCGCCCTCATCGGCTCTCAAGACCTCGTTGTTAAGAGCGGCTCAAATATCTCAACCTCAACCTCTAAAAGCCCAAATATGCAAGCTGCAAGTAGAAATAATTATAGGCTGTTCAAGAAAAAATGAGCACTTTTGAAATCCCTGCTCAAGATATACTTGTATGCACGTCGTGTACTTTTCCACCGTATGTGAAAATAACATTGGTATTGGCCTGGTCACTTTAATTATGCGTTGGTCAAGTAAAACTATAAAATTATTTGGAAAGTAAATATTTTAAAAATGTGCTAATTATATTACTTATATGTATTTAAAAAAACATAAAGTAAAATAAATAATTTATTTACTTACAATTGTTTACTTAACACTTTTAATTCAACGTCAAGACACGGAACTACTTTCTTTCCGCCGTTGCCAACTTTACTGGGCGTATGCCAGTCACGTGTGCCCGTTAAAACACACGCAGGCAGGGGCAGTGACATTTTTCAAAGGTCGATTTCAAAACTGCTTATTTTACCAGGAACAACCTCTGATAATCTTCATTTTCTTTTATCGACTGGCCCAAGCAAGCTGGCGCAGTGGTGACACGCAAGACTGACATTCAGGAAGGCGCGGGTTCGATTCCCGGCCCGACTGGCCTGGTCTAGGTTTTCCCCACAGTTTCCCAAAATTACTCCAAGCGAATTCTGGGGTGATTTCTTGGTACAGGCTGAGGCAAGAGGAGATTCTCAGGGATGACGTAGAAGCCTCAGTGCAGAAGTAATGGACTATAGCATGTGTGCTACTTTTTAATGAGTTCTGCGCTATACCCCGTTGCTGGTAACTTCAAATTTTTCTGAAGACCTGCTGAAGTTCTAGTTTCACACTATTCCACCGCCTCATGCAATCAAAGCAAAACCAATTATACAAAATTACACCAAAAGTAAAATGCGCCGCACTTGAGATCACAAAAGTTTAATAATATTTTACATGAGAACTATTTCTCATTTCATGTTGCCAATGCACTTATTTGCTCTCAGCCTTTATTATCATTAATTATAAATGAAATGTAGTTTACAGATAAAATATAACTAGGAGTTCAGTTAAAACAAAAAATAAGCGTGGACTCCCGCACTGGGCGTGGGCGCCATGCTACTTCGTTATGCGTTGTCTCGGCTCTTTGGGGGAGGGGGGATGACCAACTTCGACCATCTCCTCCCCCCAGGCTGACCCGCTCACTGCTATGTCGCCCCACCCAGCAGTTGCGGAGATGATTGGCATCCGACCGGGCTGACGTCACAGCTCCTCCTCCCCACTGCCGGAGGAGCAGACGACTTTAGAGGATGAACAAGAATTTTGTGGTAATATATCCCTCGGCGCAACGAGTCATTGGGAGAAATTTCCGTTCTATGGTCGACGACACTATAAATACCACCGCAGCTAGAGGGTCGACAGTCTTTGGGGTAGCCATCTGGCTGAAGTACAGAAATTAGATAAAGTCGGGTACAGTGTGAGACATCAGCAGAGAGAACAGACACGGCGGCAGACGAGTGTTGTACTCGACGACGGGCTACTGTGCATGAGGGTGCTCGGAGCTTTCTAGAACATTCCAGACAGGTGAAATGTGGACTTAATTACCATGCGACTGTATGAATGTGTGATATTAAATCTATTTTGACACACTTTTGATTGGGGCTGATTTTCGTAACATGATTGCATTGATTTCTTTGAGGTGATTGTGAATTGTATTGATTAAATTGATTAACTTTTAATAGCCAGTGATAGCAATCGATTGTGAGATATTATGTCGAAAATATTTTCTTTGTAGTATTTGTAAATAAATTAGGAAAATATTATTAACTCTTTCATTTAATTAAGACCTCCATCCCTTAAATTACCTGGCTAGGCCCACTGACTTTGAGCAATAGAAATAATACTTTTATAATAATACTTTTATTTTAACTGTCGTATAAAAAGTTTGTGATAAAATATGACATAATTAGGAAATAACCAAACGGGTTCATTTTTCAAAGGCTTTATTCAGAAACTGTGAAAGTACTGCGAGCAGACTATACCAAAATCGTCAAACAAGTATGATTTATGTTGTATGAAGGAAGAATGCAGATCTATTGTGTAACACTGTAAACTATTTTGCACCAATTCACTTATTTAAATATTTTTTAAGTAAATTACTGAAAGCCTATTTTTAATGAAAATTTATGCATATCTCTTTCTGGAAGATTTAGAAAGCATTATATGAAACAAGCACACTTTGAGCCTTAAAATGAATATTTATTAATGCGCAATTTTTATGTTTAACCGGCTCAATATTATTTTTTATGTGATTTATTTTTAATGGCAAGAGATATTTACTTCTTTTGAAACAGAGTAAGAATTATGATTACGAGAGATCTGGCGTAATGTATTTTTAATTGTAGCTGTGTGGCTGTGGCTGTGGCTCGCGATCTTCGGCCCGACACAGGGGGTGCTCGGAATACTTCGACTCGGAATTGTTGAATGTACTTGAAGATACTCAGCAGTTATGACCACTAGCCATTCAACTATATATATCTGTTTCTAGGAGTCGGCGACCATATTGGTTTTTTAGGCATAGAATATGTCAAATCGTAAATCTGTTTTTATTACAACATTAAATTTTTTTAATTAATAAAATTTATTTGAAATTTTTTTTTTATGTATACCAAAATTATACATAAGGAATTGCGGTAACGTTCAAAAGCCTCATATTCAGTTACTTCATTTCCGGTCTCCTCTCTTGAAGTCTAATTATTAAACGATGTTAGAATTTGTACATTATTCACTGCCTCGACTGTTTTGTAGAAATAATATACTACTTAGAAACATATACATATTTTATATGTTTGTATATGTGACCAACCCAAGCCCATAATGTAAGTAGCATTCCTCCACAAAAGTATGTTAAAATCATGGTATGGATCAGCATCTACCAACACTTTCATAGCCATAGTTATCTATGTTTACGAACCAATAGTACTAGGCCCTTGAGATATGGAATGTACAATGCCAACTCGGGTGATAGGCAGTCTTATCTTTCACACTCTTCTCAAACATAAATACTTCGATCTATCCCAATCCTCCTCACCAATACTCAGCAATCCTCCTCCACAATCCTCTGCAATCGTCACCAATTCTTGCCAATTCTCCTCTGCAATCCTCAGAAATCCTTACAAATCCTCAGCAATCCTCCTCACCAATTCTCGCTAATCCTTAGCAATCCTCCACAGTCCTCACCAATCTTTACCAATCCTCAGCAATTCCTTTCACAATCCTCTGCAACCCTCCTCTACAATCTTCAAAATCCTCAGCAATCCTTCACAATCCTCACCCATCCTTTAAACAATCCTCTTCAAAATTTCTTAGCAATCCTCACCAATACTCAGAAATACTCTAATCGTCTACAATCCTTAGAAATAATCTGCAATCATCAGCAATCCTCCTCAACAATCCTCAGTAATTATCCTTCACAATACTCACCAATCATCTGTAATACTCCTCGCCAATCCTCCTTCGCAATCCTTACAAATCCTCCTCCTCAGCATTTTCCACCAATTCTCACCAAACTGCCTCACCAATCCTTAGTAATCCTTATCCTCAGCAGTCCTCTACAGCAATCCTTCCCAATTGCCACCAATCCTCCTCCTCAGTAATCATCACTAATACTCTGCAATCCTCACGAGTTCTCGCCAATCCTTCGATCAATCCCGATCTCTCGTTCGATAATTCGATCAATACTTCGGTTAGTTTTCTGTCCTCACCCATACATATAGAAATTACATTAATTTTCCAACTGTCCCCAAATTTGTACATGTTGCCTGAATTAATGTTTTGTATGCAGTCCACTTTCTGTGCATTATTTATACCTAACACAACCTTACTGAATCCTGTTATAATTTGCTTACTCTTACATTTCTCATGAATGGAATGACCAGCCATCAAGTGAAGTGGTGTTTTATTTCTACCTTTGTTTAGAAAAGTATCTGGAAGAAGGCTTTAATTCTACACGATGAGACAGATCCTGTTTCATTAAGTAGAATATTTTCACTGTTGTCTTCATCAGTATCCTTCTCTTCGTCCACTCTTGGAGAAATATCTGGTTGACTGTTATTTACCGAAGAAAGGACATTCAGTTTGTTAACATGTAATAATTCTGACAAAAAGTCAACCAAAGGTTGATGGATCTTCGTTTTTTTCCCAAGAGTTGTTTAGCTGGTTTGCATCACCAATTTCGTTGTCAAGATCAAATTCAGTTTCCAGAAGGGATTGTCTTAAAATTTGGGCAGCAATTCTTACCGAGTCAACCGAACGAAGCTTATCTGCTACATGATCATCTGTTAATGTTGAGGAGAAGACAAGGAGAGGTTGGTTCCTGAGTGTTGGCTTGGAGAACTGTATTTGGCTTCCAAATGTTTTTATCAAGTAAAGTTTCACTTCCTTTTTGTGAACACGTGCTCTCCGAATGTTCTATTAGCAAAATCCCGAATTTCACTGAGTGCAAGACCATAACCACTGTCCAGAATATCCTGAAGAAGTTGTTTCACGACTTAAATAGTTTGACCCTTTGATGGTATTTGTGGTTTACATCCATTTTCCTGGATTTGTCTTTTAAATTTTTGAATTTATGCTTCCAAACAGAGCTTATGGTAGTACGTTTCTGCTCTAAAAACATGCAATTCACTTTAGAGATCACACATTATAACAGACACATCGTATTTTAAAAACAACGCAGCACCAATAAACAATGCGGCTCGATTGCTTTCACTTATTCGATGTTTTTGTTTTGTTTTGCTGGGCTTCTGCTTCCCTCAAATAATACATAGCAATTTTGTAGGGTCTACACTTGGCGATGGTGAGTTTCGTGACATAGTTTCAGATCTTAGTCTTTTACATGGAATGGCACTGGAGACTTGAAATGTTTCTCTGCTTGGTTCCAAGCGCAAAATACCTTCATTTTTCACTTTGTATTCTAAGAAGAGTTTTCTTAAGGGTGTAAGATTTATAACACTCGTTTGTACAATGATACACGAATTCGTAATCACACCCTATATCATGAATGTGGTCTAAAACAATGTCCTTTCGTGTTTCAGCTGCAGCTATAATCTTTTGCCTTCTCTATGATGTACCAGTTATCTTTTCTCCTGATTTATGTTTTTGACATACGATACACATTGAGGTGTCCATCTGTGTAGTGCTTCCTGTGCCTCGACAGAGTTGCAGACCAACCAGCTCGACACTGTCTGCCATTTTTGCACATCACTCGACCTGAAACACACAAAATCACAATGCACATCATAAAACTAAAAATGAAATGTAATCGCTTGCAATTATAATTCTCTACGCACCAGGTTTTTGAAACACGTCCTGAAACCACGACTAATAGCAGTATGCAAATCTGTATAAAATTTAATGTGGTAGACTTTTTATTATGAAAACAGGCGTATCTTGTAGGAAATGTAATAGTAAACACAAATAATAGATAAAACTCTGCACATCAGTAATACTAAGTAGAGATATGTTGATAAAACTTTTAGGTGGCACAGTAAGTAAGGTACTATAAGAAAATGGCGCTGTAAAAAACTCAGGCCCGGAATGCCAGATGTCTACGCAAGATTTTTTCATTCCTCTGGACTTGCTTTAACAGGATATGAAGAGGAATTTCGTCCACTTCGAAATTCCTATGGATCTTTATGGCCGGGGACTGTATTAGCAGTTCCCAACACAAATTATTTCGACTGCGTCATGGACAATGGAGCACAGTTGCTTGATTAAATGCATGCCACAAAAATGCTTACCAAAAATGAATACAGAAATATACTTACAATCAAAATTTTGCGAAAGCACTAAAATATTTCCACTGCAATCGTGAAGGTCTTGCTTATTTCATTTAGTTTTACTCGAAAAAAAACGAGAATAATGCAGACATAGTATATTAAAATCCACTGTAGTGATGGCTTGTCTTGAAGTACATTTTACTTGCAATTTTGACATTATTCAGAACTGCTAAATTTTTATTTAGAATTTTAATAGATTTGTCTCGTGTGTATCTGTACGTATGAGACAATCGCACATCACCTCACCACTGCAACAATCACACCTGTTAAAAAACATACACTTTCAAGTTCTGAGTAAAGCTGCGAACCGATAACTACCTGCTGCACTACCATGCTGTAAAATCTCAGAAGATAAACAAAAGGATATATAGTGCAGCATTCAAACTGCACCGACTGGAAAAATTATAAACAAGCATGCGACGTCTTCCTGATGATTCAGGAAGGATTGCATGGCCAAATGCATAGGAAGCATAGTTGAACATTGGGGAAGAAACAGGGAATAATAGTTATCAAGGTACAACAGAGAGCTCTGCCTTCAATAGACTTTTGTGAGATATCTGGTGTGGCAGATGTGCCATTGATGTGAAAACAGGTATTGTACAGGTCATACTGTGTGCCGATTTTCACATGTGCAGTGGAAATGTTTACAGTGAATAAGAGAGATGTACGAAAAATAAAAACGATGGGCATGAGCTTTATGAGGAGCATGCTGACAATAAGAAGGTGGAACGAGGTTTGAAACGATGTTATACAGGCACGAGCAAAACTAAAGGGTTTTAATAAGATTGTTGAAAAAGT
This sequence comes from Clitarchus hookeri, assembly GCA_002778355.1. Taxonomy (NCBI): domain Eukaryota; kingdom Metazoa; phylum Arthropoda; class Insecta; order Phasmatodea; family Phasmatidae; genus Clitarchus; species Clitarchus hookeri. The sequence continues at coordinate 246,417 of NQII01002320.1, forward strand.
TTTAATTAAATTATATCGAAATGTACAGAAAATGAGAGGAGATAAGCTGCCGAAACAGATGATGTAAATTAAATACATGAGAAGCTGGCCCCAGCGAAGATGAAGAGAAGGAGATGGGAAGGAAAAATAATGGCAAGAGTACAGGAGTGTTTGGGGACTGGTATGTTGGCCTGCAGACCAGGACAGATCAACAGGAAACGGCAGGTAAAATCGCAATAAATATGCAACGCGAATACACACAGGTGGTTTGTTTGCTCGGCAACCAGTACAGTGTGTGCTATTGACACCAACCCATTGGAGACAGTGTTTGCTGTGGTGCCGGGAATACGAAAATTGGGGAGCTCAGCAGTGGGATCTAGTGCTCTTTACAGATCAAAGCCGATTTAGTCTCACTAGTGATTCCAGATATCTATACATCTGGAGATAGTGGGGAACACCCAATAACCCCTCCAACATCATTGAAAGGCTCCGGTTTGCAAGTGGCAGAGTTGCCATTTGGGGAGGCACAATGCTCGGTGGCTGTGGAGCTCCGCATCTTCCAATGTTCGGTCACTGTTGACTGCTATTGTACAGAGGTTCTCCTTCATCACGTGCGTCTTATTTGGAGTGCTGTGAGTCCTGAGTTCCTATTCATGGACGACAATGCTACACATCATACAGTGGCTGTCGCTGAGCTGTTGGAGAGTGAAGATATTCATCACATGGATTGGCCTGAAAGGTCCCTGGATCCAAATCAAATCGACCATGTGTGGCACATCGGGAGATGCCTGGCGGCACATCTTCATTCGCCAGCGACTACACAGCTGCGATAGGCGCTACAAGAGGTATGGGCTATGATGCCTCAAGAGCTCGCCATCAACCACGTACTGAGAATGAACAGTTGGTACACATCCTTCATCGCAGTGAGTGGTGACCATATCTCCTATTGAAAGCTGCATTTTTCTTGCCTGCCACATGTGACTTTGTTATTTCTGTATTTTGTCCTGCTTTGCTCGAAATACATTTTTGAATAAATATAATTTAGCTCCTTTGGATTTATTTCTTGATCAATGTTGTTCACTTTTCCCATACTCTACATATTATGGTATACATCTCTACGATATTATGGTATGCTTTGTGCTTATTCGAAACACTGCTGCGTGATATTACATGTAGAAATGTGCCCCATCGTTAATTTTTGCTTACAAGTGTATTAATGTACACATACAATGAACAATATAACATTTATTGTCAATTGCTTTAGCTCTTCTGGGAATCTTAAATTTGTTTCAGCAACATTATATTTGTGTCATAGCACAAATAATACAAAGACGATGTCACTTTTGAGCTCTGTAATCTCAGAATATTACAAGTTAGCAGCACCGTATGATTAAACATTTACATTGAACATTTACAAGAAAATATTACATGTAAAATTCTAAACGCCAAAGGCTTACAATGCAAAAAAACATAGCTCAAAAGTACAATAAATATTTAACTTACAAACAAGCCAAGTAGTGTAAATCGTTCCAAAAATATCAAAAAGTAACTCTGTTTACTAGAAATACTTCAAACACTCATATAAAAAGATTAATTTGCTGCGCAATTGCTTATTCAAAAGTATTATGTTACTCCAAATTATACAATAAAAATTTAATTGAAAAAACGAGCAGAGTAATATTCAAACTTTTCAAAATTACAAATAGTTTCTTTGATGACTAGATAAATTTAAGGAATTTAGTGGAGCAATTTGACCAAAGGAGGACAGTGTTTCAGGCCCAGTAAAGCCTCCTTTACGTAAACATACAAATTAAAATCTGAAATCAAATATTACGTTAAAATAGTGAATCGATGGAGGCAGTCCATAATAGACCCTAACCATAGCTCCATTGAATAAATAATTGACGACGACAATTAGAACACTTCAACAGACTACACCCAATGCGTAAGTCGTGGTTTCACAGTAGCGACAATTAAACTTTAAGTAAATGATTGGGCAGCAGAAAAAAACTATGTACAATACGTAAAGCAACTGAAACAATACAGAGAATCAACAAATTAGTTAGGCGGAAACTACAATTTAGGCAGGTGTCCAAACCGAGAATTTACAAAAAATATAACTCACTGCAAAGCCCAAGACAAACACAATTACCACGCCACGCATTTATTTCAAAAACACTGAACTGGCCCACAAATTAAAAGCTGCGACCACGACTCGCCGTTTTACGATCTCCAGCATAATAAGCCGCTCACGCAACTACATTATTTAAACGGCGTCTCATAGCACCCTCGTCCAAGGACGGGTTAACTGACAATTTTAGCTCATATTACAACTTAGATTAGCTCAAGCAGGCGTCAACCCGACGATCTTCTTCACAGGCGTAGAATGAGGAGTAGAATGAAGGCTGCACAAGGCGTGTAACAACTTAAATAAACTAACCCCTGAATTAAAAAAAAGCTGACGTACAATAAAATGAGGGAAATGAGGGGAGAAAACAGGAGGGGAGCCGAGTCGGCCAAGGAGCAGGCCGCCTTACAGAGGAGCGAATAATAAAAAATATTAAAAAAATGCTCGTAGCGGCGCCACCGTCATATATTAAATGAAAATTATTAGATATGCTTAACATACAGCCTCCGGTAGCATTGTTTTAAATAAAATCACTATTTTTTTTTCAAATATTTCTTTGCCAATATTAAGTTACCTTTGGAGAAACGTCACAGCTTTAATCATTGACGTGCTAGAACATATAATACTAATATTAGTATGGTCAGTTATGCTCCACAGGATTAATTATATTCATAACAAAACTACCGGCATGGGAAAGAAGTGCAAACAGGTATGCGAATTAAGGAAATCTTGAACATAATTTTCTGTCACAAAGCACGTATATCTGCATTTTGGCAATGCAAGTCAACATAATGAAACACAGGTATACGGTGTAATGAAAAGATTTAAGCAGTTAACACAGATCTGATCATAGCTTTATTCCTCTAGTTTTACTTGTTAAATTTCCACACGTATGTCAAACATTAAAAAACCATAATGTTAACACAACTTATTACATTATCAAAATGTAACCATATCTTCTTACTTAATATTGGTATAATATTTTCCCTTAAAATGAAAATATACAAAAAAAAATTATATTAGTAAAAAAATATAAATACACAATTATTTAACAGCACAGCTTCTGCTGCAGCTGCATTGCTTGTCTGAAAGCAGTTCTGAATTTTGGCACGTATCACACTGCACGCATGCAAACACAGGCACGCCAAAGAGTGTCACTGCCCAGGCTACAAAATCAACACGAGGCACACGATTTGCCGAGATCACGACGCGTACTAACAAACACGATGCATCACACATCTACAAATTCTCCGACTCTTGCGCGTCATTTCCTTCACTTTTCTTCCCGTTTGCAAGAGCTGCTTCGGGGTGGCCATGATCTTTGGGCTGGTTCCACGGCTGCACCGCGCCAGACCCAAACATCATGTAGATCACTGCCTCCACCAGGAACAGGCCGGCTGTTATCAGGAAGATGATCCTCCACTGGCCGATGGTTTGCTGCGATTGTAACAAAATGTGTTAATGCCCTGGCAACACAAAAATTATAAACGAACATGCAACTGTGATCATACCAACAGAAAATTATGTTGTGTGAAAGCCCAACTGAAATGCTTGTGGCAGATACAAATGCACATCACCAGAATGAGAGGAACCCACATTAACAGAAAGAGCACCGGTAATCAGTTACATTTTTGAACAGGTTGTTAAATTTTTAATCCCTGTTATAGTTCATTTCATATAAGAAGGCCACTTTCTGACAGTCAGTGAGTGGCAACTTAATATATTGAAAACAAATAACCTGCCATTTACAAAATCCTGTATCAGCTGATGCACGAACGAACAAAAGTTAATATTACGTTGGCTATTCTGAGAGCAGTGCCGAAGCACATCACACAAGCAGAAGATACGCGGATAAGAAAGAGTTCGTAGATTAATTAATACATTTTATTTTACGTGGTCATAAAACAGCAGTTTTTAGTTTTAGAAACGAAACTTCGTGATAAAATAGTAATGTATAGGTGTTCAAAATGAGATGCACAATAAAACGATACGTATCCAAATGTGACGAAAAAATCCAAAGTTTCCAGACTCTCAAACCAGGTGCTGCCATCTTGTGAGTTAAAAGCGCACCATCATTTGCAATATGCCCTTCCATGCCATCTGTTATCCATATCCCGAACTACACCCAGAAACATATTATAGATTTGTTGTTTAAAATAACGTATTCACGCGCATATACAAATAATTTTATTTTCCCGCGAGCTCTGTATAATTTTGAAAGTCACATATATTTCGTGTACCGCGTTTACGAACGACCCTACACACGTCCACCAAGCTCCGTTTACGAATGCAGCGCCACCCAAGCAGTTCACCAATTGCCACACGGAGCAGCACCTCCTGGACGCGCTGACTCGCCACATCAAAGCCTATTCTTGACACACCTGTTGATGGCGAATGGATACATAAACTAAAAAACACGGCGATTTTCAACTGTCAAGAATGTGGCCTTCTTATATGGTACACAGTATACCAACGTACACTGCCGTGTCAGATTTTATTGGATACACTACAAACAGGAATAGTTGGATGTGCAGCTGTACCATGACATCTCAGAAATGGACAAGGTGCATGATAGAAGATGCCCGATAACTGGGATACTGAATTTCCAAATATGCATAGACTTTCAATGCTCGTAGATCTACCATGTCATGTGTGTAACAAGGAAACCACTTGAAAGGTGGTGTTATGGCCCACAATGCACAATGCAGCTTCCAATCACAGTTGTTCAGTGATTGCAACCAGTACCATCTGTCAACAATTACCATGGTAACAGACAAGCCACAGTGGGTGTAATGACATTCACATTCTATGCATGTGGTACCAGACATATATACAGCAAGTATGTGGAGCATTCTTTAACTTCCATGGGGCATGGAAGAAGAAGACTCATCAGAGTGCCACAGTGAACAAATGTCAGGCACGGAGCCTTGTCTGATCTTGTGATGTCACTAATTGGACCCTGGAGTTCTGACAAAATATAGAAAGTTTTGATGAAACAGTTTATTTTGTTTTGAGCTGATGGTAGAGTTCAGGTGTGGTTCAGGCCCAGTAGAACAATGGACCATAGCCGTCAACAAGATACCATGCTGGTGTGAACTTTTTGCACATGACATGGGTTGCTGTTGATCCATCTGAACACCCCCTTCTTCTCAGCACGATAATACACCATAACACTGGGTCCATGGAGCATTCTGAAGAGTTCCAATAATGGTGTATCCTTGCCACCTTCGCCTGACAAGACTCTGAGTACTTCATTGGACGAGCTGGAGAGGTCCATCCATACACAAGATCCCCTACCAGATGAGAAAACTATGCAGAAGGGGGGTCAATATATCCCCACTATAGAAACTGGTGCCACACAGAGTTGATGCACTTCGCTCGGGTAGAGGGTTTCCTACACAATACTAGACACTTACCCACGACTTGGTCACTTCTGTTTATAAGCATAGATACATACTGCACACATATTAACTGGTAACTAAATGAAATAGTACTCAAGATGAAAAAGAGATCTGAAAACATTTTGAAGTTTTGCTGTTGCTACATTTACAGGCATATACAATTCCAAGATTAAGTCTTTGGCTAGTGTGTGTGTGTGTGTGTGTGTGTGTGTGTGTGTAAACAGCTTCACGATTTTTCTCCTAAAAATTGTTAAACAGAAAAAAACTTATACAACAAATACTGCAGTGCTTCAAAACATAACAATAAGCTGAATCAGTAAAAGGAAGTCCCCACTTACATTTCCATGAGTGAGTTGTCCAACCAATACTGGAACCAGGAAACCAGGAACTGTTGCAATTGTGTTAGTGATGCCAATAAGGGTTCCTATTGAAATAAAACATAATACGTACATTTTCAGTGCTACTGAAGTTTTAACGCAGTACTTATCAAGTATACATATTTTTAATACTATTATAAATGGGCCTCAATTTGATAATTTATACACACCCCAAAAAGATTTGCACCACCGGGATTTCAGAGTCATTAGGTTGCTCATGGCTGAAGAGTAAGTACGGGATGACATTATTACTGTCTGTACAGGTCAGGATACCTCGCCAAACTTGACGAATGTCTTTTTGTAATGGGACGGCTTTATTCCATACATTTGTTGAGGTGTGTACTTAATGTATTTAAAGAGAATTCAATGTAGAGAAAAAGAGAGCTAATTAAACTAGGTAAATGCTCTTGACACCAGAAAAAAATAATCCGTAAAATATTTATGATAGAGCTAATTTTGAATGCAGAACTCACATTTTTAAGTTTCATTCGCCCTTAACACATACGTTTAACACTTTTCCTGCAAATGAGTTGTCAACTATGCATGATGATACAGACAAGCTGCTTGCAGCATAGGCTCACCTGCGAAGTTAGGTGCAATGTCGATGTGATTTGAGAGGAAGCCAGAGAACATTCCCCCTAGAGTCATGGTGCCGACGGTCATGAGCGCAACTGCGGCAGTCCTGTCGCATCCGGCGAAGCTCACTCCTATCAGACACGCACACGGCACCAGCGATGCTGAGGAACACACACACACACAAGAACACTGTTATACTGGAGAACAAACCCAGACACTTACCAAGTACTACACTACTGGCATGAAACACTTTTCCAACTACAGCGCAACAATGTGAAATTGCATTCACGAAAAAGTGAAATTTTGACTTTCCGTGCATCAACTGATTCCAGATTCAAACTGGTCTTGCTGAGACCTTGTCAGCAATTTACACCAAGTACTTGACATTGTGTCAAACGCATTAAGAGAAAAATATAGAAGCCACCTCAGATTTATCGAGTTTGAATATGTTTATTATCAAACTTTTGGTACTCCGAAGGCACACTATTTGACTTAGAGGGCCTACATAGGTTGACGTTAACTGTGGCAGTGTGTTCTTGTTGGTTATCATGTAAAAATAATGGCGGTAAATTATTAATAATTAAATATGTGAAAATAGTAGCAGCACATGACATTGACAGTTTCTGAAAATTTGACTAATATTTTACATGCTATAAAAAATTTAAAAGTTCACACAAAAATCGAACACAATTTATGGGGGATAATACAGGATGAGTATAAAAGAATACCCCAACTTTGAAGGTCTATAATATTAAAACCAAACAACCTACAACTTTGATTGACCAATCAAATGAACCGTGGAACCGTTAAGTTTGTTTACCATACATTCATAAATGTTCAATGTGACCACCATGAGTGGCCCGAACGACATCTACGTGATAATCAAACTCGTTCCACGCTCTTGTCAGCATGTCCGGTGTTACGGTTTGGATGGCTTTCGTAACTCTCGATTTGAGGTGGCGAGGAGGAAGCGAGCTCGCATGCTAATTTTTATTTATGTATATATTTTCGTTCTTATATGTGCAGCCAGGATGATGAGAACAAAGGAAGGCTAGCAGTCGATGAAGATGTCCAAGTTGGCAGACACCCCTGATAGTAGACGACGAGGGTGGTGGTGTTTGTCGTGTGTGCATGGACTGGCTATGTGTGTGTGTGCTATTTCAGGCCCGACACTTCTTCAAGCGTCGGTAACTTTGCGATGCACTTGTACATATGCCTACCTTTATTCGCGTAGATGGGTTGTTACATGTTCCCGAACTTCAAAGATTCGGAAATGGTACCCAACTATACTTATAACAGGGCTTAAGGCCTACTTGTCCTTATCTTCTTGATTGCAGTAAGGAGTGATGTCTGTGATATTAATTTGATGACTATAGCTTTAATATATGGTAAATGCCTGCCCACTGTGCTTATAAGATTGGGCAAGGCTTAATTTACTCTGTCCCCCTACTCGTCCTAGGGTGTACTGCATATGATATGAATTTGGTGGCTGAAACTTTGGTCGATGGGAAATAGCTGTCAACTATCTTTATAAGAGGGGTTAAAATGTACTTGACCTATCACTGTTCGATGTCATGGGTGATATCTATGATACGAATTTGACAGCTCTATCTTAAACAGCTCGGAAATTATGTCCACCTATGCGTATAAGAGGGCTTAAGTGATAATTGATCCAACATCCCTTATCGGTGTCAGGGGCGATGCCTATGATATGAATTTGGTGACTATTTCTTTTACCGTTCGGAAATTATGGCTAACTATGCTAATAAATGTGTGGGAGTCGGATATAGACATACTGTAGTTGGCATAATTAGCATGGGTACAATTAGCATATCCATAGGTCGTAGAATATGCTTATAATGAGGTGGAGTGACAGCATGAAGTAGCATGAGAGGACTGTGAACTAGAACATTCCTGACAAGATGGTTGATGTTGACATGGAATGATAGAGCATGAACTGAAACATTCTTGAAACAATATGGCTGACCCAAAAACAAGATGGCCAATATTGACATGGAATGACAGAGAATGAGGTAACACTTGGAAAATTATAGGAACAAGATGGTGGCATGGAATGACAGAGCATGAAGTATCAAGGTAGAATGGCAGCATGAACTGGAACATTCATGAAACAAGGCCATTCTATTTTTAAACTGAGTGAATAATAAAAATTTGGGTAAGGAAACTTTTTGCAGAACATTTTGCAGATTTAAAGGGAATTTCGGGAAATTTTAAGGGAAATTCCAGGAATTTTAAGTGTTAAGGAGGAAATGGGACATTTGAGGTTAAGGTCAAGGTCAGATCAAAGTCAAGGCCAAGGGTGTCCTCTGGTCCTCTGACAGATGTCATGTCCAGGGCGGCTCCAGGGCTCTGACACACCACACCCCTATCCCAGGTCTTCCATCATAATCTCTCTACTATTATCACATAATTGGTCTTTTATGCAAGATGTTCTGAACTCAAATCCCGAACAGATGACGGATAGATTGGTTGAATCTGCTGTGACCTTACAACTTTATGAATTGAACCAGAATATTTTATAAACAGAAAAATAAAGTTAAACCCATTAAATATGAAAAACTACACACTATTAGGTGATGATTACAAAGCATTTTCATCACAATAGCTGAGAACTGCATAGTCAAAAAATGTTGCTACTTAGGTAGGGAGCCGAGTTGTACAGTCGCTTAGGGTAATTTTGTGCCTATTCAAAATATCTTTGTACCACACATTTTGGGGACGCGATGGTGTAGTGGTCAGACTACACGCCTCCTGCCAAGGCGAACCGGGGGCGATTCCCGGAGGGGTCGCTCTCCAGATTTTCGCACATGGGAATTGTGCAGAACGATGTTGCTGGTCAGCGGGTTTTCTTCGAGATCTCCCGTTTCTCCCACCCTTGCATTCCGGCGCTGCTCCATACTCACCTGGTTTAACCCTCATTGCCTTTAAAGACTCCGATGTTAAGAGCCGCCTAAACTTCTCCAATCCACCACATATTTTAATTAAAATAAAGGCTCTAAAGTCCCTACCTTAAACATATTCATTTATGAACAACACTGTAAAGGGCACAGAATCACCGTGCTTTCATTTTAAATCAAATTAGATAGGTGGTTCAAAGTTGCCCAAGCTGGTGTGAAGTTACCCTGAATTACTGTACAATAACATGCAAATATTCCAGAAAAATAAAATACCAATGCTTGTGGCAATCTTCCTAGCGACAGTGGTAGTGATGTATTTCTTCCCTCGCGCCACGTCAAGACACTTGCTCAGTGCAATACTGAAGAACCACATCACCAGGAACGGCATGGATGATAGCAGTGCATTCTGGAAGTGCAGTCATACATGATCAAAAATGACAGAATTAAAAATATGTAAATGTTTGAAACTGTGCAATATAAAATAACATCATGTCATTAGTGACAACTGCAATAGTTAGAAACTTACATTAATAGTAAATGAAAAATCACATTCGAAGAAGGGAGTTAGAGAAACGACATTGACAGGTGGAACTAACAAAGAGGAGCACATGCAATGATCAAGGGTGCAACACTATGGAAGAATCAAGACTCAAGTATTATCTGTTGAAAAGGTAAGGAACATGAGCAATTGCATACCTCCAAAGTTGTTTTGAGCAATTATTGTATACTCTAATGGCATAGTAACATTCAGTTTCTGCAATTAATAGAGTCTGTGCGAGGCCATAAAGTGGGTTCCAGGAGACCAGAGGACCATACCGGAGAGTTGCAAAATATGTTAAACGATAAGTACTAGTAAGCCATACAATTACACTCCTAGCGTGGAGCTGCATTAATATTGACGCTACTGATCAGAGGAGGGTGTACATGATTGTATCCTTATTCTGAACAGCAGTAACATGCAAATACACTCCAAGTCCATCGAATAGCGAATTAGTATTAGCAGCCCTGGTGGACAGCAAACTTTCAAAAGAACAGACCAGAGATAGTGTCGCACCGAGAGTGTATATGTACTATGTCCTTCTCAAGTCATCTGCTTGAGCTGCGATAAGATCAATAGTCAGCTAGCCATTGCTTCCATCCATGCCTCTTTGATGTAGAGTCCACAGAATGGAGCACCTGGCGGGTGAATAGCAAAATATATTCAGAGACGAGAACAGAATATGCCTCAATGCTAATGATGGTCGTCTGCAAGAGTGGATTCGATCGGTGAATACTTTCCACAGTGTATACAGCAGCAATACACAGGACCAATGTCTGGAGTCACAGTGTAAAGTGCTGTTGCCTACAATGTCCATTTACTTTTGGAATTTGTACAGGGAACACAGAACCGTGCATGGTAGTTCCACAACATCATCCAACATGCTCTTCTGCCATTTGCGCAATAGCAGGGGAGTGTACTACAGACCTACATACCGCAACCCAAACATCTCTATTAGTCTTTGTAAAATGTTGTGGCCAGCGTGATAGTCAGACCTGTCCCTCAATGAGCATATGTGGGACTGGACTGGGAATCGGCTTGCCCCTGTTGTTTGATACCAGTGACAAACCTTGCTCAGCTGTGCCACCAGGTGGAATGGACAAGTATGATAATGATTATTATTATTATTATTTTCATGCAAGAGTTGTGATAGCCTGCATTACTGCTAGAGAAAGGTACACTGAGTACTGAAACTGTCTTTCAACATGCCCTGCAGACTGTATACACTGTATACATCCAAGTGCGGATCGTGTGAATGATTGTGCATAATATACACATACTATCTACTGTGTGTAAATAAAATTTCCATTTCCTGAAACATGGGCTTTATGGTTTCTCCTCTGGTATTACTATAGTTAGGTTATTAAACGAGTTACTAGCTACTATGGGTTCCAGTATTATTTATTGTCTAAACTAAAGCAATGAAATCCATGTTTATAATTTTTCAACTCTTCAATAGCAATATTTTTCTTGAAAAGAAAAGTGAGCTTCAATTTTAAAAGCTGTGCTCAGAAACTAAAACAATTTTTGTTTTAATTATTGTCATAAATCCACTTTGTTGTTCACTTACAGCATTTATCTTGAACTTGAGGATGGTGTTCATGTATGTAGGTAATTCAATCAGAAGCATGTACCATCCGAAGTTGCTGCAGAAGTGAGCCACAAGAATCGCAAGGAAAGGCAGTGATGTAAAAATCTTCAACCATGGCACAGGGAGGGACTGCAAAAGATTACATTTATTGTACCGTACACAATACCAGCAACAGTCATTACAAAAGCAGTTTGCAAAAATAAACTGTGGTCATATAGTGAGTGGTACATGAGCCAAGTACAAAAAGATTGATTCATAATTGCTGCAATCATATATCTAATTCTAGTGAGAAACAATTGTGTGCTGAATATATGATATCGCAGCGAACAGTATTGTTCAGCCTCTGTAGGAGAGCAGTTAACCACACCTACACAAAATCAGTCGTGATAATAGAAAAACGTATATAAACAGATAATAAAGACATAAGATGGACCAAGTATATTGGTTTCAAATTTGGTGTCGTAGCATCATAGCTTTACACCGTAACAGTTGATCAAATGTGAACTTTTAAGTGGAGATGTATGCCTAGTTGTGAAGATGATAATCTAATTACTCAAGTTTGAAATGTGTACTTGCATTAAAAGCCCACACCTTGAATCTGGAAAATTTTATAAAACATTTAGAGACATTTTAATGTAAGACTGCAATTAAAAAACATTTAACTGAGGCGAAGCAATGGTAAATTGTAGTACTATAAACCGTATTTGATTCCAGTTGTAAACTTTTGAGTAAAAACTTATAGGGTACGTTGTTCTGCATGCATGGAATGCAAAGAGCAACCCATTAACGTGTTGTGTCTGAGATCATATTACTGGAGTATTTTACCTTGTCTCTTGCACATTACCTGTCAGAAAGTGTACCACAGCACACTGTCAATAACAGTATTTTGGTCCAAGTTGTATGCAATCACTTCCGTGCATTGCTTTACTTGCAACATCCTTGCTTCGTCACTGATATTCAAATCATCTAATTTCAGACAACCAAGAGGAATTACTAAATTCAGTACTTGTACATCAGGCAATGTGTTATTTGTGATGACAGTTGGTCAGAGCACCAAAAAGAAACGTCTTAAAGCAACAGCAATCGGTGGGACAGGCTGGGTAGAATTATTACCGAGTGTTCTGATGCCACGTTCTCGCCCAGGGACTTGGCAATGTGGTTACGTTCCTCTTCACTGATGAAGCGGGATGACTCCGGGGAGTCGGCCATCAGCCATACCCACAGCACGCACCAGATGAGAGACAGGCTGCCCTGGATGTAGAATACTGCCTCCCAGTTCAGCGCAGAGCTGATGGCTCCGGTCATCAGCAGGGATATCACAGTGCCAAGTGCCATACCTGCAACGTGCATTGCGTCATTGCCAATAAAAATATGTCTGGAGCAGCTGATGTTTGACAAATAGGTATCTGCTAGGCTTATGTCAAAACAAGTGCCATGTTTTGTGAAGATTTAAGTCAACATTTTGACACAATTTTCCCTTTGGGTTGGATTTGTAGGTTAGCCATTCCTATTATTACTGGCTTCAGGATTTGGGTTGAAAGGAGAATTAGCTGAAGAAATAGTTTTTCGGGAGTTGATATTGCAATTTGTGGATTTGGTCTTTTTTAGGAATAGTAAGGTAATTGGTTTTGGAGATGTGGGATTAGAAAATAATCTGGGCTACATTTTTTTTTTTTTTTTGTAAATTCATTATTGCTTTGCCACTGTACTACAGCTAGTAGTGTTTGCGTAAAACCTCTACAAAAATGAAATATGTAATTTTACAGTGGACAGTCATTTGTCTGGAATTAAGAATCTGTTTTATTTCATCTTTAATTAGTACATTCCCAATAGCCGTTAAATAAGTTTACAGCTGGACAGTATAGCTACTGAAGTACCGACTTTAATACTAAATGCCTCGCATGACTACCTGGTCTTGCCTTACCTGCGTACACAATGGCAGAGACTACGCTACGCTCCTCCGGGGGCGCCCACTTTGCGATCATCACGTGCATGGCTGGGAACGAAAGACCCTGGAACACACAAGTACGTCATTTTAAAACTACGCTCCCCATCTGGTCTTCGTCGAGGGACATGCATTTTTCTCCTGGTGCTGCAAAAACCATAAAATGAAATTTTACTCTACAGCTAATACATTTTAGTGGCATAAACACTTTGGTTTAGAGCCTTCACAAATCACTGACATTACGAAACTCAAAGCAAAACATATATTTACTTAATTTCCAAGAAAATGTTTGTCTTAGAAACATTAGAAACATTTATAAGAATTTGTTGATGTACAAATTTCCTCGACAATTCTCATAGATGCTACAAGTTATTAACACGAACCACTTCATCAACAACATCTTGTCATTATCAGAAATAATTTTGATGTACTTACCCCTCCTATGCCTTGGATAATACGGAGTACCAGCAGTCCAGAATAGTGGAGGTAGGATAATGATGGGATCAGCAGACAGCCAATGATGTTCAACAGGGCAGATGCAAACAGCACCCACTTAGCACTGAACTCCTCTGCCATCCTTCCTGCTGGAAGCTGGCTCACCAGGTAGCCCCAGAAGTAGGAACCCAGGATCAAGCCCTGGATGGGCTCGTTCCAGTCGAAGGGTCCATCCTGCAACACAAGTCCTAACAATGAAGATTACAGATTAAAGCGCGTGTCAACCTTAAAGTTTGTTAAATTACAGGTATCCTATGTTATCCTGAACTACTCTTAACATCGCCTGAGCATCGCATGTCATAAATGTCCTACGTTACCTCTAGTTCGAGAAAGCTTGGAAAATAAATTTCACACCATCTACTTTGCTGTTGGTGGTCGAATTTTAAAGTTGGTATTCCACATCGTGTGGTTGCGTTCGGAGGGGACTGGTCGAACTCCGAGTCGACAGTGCGCTCAGAACCACATTCAGTGTTCACAGTCGTATCAGATGTTGAGTGCTAACAATCGCCAGTTCGGCCTTTTCGCCACATGAGCGTGACTTTTTTGGCATGCGCGGCCATCGAGAAGCCTATTTTTGATGGTGGAAATGATTTCCCGGCATTGGCTGCATAGCCCAGGACTACCTACTGTAAGCAAAAACTGTAACAAATTGAAATAAAATCATAACTATGTCTGTGTGAGTACATCGCATCCACAGGCGTTGCCGGAGTTGGCTAGTGTTCTGACGCGTGGCAACATTATAAGGACCAGGAGCTAACATGTTACTTTATCATGAAGTATGGACAAGGCCTGCGTAGTTGTTCTACTGTGTTTTCTTCAGGGACGTTGGAGCCCATATTCCTGTAGTAAGTACAATGAAACCATCAAATAAAAATAAAAATACCAAGAGTCTCAAGTTATTTATCTCGTTCTTGGAGGGACGAAGGTCTCAGGGGAGGACGGTGTGTTTTGATCCTTTCCTAATGAGTGGTCCAGTGCATACCCGGAGCATCTCGTGGCTACGGCGATGTCCGTCGTTCAGGAGGAGTGTGTGTCGTAGCCCGGCCCGTGGACCGAGAGACTGTGGGGCCGGAGAGACAGCTCACACTCTGGGACCTGCAACGCTTTAACCACAGAGTACTTAATAATACAGAGGTGAAACAGCCAGTCGTCCCGCGAGCTCCAGCCGCACACGCCAGCAAAATGGTGTCACTGATCAGCAACATGTTGGAACGCCGTTCGCCAATCAGCGCAAGGTAACCTACTCGTCAACCGGTAGCCCAGCCAATATATCACCTTTCGCAGTGCACAGTGGTCAATCAGACACAAGATCGGCCGTCAGAGTCTCACAAAGCCGGCCAGAGAGAGAGAGAGAGAGAGAGAGAGAGAGAGAGAGAGAGAGAGGTGGGTACGCCCTCATTAAAGAAAATCACCATGCCATTTCACCTCTTTGTGTTTACCTGCTCGGCCAGGCGAGCCTGGTTCGGTTCCCGGCGGGGTCGCTCCCGAATTTTCGCATGCGGGACTCAAGTAATTAACACCAGTCACTGTGCTGTTGTGTGGATGTCTGTAAAAGCATAACTCCAGTATACCAGATCCACTGTGTGCAGTCATTCGTTGCAGTGCGAATCTAAACATGAAACTCAACAGTCTGTGTCTTTCTTCTGCTTTCGCCCCTTCATCACAGCTCCGCTCTGTACTCAATTCACCCCCTCATCGGCTGTCAAGACGTCGACGTTAGGAGCCAGCCACGCCTCTCCACCTACTCGGCACCTGAACGAGGGTCTGGCGACGGTGCGGGAGGGGTGATCACGTGCGGCGGCAACGCAGCTGACGACGGCCGGGGGCCAGGGAGGCGCGTGCGTGCTCCTCGAGGGAGGTGTTCCCAGTAGGCCCCGCGCAGAGAGGGAGAGCGGCCCGAGTGAAGGAACCACCCTGCTCTTGCCGCCACGTGCGCGCGAGAGCGGCGTCTTCGCTGAGAGTCCGGCGCCACGCGGGCCGTGTGTTTCACGGACGTCGACCTGGAGCCGAGGGACACGAGACTCGGCCCGACACAGTCCACTTTCAACAACTTTATCTCACACCGAAATGAATTTTAAAAAGCGATAACGCAGCTGGTGTTCCCGTTACCAATGCTACTGGTTGTCAAAGCTGTTCAAGAGAAAACGTATTTTCCATCTAAATTTTGAGGACATTTTATAATTTCGCCAAATGATATTAATGATATCTTGATGGAAAAGTACCAAATCATTTGAAAAATACGTTCTTTATGTTGTTTTTGCGCGAATATGAAAATTTTAACTTAAAATATTTATTCATACAAATTTCAAAATAATATGTAAACACAACGTTTGGTGTCCGCTAACATGTTTATTAAAGTCAGAAGAATGAAAATTAGCAATATTTATTTGAACCCGACACTTGGTTTACTTGTGGTAACGGTTTAAATTTTAACTGTTGCAAACTACGGGTAAATATTCTTCTTGGCATTCTAATAATATGAACAATTATTTTCGGATGTAGTCCGAAGTAATACTTTTGTGCCGTTTGTGAGATTTGTAAGATATATATATATATATATATATATATATATATATATATGTATATATATATAATATATATATATATATATTTGAAATTCCTTCATCTCGTTTCACGCTTTTATTTAAAATCATCTTCTTTCATCGTCATACTTTTTTAAGACTACTATTTCATTGCATGTGGTGTGCTAAAAATTTATTAAATAATTGTTTAACTTCTTGAACGCTCTTAAGGAAACCGCTTAAACGTTAACATATATACCTCCCGTTGGACCGAAGGATCGAGGTTGGGGTGGGTTTGTTCATAGGATCGGCACATGGTATTAATCTTCATAATGCGTGTAACGTGGCCGCTATAGTAACGTCCAAAATGAGTTCTTCTGATATTTTATTAGAATAATAATAACGTAAATTCCATGCAGTCGACAAGCAAACACCAAGAGAAAAACTCAGCGCTAAGAAAACTACGAGGGGTAGCGGCACGGGAAAACGAAAGTTACCGCAGAAAGTCCTAGATAAGTGTGGGTGTGTAGAGAAAGTGAAAAAAATTATTAAGTCGGACACATTCCAGGCCTTAAGGTGGCCGTCTGGTAGAAGGAATTTTGCACGTCTGAGGCCTAAAAGCGTGGGAGCGCTAGGGGCGATCGAGACATGCGCATCAACTCTCTCATCGCCTCTACGAGCAAAGCACTGGACTGGCGTGCAGTCTTGCCATCGATAACGCGCCTCTATGAGACTTTCAGCGGAGACCCTACCATTTTATGACGTAATAATACAAATAAAGGTTTGATGCACGTCCTATACCTTTTTTAATGTTTTGTACCGGATTGTTAATACCTAAAAGATGACCGTGAAAACACCCGTTTGAGCCCTTTTCACTATCGCAAAAAAATGCTTTATAGGGAAATGGAGGAACTGAAAAACGTATACAGACGCTTAACGTTTCTTAAATGCTATTCGTAAGCAGACCTCACTCAGACACGTTGGACGGTGTTTCAATAAAACGTTTTCTACTGGAGCTCTGCACGCCACTCGGCGGCCAACCCAGGCGGCCAGCCCAGGCGGCCACCGTAAGCGAGTGTAAATTCGTCTTCAGAAAGGCGCGACGCTGGAACTAAGACATTACGTAATGAGCATGCATAAACTCGGCGTCCGTTTTCATTTCTCTATCAGCGTTTCTTCGAGAAATATAGCCACTATATTGAAAGTATTCTAAAACTTTTACTGTCATCGGTAAGGTATAATTAGATGCAAAAGATCTGTGATATATTCGCTGTTTCTTCACACTTTTTGGATCAAACCTTTGAAAAATCCCACCATGTGTGACGTGCTTGGTTGGTTCCTAATTATGTTACATATCACAAGCGTTTTATACTTTTGTTATCATAACTAAATTATATTTATATTTTATTTGTAAATTATAATATTTTATTTATAATTAATACGAACAAAAATAGTGAGAAGATAGGTGTGTTGGTAATGCCTAGTAAGAAATAGTTCTAATGCAAAATATCATCAAACTGAGTGCGCACGAAGGCTGTGCGTTGTCCATCTGGTATAATTTTGTAAGACTCGTATAAGCTTTGTTTGCACAAGGCGGAGGAATATCCTGGAAGTAGAGCTTTAGCAGGGCTTCAGAAAAGTTGGAGGTAACCGTGAATGGACTATAGGTGGCTATTACAATCTCTTATAGAGTGACAGGCCTAACCCCATGAATCCGATTGCATTTCAGTATATAGGTCTATGCTTTTGGCAGTATGGGATGTCAGTTTCGCGTCTACTGGCAGTATACAGCATCGCGAGCATCCAGCAAAGAAACTGAACGGGCACGTGATTGCGATTAATGTTCCTAAAAAAATTTACCACAAATAAACTTATAGCACAAACCAGCTATTTATATCTCCTACACGTAAAACCTGCATTCCTTGCTTCTTGAAAAATAATACCTGGAAGTGGTAATGTAGGTTACAGAGTTGTGCCAAGGGGTTAAAAGTTTGTTTGTCAGGAAAAGAGATATGCAGTTCGCACAACCTATTTCGCTCTCTGCCAGAGTCCCAGAATACGCACGGACACAAACGCGCGACGTGCTGGCGATAAAGAAGGAAGACGGAGTGGGTCGCCTCAGTAGGTCTAGTGATTCACCGTGAAACGTGAAGCGACGCCATATGTATCGCGACTGGCCGACGGGGCCTCTCTTCTACTCCGAGAGTGCTCTCTCCTCCACTCGCACTCCAGACTGCACTTACGGGGCAGGGTTACCACGTGTCCGTCCGGATGTTTGGTGGTAATCAAAAATGTTCGGATTTTTTTTTTTTTGTGCAACAAAATCTGTTACAGGTGTGTTGTCAACATTCACTTGGTTAATCACATAAAAACGTCTATGTTCTTTGATAAACTATAATAATTATGTTATTACGTTGGTATGATTGGACTGTGTCCATTGCAGACCACGAGACAAAATAAAAATCGTACACACAAAGAACTCAGCAAAACAAAAAACGAAAAAAAAAAAGTTTTTACAACACCACAGACAGATAATTAGGAAAAGCTTATTCCTTGTTAATATAAAACATATACCACATATATGTATAATTAAAACTACAGAAAGAAGGAAGAATAACTTATTGTTACGAAACAGGACAGATAACAAAAGCAAACCAAAAGAAAAGACAACACGATGACGAAAATGAAAACACCACACGAGTAAACAAAAAAGTGCAAAAACAATATCAGTGGACACAGCTAAACAATTAAAACTAAAAACACGCACAGAAAAGTGGGATAAATACCACAATGAAACACACGTCAGGAAAAGTTTTCCTTGCCAGATTATGAAACCAAATATGTAATTAAACACTACGAACAACACAGGAACTACGAAAATAACCACAGAAAAGAATATATAAACCAACAGAGAGGACACAGAACGACGAAAAGAAGATAACATAATAATAGTTACAAGTCTTCGCGACGTTTCGGGGCGTGGAGTCTGTCCCCTTCTTCAGGCGAAACACTGGACTTCATGAACAATCGCAGTAGAGATTGTCTCCTTTTCCACAGTGAATGTCCTCCTCCTTTAGCCTAAGCGTGTGGCAACCCAACTTACGGTAGATGCGCCTTCTACCTTAGCCTGACGAAGCGGCACTAGAGAGGGGCCGCGGAGGTACGGTGGTCAGACCACCTGCCTCTCGCCACGGCGAATTGCGTTCACACCCGGATATTCGCACATGAGAAACGTGGTGGACGTTCGTTGCCCATTTACCGAGAGGGGTCGATACAAGAAAAAATAGGGAAGGGGGGGAGATGGAGACAATATCCCCCCAAGAACTCAACTTGGCTCCAGAAATGTTATACATCTTTTGTATTTCAACACTGAACAGCAAAGTTGTAGTCCATTCACGATTACTTCCAACGCTTCTGAAGCCTCTGCTTAAGTTCTACTTCCAGGATATCCATCCGCCTCGTGCAAACAAAGCTGAACTAAGGAATAGACAATTACACCAAAGGGACAACCACCGCATTCGTGCGCGTTCACTCTAATACTATTTTGCATAAGAACTATTTCTTACTAGGCATTACCAACACACCTACTTTCTCTCTGTTGTTATTCATATTAATTATAATTGAAAAATTATGATGTATAGTTAAAATATAAATAAAATTCCAACTTGACCAAAAATAGGGTACTTTTATTATGTTCTTTTATGTTAACTCGAATATAAAACACTTGTGACACTTAACATAATTTGTAAACAACCAAACAAGTCATACATGGGGTGATTACTCATAGGTTTGATTCAAAAAGTGCAAAGAAACCGTGGATAGACTATGTTAAAAGTTAATCACATTAATTAATACATTTGGTTGAAGATAGTAGTTGTAGCTTTATGTATTATTTTCATGGCGAGGAGTAAAACGTAAAAATGTCAACATGTTGGAGATTTTAATATTCACTACGGAGTTATCTCCCCTCCCCCTTCCTCTCCAAGGATCCATCCCCCCTTCACCGGGGGTTTTTCCCTGTTCCTCTACACTTCGCTTCGCCTACATCGGCGCTGAAAACTTCAGTTGTTTAATTTAATCACCACCTAGAATCTCACGCGCGATAACTTCCGTTGAAACTAGTAGTTGCATTTAACAGCTTTTCAACTGGGCCTTGCCATAACGCCTATACGATTTGCGCCACTTTCCACGGCGAAGGAAACATACCGGAGAACAAGCTAACGCCACTTAGTGAGAAAAGTCGGTAAGTCCACATTCAGGAACAAGGCCGCAAGTATGCATAACAAGTTTTTACTTGTCTAGGATAGTGTTCTAGTAGACGTGTAAAAAAGTACTACAGCAAAACTGTCGCCAGTTTTCAAATGAGATCTTACAAACCTTTTCCAGGTACACGTATCGTCCTTCCAACTTCAACCGCGATGTTCACTCACTTTCACACAAAAAAATGAACTTTCCAATTGTCTCCACTAACTCCACGGTGCTAGTATTTTGGCATAAACCTGAATAATGAAGCATGGAATATTTTTTTAACGTAAAGTTAAGGCACTAAAATGTTGCTTCTAAACGCCAAAGGTTTACAATGCTGATAGGTATGTAGGTTGTTGTAGAATGGGATGATATTGGGTTTCTGTTTGGGAACTTATTATTTTTTTTAATAATGCTGTACGTGATTACATAAAGGTTAGCAAAATTATCTACCTACAGAAGTGTTTTGCAATCAGGAAGGAATTTTGTCATTGCATCGTGTAACTACAAAGAACCAAGGATCGTAACGCAAGATTTATATGACTATTGGCTGTCCACGGTAAATTGAACAGTTTCGAAAGCCTTGCTTCAGATCTACTTGTATGCATATTGCGTATTCTTCCGCCATATGTAAAATTAACATTGATATGGATCCGATCACTTAATTCATGCGTCAGTAAAGTGGAGCAGTAGAATTATTAGAAAAGTAAATGCTATACAAATCTGTTAATTTCAACACATGCATTAAAGAAAACAGGAAATAAACATAAATATTTTATGTATAAAGAAATGTTTACCAAAATACTTTTTATTCAAAGTTAACTCACGGAACTACTTTCCGTCCGTCGGTACCAACTTTACTGGGCGCATGCTAATCAGTGTGCCCATCAAAATACATACAGGTAGGAACAGTGACATTTTTCAAGGGTTGATTCCCAAAGTGCTCAATCAACCGTTAACGGCCTATACTTTTAGAGACTATTTCCGCCGCTGGAAATAAGCGTGAGATGGAAACAAAGAAACAGAAAAGCAAACAAATGACAGCAGAAAGTGGACGACGAAGCATGCGACAGAACGCGGAGGAACCTCGCGGGCAGCGTACTCACCTCCAGGACCTCGGCCTCCTCCTCGAAGTCGCAGACTCCCTCCAGGGGCCGGCTGTCGTTGCCGGAGCGGTGCTCTGCGCCCGCCCTGATGGCCGTGTGGTTCACCATGGCCACTATGGCCACGCTCAGGTTGGACTTGTAGCCGTACAGGATGGAGAACAAGATGGAGCCCAGCACGGCGAACACGTACCTCATGGGCAGCAGGCCTGCCAACACACGGCAGCGCTGCATCAGACCGCAACCCCACGTCCATACTCTACGTAGGCTATTCAAGCTTAAGTAAGCCATTTGTTGAGGCCCTGCTTAATTGTTCCTTTCAGACGATTTAGATTTTTCCTCTACTTTTTAGTATAAAAATTATCGTATGACTAATAAACACAACGTATACATCCCACCACACCCAAAAGTTAACGTATGACGCTGAAATAAAATACAGTTCCTAGTGACCGATTCCTGTTGGAAGGACCTTACAAAGTGCTCACTTTAGCTTCAATAGCATATACTCAAACGTTACATATTATTCCACTTAAGAGAAAGGACGATGAGATGAATCTATTCATACATATAGTGTGGATATGTTATGCCCCACAAATGGGGTCCACTGAAATGGTTTTAGTGTATGTGGTATGGGTTATTACTAGGGAGTAGATTTAACGAACAAAGTTGTCTTATAGGTAACTTGTATATTGGAGAGTAAATAATAATAGAATAACTTGTAGTAGAATGACCACATTAACAAGATAACAATAATATTCAACACTTAAATAATAATAAAATATATACTACTACTGAGGAAACTACCCAACCAATAAAGAAGTTCAATCATTGAGGAGCGTTTAATTAAAGCGATTAAAAATTATATTAAGAAAAATAAGTAATCAATGTTTAGATATAAGAATACGTGCAGCTGAAATTCAAACGCTCAACTCAGAATATAATTGTAATTACAGTTGACATTTGGCAGTTCAAGGTAGTCTTTTCACATTAGGGAGAATATTACTCAATGTCCAATACAAAAAAAATCACACTTGGTTCTACTCCATTAATCAGTAAATAACTTTTCTTGCCTCGGCTTCTCAGATTTATTAAATATTTAGGTAGATGCATTATACCTCTACTTCTGAAGGAAGTGTCGGCAAATTTTATAAGGAAAGCTTTAGAGAAAGGGTTATGCAGAATTCTTGGAGACTAAATTAGATAAATCATACTATATCGAACTGCTGCCATCTGCAGCTTATTTCAGTCTTTACTTTTCTGTAAGTGTAGTTCTTCTAAAGCAAGAAGTTCTCGTAGTTCATGATATCAGTTTAATTGCTATCAAACAGGATATGCATCAACTCAGAGATTCTTTATCTGCAAATTGACTATCTGGGTATTCTTCTTTTACGCCACTCGCACAACGGCGGCTTTAAATAATGTCCTGAATAAATCTTGACTATAGGGTCCATCATAAATAACAAATTTTCAATATATTTCAAATTCGTGTCGTTCCGAGCGAGTAATAGAACATTCTATTGCAATGCAAACGGTTCAAACCTCGCTCTGTCATGCCATGCGCGCCATCTATCTGCTTTTTCCCGAAGCATTACCAGCCAGAGAAGAAAACTTTCATGCTAACAAATTTACGAAAAGATAACAATATTTTTATTTTTCCGCGAGCTCTGCATAATTTTTAAAGTAACATATATTTCGTGTACAGTGATTTTGAGTACTTGTAATTTCTATTCGGCGGCCGGTAATCGTTCGTCTACGTAAATTATACGCCATATTGTTCTCCCGAACTTTCGTCGAACCGTCAGAATATCACCAACTTACATGATACAGAGAATACCAAGGTCAAACAATAGAAAAGTGTGATCACAAAACAGAAATTCACGAGAGGTTGTTATTAGCTACCGGAGATTTTATATAAACGCATCAAAATAAAATTCTTAGGTACTCGGGTGCTCACGGCCCAAAAGAAAGGATGGGATGAAATTCGCATTGTCTGTACAGAATACCACGCCAGACGTGACGAATGTGTTTTTGTAACGCGGCGACTGTACCAGGGAACATACTTCATGTGCAACCAATCCCAGGTGATGCAAAACTTTTTTTGAGGAGTGTATATTTGGGGGCAGGTCTGTGGCAGTAGGGAGGAGTCATGAGGGGTAAGTGGCGAGGGAGTCAGGTCGAGGTCAAGAGGTCACTCGTATTACACGATGTGTTAGGAAGGAATTCAGATAAAGTCGTCAGATCAATCGGCGGTCAAGAGGTCATATTCAGCTACTTGACTTCTCGCCAAGCGGTCACAGGTTTCATTTTCGTGGCGACCCCATACTGGCCAACCACAATCTGCCTTCCAAGATTAGACATTCAGGCCGTGTCTGAAATGTTGCATTTAGTTTAGTAAAATTTTACGTGACCAGAATTGATGAAGTCGTTGTTATTTTAGTATTTAGTTTTTAGTATGAAACGAAACTTACTAAAATACTAAATTACCAAATCGCAATCCTGTTTGAAAAAAGTTACTATCAACGGCGTCGGAATTGAATGTTAGCGTACTAAATACTAATCCACTAAATAGTCCATTCGAACTCGCCCTCGAGCTTGTCTGTAGTGACGAAGAGCTACAACAGATGTCGCTAACTGCACATTACCCTGGCGCCATATGAACCGGCTGTGATCGAGCTTTGCTGGTAGTAGCGCGCAGGAAGTGGCTGGACTGTTGTTTCTCGCTTTTTTTAAATGACCGCTGAATATTTCCACCGCCACTTGTTCACTGAATACAGTAAACATTTTGTATGGGCCAGCTTCTACAAAAATATTAGAGAAGCCACACTTCACACGGTATAGTCCATTCAAGGTTACTTCCAAAACTTTTCTGAAGCCCTGCTTAAGTTATACATTTATACTTATTCCTCTGCCTCGTGCAAACCGAAACTTAACTAATTCTAGAAAATGACGCCAAAAGGACAACGCACCGCATACGTGCGTATTTTGTATGAAAACGATTTCTTACTATTTATAACCCAAGCTTATATTTTCTCTCCGGAATGAAAGAGCGGGGGAAACGGAATATACCCGAGAAAACCCGCCGACCAGCAGCATCGTCCGGCGCGATTCCCACTTGCAAAAGCCCGGGAGTGACCCGGCCAGGAATTGAACCCGGTTCGCCTTGGTGGGAGGCGAGTAGGCTAATCGCTCAGCCACCGCGACCCCACACTCAAGAAGGTGCAGTTTGATAACTCGGCCTAGCCGGGGGGGGGGAGGAATTATTTCCATATCGGTTCACAGTTGCGATTTAAACAGCGCCGGAGCAACCGAGTGTGCGGTCATGCCGCAGCGCCCTGATCCAAGTCATGAAGGTCACGAGTTCGATGTCAACCAGCTGCACCAAAGAGTGTGGCGATTCTTTCCTTAGGTGGCTGTGCAATCGCTATCCCAGGGCAGACACAGTGTTAGCATGTTATTTATTATCGTCTTAAACACATGTGACAACTTGCAGGTGCATATGTGCCTCCAGACACCAATAAGGGTACAGATGTGTTTCTGCTTATTTTTTTTCCCCACAAGTACAAAGAGTTTTAATTTTAAGGAGCATGTCGTCTACTTTCAAACATTTTTGGAAGTGTTGTTCATATTTTACCCCGCCGTACATACGTCAGCTATTTGTATCATAAAATTTAGTTTATTTTTTTTGTAGGTGCTGCCCTTCCCCCGGTACCACTCTTCTAGCACCTGCCTACGTGCATAAAATGGTGACGTAGAGTGACTAAATAACACAGCAAACATGCTTACTGTGGTTAGCGTCACTGAAGTTTC
Source organism: Clitarchus hookeri (assembly GCA_002778355.1). Lineage (NCBI taxonomy): Eukaryota > Metazoa > Arthropoda > Insecta > Phasmatodea > Phasmatidae > Clitarchus > Clitarchus hookeri. The sequence continues at coordinate 272,042 of NQII01002320.1, forward strand.
TGCAAAAACAAACGTCGGTTCTAAGTTACTTGGAAGGATAAGTCGTTCCTTATCTAGGTTATGTAACTGGTGACGTCAGTGCTGTGTGATAGGGCGGATTTTCACGCAAGTACATTCCTGCTGTTTCGTACCGTAAGTTCGGTAATGTCGGAGCGTCAAATTGTGCGTCAGTTTACAACCGGTGTATATATGTCCGTAGAAAACAACGTGTTAATGATCAATCGGTTTATCCATTTGCTTGTTTTCAATCCATCATGGGGTGTATTCAAAGACTCATTTTGGAGTGTAAAATAGCTTGATAGGGCGTGCTGTACACTGGAAATTAATTCACTTGTGTGTTGAGTATCAAGAAACTTAGGGAAGAGTTGAAGGATAAATTGTGTCACTCATGAAGTTGTAATCAACACAAAGTGAAACGTGGATATGTACTAGTGTTTTACGTAGCGCGGTTGTGCATGTAAGGGGTTACAGGCGGTGTCTCACGACTATAGTGGGCTCCGAACCACATGCCACCGACTGATTGCTCATGAAGTGCCACTCACGCTCGTGTCATCGTCTTTCCAGCCTTGCTCCTGCTGCAGTGGTCAGGTTGGCGCAGTTATACTGTATAAGCAATTCAAACTTACTTATAACACTACGCCTGCCATAATATGTTAAACATTATATAACTGGAAGGATATATCACGTGATGTTTTAAGAAGGCAGAGTAGCTGCTCTTGCAATTAAAGTGACCGCTTCGGTGCAAACTGCGTTGCCGTGTGTTCAATAATATTTTTTTTTTTTTTAACAAAACTATTAAACGTGTCCCAAATATGTTTACCTACTAAAAGGAAACTTACTCCAGACGAGGATACAAAGATACTAGCAAGCTAACACGCATGATACTATAGTTACTTTTTTCTTATCAGCAATTTTTTATAATTTAACAACCTTTTAAAATAAATATTGCCATGTAAGTAATAAACACAGTGTGTATATTCCACTGCACTCAAAAGTTAACGTCTAAGGCTAAAATAAATTATATTTATTCGCTATTAGCTATTATTCCAAACGAGAGGGCTTTCAAAAGTGATCACTTTACCGTGAAAAACATATATATAAATATTATTTTGCGACTCTTACAAGATCATTAAAAACCGCTCTTTCAGACTGCCGTATCTTAAATCATACTACCCGGACACAAACAAAGCTATGACATTATCCTGCATTTAATTTTTCTACAGACTTTCCACCAATAAAATGATAGGGTCACCGCTTAAAATAGCATCGGTACACGCAGCATTGCGAGAACACCGCACTGCATGTAGTGGCGATGGCGCACTTGATGAGTGTGGCAGTGTCGCCCTTATCGCCCTTTTACTTCTGGTACTGAAACGTGCAAATATCTCCAGGTATAAGGATGACTTAAGGATAACATTTTAGTGGTTAGCGTAGAACTTTATCATCATAAATGTGTTAAGTTGTGTGGTAACTGGTAACCAATTAATATAAATTCGTTTACCTTTAATTATTTTATTGCGTTTCGATCTTCGTATTATTTCGATAGCGGTGTACATATAAGAAAGAACAATTTTTTTTTTGGTGACTGATAAATATAGGCTGTTCACGGATATTGAAGCACTAAAAATTCCACTGTCCCCTCTTGCATATAATTTTAATGGGTAATGACTGGCATGCACCCACAAATGTTGGCAACAACGGATGGAAATTAGTTCCACGTTTAAACGTTAAATAAATGTCTGGTAAACGTTTGGCAACATTGAAATTACCTCATTTGCGTTCTGTTTTTTTTTTTTTTATACATGTCAACGTGATAATTAGCCAATTTGTTAAATATTTACTTTTCTAATGATTTACAGTTTTACTTGACGCATGAATAAAGTAATCAGGTCCTTGGCAATGTTAATTTTATGATGGTGGAAGAATACACGATGTGCATGAAGATAAACATTGAGTAGGGTTTTCAGAGGGGAACAGCCCATATCATCGAAGATGACGTACCGAGTTTAAGGCTTGTAATTCACACGAGGAAAATACAACGCTTTGTGTCATGAAACGGGNCAGAGATATGAAGGAAAATAGAAAAAGCATTCGTAGAAAACCTGAACATCCTCTAGATGCGAATGACTTCTAGAAACGGAAACTTGGTTCCCAGTAGTCGATGGGCAAAACCAAACACGGCTTGGAATCATGAACACTAGTAGAACGTGGAAATTTCGGTGACGTCTGAATTTCTGCGGCTGAAGCCCTCGCATCTCACACCGTCCGGCCGGTTCGATCTGTGAACGCGCCTTAACGCGACTGCCTAGCGCGGGACCGTCAGCACACTTGGTGGATCTTTGCTCTGGCCACATTTCCACGGAAAGAGTTTTGGTGGAATTTTTAAATATATATTATATTCAGGCTTACTTCCAACTTTTCTGAAGCCTTGCTGAAGTTCCACTTTCAGGATACTCCTCCACCTTACGCAAACAAAGCTTAAACAAGTCTAGAAAATTAAACCAAAGGGACAGCTCACCGCATTCGTGCGCACTCTGTTGAATGATATTCTGCATAAGAACTATTTCTTACTAGGCATTACCAACATACCTATTTTCTCTCTGGTTTTATTCACATTAATTATAAAATAAATATTATTATTATTATTAGACTATAAGTGAAATATAAGTAAAAGTTAAATGTATGCAAGAATAAGATACTTCTATGTTAGCAAAAGTATAAAGCGCTTCTGATGCGTGGCATGACTATGAAGTAACTAAACACGTCATACGTGGGGTGATTTTTCAAAGGTTTAATTTAAAAAAGTGTGAAAAAACCACGAATAGACTATAGTTAGTAATTTACCAGGCTCTGACTGGCGAACGACGTTCCAACGTGTTGCCGATCAGTTTGAATCAAGCTTGAATCAAACTAAGCTTGAATCACGATTTATATGCAAGCCAAAAAGTATTAATCAAGCTAACAACTCTCCACATGTCAAGCTTCTAGCAAGTTTGATTAGTTACTCTTGCTGCAAGCTTGCCTTGGCAATCTGCAAGTATAGTTCTAGCGATCTGCAAGCTTGATGTCATCAAGTATGGGCCTGTCGTGAAAAATTAGGCTTGAATCAAGCTTCAATCACACATTATATGACAAGCTTACTCGGCAAGGCAAATTCAAGTCAATCTGCAAGCTTGCCGCAAGCTTAGATAATATAGTCCATTCATGGTTTATTCACATTTTTTGAATAGAACCTTTGAAAAATCACCCCATGTATGATATGTTTGGTTTTTTCTTAAATACGTAAAGTATCACAGGCGCTTTATTGTTGTGTTAACACAAAAGCACTTTTTTTTTTTTTTTTTTGGTTAAATTTAACTTTCACTTATATTTTATTTATAAATTATATTTAATTCATAATTTAAAACGAATTACAACAGTGAGAAGATATGTATGTTGGTAAATGCCTAGGAATAAATAGTTCTCATACAGTACATTATTACGTAGGGTGCGCACGGATGCGGGCCGTTGTCCCTGTAGTGCGATTTCCTAGACTTGTGGTTAAGCTTTGTTTGCATGGGGGCGGAGGAATATCCTGGAAGTAGAACTTAAGCAGGCGTTCAGAAAAAATTGTATGTGACCGTGAATGGACTACATGAGGGTTCGCTTCTGAGAGGATCTCAGTGGCAGCTATTCAAGCGGCTTCTGTACAGGAGTGATCTCTTAGGGAGGGGGAGGGGGAGGTCAGCGACACGAAGAGGACGCAAGAAGACTGGGCTCCGATCTCCGGCTCTTGAGGGGTAATTATAAGTAAATATTTTCGTATAATATGTATTAATTATGTATACTTCCCTTACTTTTTCATTTTTTTTCCATTTAAATGAAAAAAGTAAGGGATTAACTGTATATAATAATTTGTATTCAATTTATTTACCTTATCTTATGTTAGTATTATTAAATATCTATATATTATTATATAAATAATTTATATTACAATATTTAATCTATTAATTTATAATTATTAATTTATTATTATTATATAAAATAAATATTATGTTATTTATATTAAAATCTTATTATACTCCTAATTATTCCTACGACCCGTGGACTTGAAACGAGAATTCATTCTGGTATTGAAAGGTATTTGTAGCCTCAATAATTCCTTTAATCGCCCTTTCCCTCCTGTCTTCCTTTAAGTTGGAATGTCGCCCTAAGTGGCATTCACAAATGTGGTAGGACGTCGAGATACACATTGTGCAGTCCCCTTGCTCCCCCCCCCCCCCNATATGCGGGTTTGAAGCTCGGTTCGCAACTGAACGCTCAACAGTAACTGCATAGAACATAGGTCGTGTGCACAAGAATCGACCGCCGTGTTTTCGAACACATTGATACATCAACTGCGCAGAACACGTCGTGTGGGTGAGAGTTTTCGGTGCACAAAGGCGATGTTCGTATTTCATTTCTTGTGCGAGCGCATGGGGCAACAACGAATAACAGTAGACTGTAAAATATGCGACGAAGTTGATTTAAAACGGAGGAACAGTTACGCTGCCCAAAAACGAAGAAATGCCGTAAAATATCAATTTAGTGGAAAGAACAGGTGAAAGTGTACCAGCTGAAGTTTTGAAAGGTTATCCACTTACTTACGATCACAAACGCAAAGATTTTCAAAGAAAATGAAACAGTGGAAATTAATTTTAAGTCACTGTCCTGTAATGTTTCCCAACTCACAGCTGACGTCACAATCGTCGCGAAATTGTATTGGCTAAATAATAATACGTAAGTATTCAATTGGGAATCAATTTTGCGAACAAGATTTCAGGTCGTGTGAATGTTCCGCTGTTATATCCTATGCTCTGAGCCAATGTTTTTTTTTCTAACCAACTATAGCGTGACCGAAGCAGTCCGACTCTCCGGTTGGCTGCACTGAGTAATCTCGCCTCGTCAATGCACCCGTCCGCTGTGCAGGTCTATTTTTTTATGTGTGTATTAATTTATTTATTCCAATCACTCCATCGATTCCCTCATGGACAGAAGCCCTGGGATATCTAGCTAGTCACATTGATAATAAACCTTCAACATTACATCAGCACAATAATACATCACAATAACAATAATGAGTATAGCAACATAATGTAGATTAACATTAGAAGAACATAAATAACAGTAACAAACTGGTGTTAAAGTTGAGTTACAGTAAATCTCACTGTTTTTTTTTATGTTGAGTCCTTAATTGCTGATTTGATTGCATACAACTTGTTTCTAATTGCACATAGCATAGGTTTTTTTTAAGCTTAACGTTATTTTAAGTGGGTATAATAAAATTATGTCAGACGAGAAACTCTTGGACGAGCTAGCGCTCACGAACTTTACTTCGCTCGTAGGCTGATCACCTGCGATTGTACGCCGCGAACACGTTCCTGTAATTACGCCCGAGAAACACCTGTTCCCCTAATTGTTCCTCTTGACACACACCTAGCAGAACAAACGGGCTGCTGCTGCTGCTGCAAAAAAAAAAGATAATTTGGTTGCCACTTTACGTACAGTTCCGAAATAAATTTCTTCTCAAATTTTGTTAGCCTATTTTCAGTATATCCACACTTTATGAACAAAATATTAAAAAAAATCACCCCAGGTTTGCTTGTTACTATGATCATGTAATTTAAGCGTTTTATGTCCGCGGTAACATTGAGGTAACTTGCCTTCTTTTCGGTTAAATGAAATTTTCACTTAAATATTTTTGTCTACGAATTAAAACATTTACTTCAGTTAATAAGAATTTTAAAAAGAAAGGAAGAGAAAAATGTAGGTATTGGCTATTAAAAAATAGTTCTTACGTATAATTATTAAATTAGGGTTTTCTTACGCTATTTTTAAAGTATTCTTACCCATCGTCTGTTGTAGTAGAAATATTTTTTATACTTCCTATGTCTCATGATCTTTTTTGCTGATGGGTTTGTATGTTCTCTATCTCTCTCTCTTTCTCTCTCTCTCTCTCTCTCTCTCTCTCTCTCTCTCTCTCTCTATATATATATATATATATATATATATCCCCTCCAATCTCTTCTTACCGCCAGTATGGGAGGCCACGTTTGGACAACCCTTGTATTACCGTGATGTGATGCCTGTGCCCCTAGTTAGTATACTTCCTGCACGCCTAGGAGCTGTGCCCTGAGACGCACTTACGCCGTTCTCGCTCTCGCGCATGACGTCACAGAGAGCGCTCTCCGGTCGTCTCAATCTGCCGTTGGGAACTCGGAAGAGCGAGAGAACGAAGTTATATACTCAGTGCCGTATACTCGCTGCACACTCTAGTGCTCTGTGGCACCCAACGTGTTCTTTCACAACTGTTATGTGAGGTTATTTCAGACGGCGTGTAGGTTAAATAATTTTTAAAGCATCGTAAATAATAAGATTACTTATTTAAATTCCAACTTTATTTGGCGGCAAAATCATTTCGGCTGTAAAAAGGGGCTTGACAATTTTAAACATGGTACACGGTGTATTGTAACTACTATTTAATTGTCCGCGAGTAAATTCGCACTCATTATGAGTACCGTTACAACTTCCGTGTGTATTCATCGTGAGCTGTGTTTGTTTACCAAAAATACACATAGTGCATCGCTCCAGATCGAGAGAACAAGATCGCACAGAAGAGGCCTCTCGGCGGGTTGAGGCACGGCCTTAGGTCCCATCCCTACCTCGGAACTCCCACTCCCCACTCAGACTTAACGGTAGGTTAGGGGAGAACAATCAGGAGCCCACGTAGGGGTGGTTCTTCCCGCCGAAGTGCATCTGCCGTTGGGCTGAATGGCGGCTCTCTCAATCCTCCGACGGGTTGGGACGAAGTGAAGTCCACGAAGAGGCGCGGGGAATTCACCGAAGAAGCTCGCCGGCAATAGGCAACGTCCGCCGCGTTCCCGAACTAGAATCCGCTTCATCAGGGGAGGGGGGGGGATATATAGCGCCGGACTGACGTGCCAGATCGCATGAGGATCACGGCGTGGACACAGAGCGAGTAAGTATACAGAGATGAAGTGGCGTGTCGGTTCTTCTGACACGACTTGCGTGGGCCTCTGGAACAGGCCTTGTGTCTCACTGGCTGCCGCCTATTGTGGAAGAGTCTGGGAAGTTCTAGACCATTCGTGGTTCCTTCACACTTTTTGAATCAAGGCTTTGAAGAATTACCCTCTGTGTGGCGTGTTTGGTTGATTCCTAAATATCTCGTGTATCACGAGCGTTTTGTACATCTGTTAACATAAAACTATTTTTGGTGAAATTGAACTTTTGTTTATAACTTACCAATAAATTATAATATTCCATGTATAAATAATATGAATACAACTAGGGAGAAAAAAGATATGTTGGTAATGCCTAGTAAGAAATAGTTATTATGCAAAATATATTTAAACTCAGTGCGCAAGAAAGCGGTGGATAGTTCCTTTGGTGTAATTTTCTAGACATGGTTAAGCTTTATTTGTATAAGGCGAAGGAATAGCCTGAAAGTAGAACTATAGCTTCAGAAAAGTTGGAAGTAACCGTGAATTGACTATACCAGGCGCTCATTGGCGAGCGGCCGGTGTTCCGACATGTTCCTGGCCAGTAGGACGCCGTTTTGCTGGCATGTACGGCTACGGGTTCACGGCACATGAGGCTCTTTCAACTCTGTATATTTGCTATTCTGTGACGTCAGGTATAGTAAAGTTCAAACCAGAAAATAATCTTGCCTCAGCTTTGAGGGAGGGAAGGTAGGGGAGGCAGTGTAGGGGAGGGCTCTCTCGGACGCTCGCCGTCGGGGGGAGGGAAACCACATGACACTGCTCACGCTGTACATAACTGATAACATCGCTCTCTACTACCGCGCTGTTAAATACCGCCGATGCAGGTAATATGCACACGTGGAGCAGCTCTCGCCCAACCGCTCTCGGCCGCTGTCAATACTGAACTGAACAAAAACCCCGCTGACCAGCGGCATCGTTCGGCCCCGCCGTGAATCGATCACCAAAGGTGGGAGGCGAGCAGTCTAACCGCTATACCACCGCGGCCCCTCCATTGTTGTGAGGATACCAGAAGTCCATGAAGTGCTGCATGCAATGCAATGCCATGACCAGGAGACACACTCACTCACGCGATGTCAGGGCACAACTGATACAGGTCTGGGCACTTCCACGACGTAACAGTACGCTGACGTCACTCGCTGTTACCTCTGCACACTGCTGCGGGCTGTTCGCGGTAAACTGAGCGCTTTTGAAAGCCCTGCTTAAGGTCTACGTGTATGAACGTTGTATATTCTTCCACCAAATGAACAATTACATTACCATGGACCTCATCACTTTGTTCGTGCGTCGGTCAAGTGAATCTATTAAATTATTAGAAAAGTAAATATTTATACAAATTCGCTGATTTTTAAACTTCGACGCATTAAAAAAAAAAACCTAAAGTGGAAGAAATCATTTAAGTTATCATACATGGCTACCTAACCCTTTTTATAGTTACCAACTTTACTGGGCGCATGTCTCACAGAGCGCCTGCTAAAATATATGCAAGGAAGGAGCAGTGACTTTTCTGTGAGGTTGATTTCAAAAGTAATCACTTTATCGCGAACAGCCTTTTAACACGTGATTTCTGACATGTCAGTGTGAGAAGTACACAAGGATGAAATGATGCGGGTGTTCCTTTTGTGTGGGTGTGCCCATTCACTGATTGGCGGCGCGAGGTCCTGAGAACGGGCCTTGTGTCTGATTGGCTACCGCATGCTGCGGAAGGTTTTCTATTGGCTAGACTGCGGACAGGCGTGTAGGAAACCAGGCGCTGATTGCCAAACGGTATTCAAACATTTTGCTGGCCAGGGACGCCGTTTGGCTGTCGTGTGCGGCCAGGGTTCGCGGAATAAACGGCTGTTTTAGCTCTGTACTCTTCGATATTTCATGCTTGTAGAATGGGTCCCGAAGTTGTATACCCAAATCCGGAAACTTGTATACCTAATTTAACCCTTTCAGACCCACATAAATATATGGTTTCAGGTGTTGCAAACGAGAAATGTTATGATCCGTATTGTACTTAAAGACGACAGAATTCTTGTTTCGTGACTTGTAACGTTGCGGATTTTCAGAGGTTTTATTTACCGGTAATCATAGATATTATAATTGATTACAGAGTACTTGCTTATGTTGCCAAGTCATTTAATATAATTTCCAAATTCAGCTTTATCGTAGGAGTTAAACAAAATACAGTATAATCTTTGGTTATTTTAATAGTTTATTGACATAGAGATCATGTGTAAGTATATTTCATTTCCTTCTGCCCTACAGGGTAGGAAGTATTCAGCATTTAATTAAAAAATGCACGAAATAAAATATACTAGCTGTCTCTCGTCTTGCCATCGCTGATTGGCGGAGAGATGTGGCGTGGTCAGACGACAGCCAATTATAGGACAGATGACAACATAAGTAAGGCAGAAGTTAAAACCGAACAGGACATTTTCCAGCAGAACTAATAACACCTCGGCCAAGGACGTTCGTGAGTATGATATTAAGAAGTTTTAAATGATTTAATTAGTAATTATAATTACTGCAAGATATTTTGTGATTATCGAAAAGGAACACAAGTGATATTAATTGATTTGTATTGTAAGAAGATGAACGAGTACTACTGATTATTTTAATTTGTTTGAGAAGAACTGAATCAATTAATTTATTTTCATTGTAAGAAGATGACTAGTAATATTGAGTATTTTCATTTGTTTGAGAAGAAATTAATCCTATTAATTGCATTTTTTGGAAATTAAACATGAAGTAATAACATTTTTTTGGAAAAGCTGAAATAATTTATGCGCATCTGAATTAACTTAAATGTTACAGGCTTTGTGTTAGGCTATGGTAATGTGAACCAATCACATCGCAACCTAAGCCAATAACATAGATTACAGATCAGTTCCTCATAAGGAAGATCATTGGCCGCTGAGCCTCGCAATGTACAGTACGTACCAAAAATAACCTTCGTGTGCATTTTGTACGCAATTGTGTACACTGGGTTTGAATGGGATAAAGTACAGTTCATCCACGGTTACTTCCAACTTTTCTGAAACCCTGTTAAATTTCTACTTCCAGAATATTCCTCCGCATCATGCGAACAAAGCTTAACCGAGTCTAGAAAATTACACCAAATGGACAACACACCACATTCGTGCGCACTCAGTGTAATAATATTTTGCATAGGAATTTTTTTCACATATTTCACATATTTCCTGAATGTTTTATTCATATTAGTTATAAACGAGATATTATAGTTTATAAGTAAAATATAAATAAAATTTCATTTTAACAAAAAAATACGGTATTTTTTATGTCACCAGAAGTCGCTTGTAATACATGTCATATTTAGGAAACAAAACCACGTCATAAATGGGGTGATTTTTCAAAGGTTTGATTATAGAAATGTGGAGAAACCGCGAATAGGCTATATTTGGCGTTTCCTAGGCCAGAGATGGCCGGATGGCTAAGGGCGATCCAGGTATGCTCATCAAGTTCTTCATCGCCTCTACGTGCAAGGCAGTCATTACATCGGCGACTCGCCTCTTGAGATTCTCAGAAGTAACCTTATCGTTTTGTAGCGTAATGATAAAGAAATACGACAACTTTGAATACCCTGCACAGGTGTTGTCGTAAATAAAAACCTCGTTTAAACCATTTTCACTTTCAAAGAAAGAAATACGTATTACAAAAGTAAAATAGAACACTATAACTTGTCGGTTGCGGAATGTTTTAACATGCACACAGTTGGACATACTGTATTTTACGCACGTGGAACAGTTTTTCAATATAAAGTTTTTTTTCCTGTGGCCGTGTTCGAATTTTCACTTTTCGTTTACTAAAGGCTCGCGTGACATACTTGGTATTTTAGTATTTAATTTTTAGTATGTAACAAAACTTACTAAAATTATAAATTACCAAATTGCAATAATCGTTGAACAATTGACTATCGACGGCGTCCAACTTGAAAGCTACTGAATTCTAAAATACCAACATACGAAATGGTTCATTCGAACACAGCCTGAAGCTTTGAATACTGTTATGCGGCCTAGGAAGGGAGATGTTTTAGAGTCTAATTCGGTCCTGCTGCTGTAGCGTTTTGTCAAAAAGACAAGTGGTTCGTTGTTAACAGCAAAATAGCAGCTGTTTCCGAAGATGTGTACTGTCGGTGTTGAAAGGAAATCTTCCCGGTCGTTCGCGCGAGTTTATAGCGGAGTAGTGACTTAGGTTTTCCACGTTCAATGAAATTCTTTTGAAAGTCGCGTTTTGTATATTTCCGCCAGATGTAAAATTTACATTACCATGGGCTTAATGACTTTATTCATGTACCAGCCAAATAGTTCATTCACCAGCCAAATAGAAATAAATTGTTGGGAACCTAAATGTGTTCATTAATATGCAATTAATTTACCATTGAGACCTCGTATTACTTTAATATTAAAGCAATTTAAGAGCACGCAGCGTACTCAAATGTGTATAAAGCAGAAAAACACTGATTTGTCATAAATTAAAATATTACGCTCGTGATTCGCCAAGTCTTGGAACTATTTCTCCTGATCCTGTGCCAACTGGGAGCTTGCAGACCAGCGCACGAGAGAATCCATTTATAGTTTGTGAAATAAACGTAACTGGCTACCTGTCACTTGAAAAGCTCACATTTACAGAAGCTGACGTTCACTCAGTCACTAAACAAGTCTATGACCACGTTGGAAAAAAAAACATCAGCAGTATTGGCGATAAAATGGCATTCTTCTAGATATAATGAACAATATAAGCAATTTGGGAGCCGACCGTGGTGACAGCGACAATGGCCGCGATAACAAGAGCTCAGAAGCTGAAAGCGTAGTTTCTGCAGATGAGGTCCGAGAGACATCGGGCACAGCCTGTTTGTAATGGCGAGCAGATGTTTTTGCTTCAGAGTGTAGTCTGCTACAAACACCGTTACTTCTCGTTCTGTTTGTGTGCTGCGTGAAGGGGTGGCTCTTACCCCACCATCTTCTGCATTCTCAACAGCATCCGCTCTCTCTCTCTCTCTTACACACACACAAACAAACAAACCGTTAGTCCCACCAATGTTAAGAAGTGCCCCAAGACGACGTGGCATGGACTCGACTAATGTCTGAAAGTATACAGGAGGCAATTCACACCATGAATCCTGCAGGACGGTCCACAAATCCAATCTGCGCCAATTTGAGAAAGGGTTGCACGTCTGTCTCGTTTAATGATTCTCGTCAGTCGTCGTTTGTCCCGTTCGTTCGCGATCTTTTTTCCGGCCGCAGCGATGTCGAAGATGTGATGTTTTACCGGATTCCCGATATTCACGGTACACTCGTGAAATGGTAGTATGCGAACATCCAAATGTTATCGCTACCTCGGAGATGCTATGTCCCATCTCTCGTGCGCCAACTATAACACCACGTTCAAACTCACTTAAATCTTGATAACCTGCCATTGTAGCAGCAGTAACCGATCTAGCTGCCGACCGCATCGCGTTACTCTGATTGGTCCCATACCTCTGTTATTTGCATACGCACGCCTATACCATTTTTTTTGGTTCTTCAGTGTGTGTGTGTGTATATATATATAAATATATATATGTATGTATATATATATATATACACACACACACACACTTTGGGTGAGGCACCTAAGGCAGGCCCCCTTACTAATNATGTAAAACTGCTTCTAGGAGTTTACAAAAATAAAAAACTTAACCACTAAACAGTAGAACTTAGAAACTTTTCCGTCACGTTGGCTTAAATCTACGATAACACAATGAAGTTGCTACTTTTAACTGCTTAAATTTCAAAGTAGGAAAAAAATCTAAAATTAGGAAAATCAATTCCAAAGTCTTGAGTTTAGTCAATCACAGAGGAGCATGCATTTATACTAACACATTGGTTTTTTATATTATGATTTAAAATAACAGATTCTAAGGAATTTTTTATTTTGTTTGTACTATTTATATTATATATTATATTTTGGCCTCCTGAAACAATTGTCGACTGCGAAACTACTATTAAAATTAAAATCTATTTCTATTTTAATTTCAAATAACATACTGTACCAATATGCTTTTCTATTGCTCAGACCTAAGCAGCAGAATAGTTACTGTGTTAGTACAATTTTTGCAGCCTACTAGCTACTGCTTAATTATTCATTGTGTAAGTACTGTGAACTCCTACTCACTTGGCTTCCCTTTACTGCATCTAATACCATAAGTGTTGTTAGTTATCTCTAGCACGCTTCCAGATATGGAGTTGCTGCGGCGATTTGTTCAGTTCAGCCGCAACAAAACACGATTGAACGATAGGACGCGGTTATTGTTTCCGTAGGCCAACAACTAGGGGCATTGCCGCACCACATGCGCCATTGCATGTGGATAAACAAGACCAGCGCTGTAGATGTAACCCCTCCTTCCTTCAACCCAGTGGCTAACGCAAGTACTAAGACTTTATACGTACATCTCAGCAAAGTCATTTAGTATGCTTGTGCACGTGCTCGGATATTGAATTATACAGGATGATTCTAAAATCATGGGACAAACATTGAGGGGTGGTAGAACACACTAAAACAAACAATTATTGTATAGGAATATATGGGCGGGAGTGACGCGTTGAGGCACAAACACAAAAATAACACATGAAATGCAACACATCGTTTATTTACAACGTCGCCGCTAAATCCCTTTTTACAGCAATGTTTATAATAACTGCTCACAATTGCTACCACCGACAGTAATGCCAGCTTGGTAGCGTCGGTGGAGTGATGGGCGAACAGATTCAAATACGCCGGGTATTTCACGCACGCCACCATTGTCAGCCAATCACGCCATATGTAGAGGTCGCCAAGCATGCGTGACTGTTGGTGGATGCATTTCCAGCAACTGTTTTAACATTTTCTGTACGGAATCACTCGTTAAGTATGCTGCTAATGAACATTTTATGTTTCCGTTAGGGTGTTATGTTTTTGTGTTTGTGCCTCAACGCGTCACTTACGCCATATATTCCTATACAATAATAGTTTGTTTTAGTGAGCTCTACCACCCCTCAATGTTTGTCCCGTGATTTTAGAATCACCCTGTAGTACAGTAGAGCTGCCTGCTCATGCCTAGAAACGGAAATAAAATATACCAAGAAAATAACACTTTTTTTAATTTGATGTACGTTTTTTTTTTAACTGCAAAAGTTTAAGTAACATTTAGGTACACCAACAATGAACTCTTTTTCACATCACTCAGTGGCCTATATGTTGTTACAGCACCCGAGGATATCCGTGAACAACCCCTGTCGTCATTTGGTCGATGCTTGGCAATGCAACAGTTGACAGGAGGCTACAGTAATATCAGCACGCAAACTAGCGACCTGCGTTCTCCTGCTGCCTTATCGTCAGCATGTGACATGCAGTTATCTGCTAACACTTCCGTTATCGCAGTTGTACGGAAGCGACAGGCGCCTCCAGGCAAGCAGTTACCTCGTCCGTAACTTCTGGTCGTAAAAAGCAAGCGACTAAGATACCTATTGTAATACTTTCCAGACTAATATCGGATAGCTCTATAGAAACAATACTGACAGCATTACGAAAAACAACTCAGTCACAAACGGTTCCACTAAAATAAAAGTTTTAGCCGAAAAAAATTAAATAACATATAATTAATTTCTGTGGGAATATTTTTATTTATCACTTCGCACGTATCTGACATGTTGAGGCTCTGACGTAAAGGTTGTGCCATTTGAACTATCGTTCCAAAAAAACACGTTACATAAAAAAAATAAAGTTCATACTCCGGGTTCATTTTATTCGTATCGTAACTTTCAGATCGATAAAATGCATTACTGAACAAATGTGCTGCTATCTGTGGACTGTAGATGACAAAACCGCCAAATTTCTCGCAGATATACGTAATCTTTGCGGTGTTTACTTCAATCAGATCAGCACTGACATGTGATTGCTATATTTGTCGCGAAACACTTATCATTGACGAGGGAAAGGAAGCGTTGCGTCGCTATTATTAACTGTCGTTGGTTGAACCATCAACCAAACTCCGCAGCAATAGTAAAGAGTCCTTAAAACACCGCTGAAATGTTTCGCACAAAATAAAAAATAGCCTATTTATATTTTTTAGTCATTCCTCTAAAAAGGAAATACATGCGATAATCCTACGGCGAAGTAAGCAGCCTATGAAACAATCGCACGTTTGGCGCTAAAACATTATCATTTATTTTATTTTCGACTTTAAGACGTAAGTAAAGGCATGATCGCATTTTCTTACACTGAACCCGTTACAAATGTATCTACTTTAATATTAAATTTAATATACAAAGAAAGTAATTAATAATACAAAATTAGGGCGAGAAACAATACAAATTACAAACGAGCACGAGTAAAAAATATGAACAAGCTAAAATAATCCAGACAAAAACAGAGATTGGATTGAATAAAATTTGAAAAAAGGGTGAGAAAATAGGGGAAAGAAGAAAACTGCCTACAACTCATACACACTGAAG
>NQII01002320.1:289668-306853 GCA_002778355.1 Clitarchus hookeri
TGGAAGGACGTTTGTTTGTCCCTAGAGTGCTTGACCACACCGACCGACTATGACTGGGTAAGGAAGGGAGAAACACGTCAGCGTCCTCTGTGATGCAAATGTTTTTTGTATTGCCTGGTGTCACGTTCCACCGATGGCAAATCGTGAGAAATTATGTGTGTTTTTCGAGTTGGGGGATGGGGGGGGGGAGTAGCGAGGGAGAAAATATTTATAAATTCTGCGATAAAGTGAGCACTTTTGAAATCAATCAACCTTAGAAAAATGCCACTGCCCCATATCTGCACGTATTTTAACTGTCGCACCGAGTGTCACGAGCCCATCAAAAGTTGGCAACGCCGGAGGGATACGGCGGAAGAACACACGATGTTCATACGAGTAGATCTTAGAGGCAGGGCTTTGAAAAAGTGCTCAGTTTACCGTGAAAGGCCTACAGTAACAGTAGAGGTTGTAATACAATTTTACTTTCTCGTAACGCACGAGTTGGAAGTGGAGCGGTTGGTATTCACGCACAAGCCGCTCAGTTCGGAAAGTCAATCGTATCAAATTTATCACGTATGCCGTAGAGGCCAGAAAAGATCCATAATTTTTTTTTAACGCCCGTCTATGTGTGACCACGTGGTCGGTTCTCACCGCACCTGGCTCGCGCATTAACAGGTGCGTGATTCCAAGTTCAAGCGCCCGACGAAGAAATAAATATTTATCTATGTTTGTTTACCTGCAAGTCTGGACGGCCGGCTGATCTCGGGGACATAGGTGCTGCCCCCTCCTCCTTGTTGCACCAGACGATGGCTTTGTCTCGCCATCACTCCCGAGGACGTCTTCGGACAAGTCAAGTGGATCACTAACTATTCTCCGCTGGACCAGGAACAGCGGGGCGCTGTACTTTTAAATACAGAGCTAGCGGGAATGGCGGGGAGTTAGGAGGGGGGCTGGCGGCCCCGCAACGAGCGTCACGCGGTAGTACAGGCTGGCGGGGCGGCCCCGGAGCGAGCGTGACGGTTTCTCAACGACGACCACGCCTCCTTGTCAATCGCGCAGTCTCGTATGCCGGCACCGGTATCAGGGCGGCATGGCGGCCGAGGAGGTGTCTGCGGTAACACACGTCTGCGTACCGGAATTATCGTGCTCGCGCGAGATATTTACTACGTACGAGATCACTTGTTTGGTTATATCGAATACACTGAGAGCTCTTGTTTTACTGTTTTACTGAACACCGAACGAAAATAGCTGCAAGCCATACACGCATTTCATACGACGATAAGTCCTCAAAAGTGTTGTTTACAATTTCGAACAGTAACAATGCTATAAAAGAAATCGTACATTTGACGAATAAACTTTTGGAGCAGCAGTATTAGAACTTTTATGAATTGGAATTTGTGAGTAGACATTTGCACTGACACATTCGACCTGACACGTGTTCATATTTGGCAACCAAACCTTCTATAAGAATTCCCTATCACACCCGGACGCCAGCTACTAATGTATAATGCATGTCGAAACTTAATTTAAATTTAGATTTATTTTGCTACCAATGACCTTGGAAACAAACCAGAAGTGTGTCTCGTGATATCAACTGACATTCGTCGCTATTCTGGAAGGAAGGAAATGAAGTAATGAAGCTGATTTATAAAAATTAAAAAAAAATTCAAATAATAACTGCAACACACAAGCCCCGTTTTTTTAAGAAGGCGATAGGTAGCATGTTTGTTACGAACAAGGACAAAAGTGCAGAAGACAAGTGACTTCAAATTTGCAGCTGTCCCTAACTCTGTAAGCTGTTTAGTTCATCTTTCCAAATGGTGTTTTATCGGATGGTGGTCGTTCGTGCTAATTTAAAATCAATCAAGATATTACCTTTAAAGTTGAATAGAAAAACGGTAATGAGATATTTGTGCTAATATTTCAATGGGCTGTATCCATTTCCGAGAATAAGCCCAACAGCAAAACAAAGAAACCAAAACCAAATTCCAGAAAATGAACAACGAGAAACTAGGATATAGGAGAACGTAGCTTGTTGTCACTCGTTTTTTGGAACTTGTTTGGGTTTTTTTTATTTAGTGTGTTGTCAGGCTTACTTTATAAGCAATGGACACAGTCCATTTAAATATTCGCAGACATCGACAGTGCAGCAGGACAACAAGGAATTGCCTGATGTGTGGACTCAGTATTACGTACAGGAGTGGATCCAAAGGTGGACCCTCATTGAACTAAAATGAGATTATTTTCGAAACGAAGTACATATTTAACACTGAATATAGTAAAAGTAAAATTTAATAATTATCTAGACAGGCTTTCCGCTAAATACTGATAATTATATGCAGCATTACAATAAATGCTTAGCGGTAAACGTGTGACTCGAACGGAACGTAAAGTGCCCCACTTCCCAAGTAGCCCTCTCCTTAATGAGTCTCTATAATCTATTCGTGGTATCTTCACACTTTTTGAATCAAATCTTTGAGAAATCACTTCATGTATTACGTGTTTGGTAGTTAACCTTAAAAATGTCACTTAATGCGGGCGTTTATACTTGTGTTAACATAAAAGTACCTTATTTTTTGGCTAAATTCAACTTTGACTAACTGCATATTCCATCTGTCAATTACAGTAAGCGGGGGTCACTTTGTGAGAAGTGTGGGGTGACACTGTACATAAAGAAGTATTTAAATACCTACATGTCTCAGTTGGTTGTTTCAGATATTCATTGGTGCCAATTTCACAACTGAACATTTGCAACGTCTACGAAATTAAAGAAAAATCTGAACAACAGTGAAAAACACACGTGTCTCAAAAGTCACCCACCCTGTCATAAAGTGACCCCTGCTTACAGTATAATATTTCATTTATAGATTATATGAATAAAACAGAGAGAAAATAGGTTAGTACAGAAGAAGTAGTTCTCGTGCAAAATATTATTGCAATGAGTGCGCACTGATACAGTGCGCTGTCCCTGTGGTGTAATTTTCTACACTCGGTTAAGCTTTGTTTGCATGAGGCGAACGAATATCCTTGACGTAGAACTTTAGTGGGGCTTCAGAAAAGTTGCAAGTAACGGTGAACGGACCACAAATCCGCGCGGGTCGACACTCGCACGTGCGATAAAACGACGGCGGCAGACGAGTGCATGCGCACGTGCCGGTGCGCACGCCTGCCGCGCAGCGTGTGGAGAAGAAGTAGGGGAAGTAGGGGAGGGCGGTGGCTGAGCGCCGGCGTTCCCTGAGTTGCCTCATGACGCGAGCAAACACCGGGACAATCGCGACCGCGAGTTCGGCGAACAGGAAACTTGGCGGCCACGCGAACGAACCTCCTTCCCGCCCGTCTAAATATACGCAACGTGCCGCTGACATCTCACGTACGCCAACTTGCCCTGCACTACATACAGTCTGCCTCGTGTGAATTGGCGAGATTCTGACAGTTCGACGAAAGTAGCGCCAACGTTTACTTTTCGTTTATGTATCCTTTCGCCATCAGCTGGTGCGTCAAGTGGAGGCCGTATTTTTTTTGTCAACACGCTGTCAGATAATCCACTTGCCATTGTACTGTAATGTTAAATAAATGTTAACATATTTTAGACTGACACATGTCTAAAAAAAATTAGTAGGTATAAAAGTAAAAATACAAAACCTTGCAAATAATTAAATATTTGCTAACTCTTTTTTTTTTCTAATTTGTCCGAGACAGTGAATTTGGGTTAAAATTTGCGAGACGGTAGTTTGTAGCTATTATCACACTTTGTATGTTAAAGCTGATGTATTAGAGTTGGAAATATGTGACGTGGAATAAGGTTAGAATTGCTTAAAAATTATTCACACGTGTCCCACTTTCTTCGGAAACAAGGAAATGGGTTTCCGGGAGAACAANACCTGACACGTGTTCATATTTTGGCAACCAAACCTTCTATAAGAATTCCCTATCACACCCGGACGCCAGCTACTAATGTATAATGCATGTCGAAACTTAATTTTAATTTAGATTTATTTTGCTACCAATGACCTTGGAAACAAACCAGAAGTGTGTCTCGTGATATCAACTGACATTCGTCGCTATTCTGGAAGGAAGGAAATGAAGTAATGAAGCTGATTTATAAAAATTAAAAAAAAATTCAAATAATAACTGCAACACACAAGCCCCGTTTTTTTAAGAAGGCGATAGGTAGCATGTTTGTTACGAACAAGGACAAAAGTGCAGAAGACAAGTGACTTCAAATTTGCAGCTGTCCCGAACTCTGTAAGCTGTTTAGTTCATCTTTCCAAATGGTGTTTTATCGGATGGTGGTCGTTCGTGCTAATTTAAAATCAATCAAGATATTACCTTTAAAGTTGAATAGAAAAACGNGTTTTATCGGATGGTGGTCGTTCGTGCTAATTTAAAATCAATCAAGATATTACCTTTAAAGTTGAATAGAAAAACGGTAATGAGATATTTGTGCTAATATTTCAATGGGCTGTATCCATTTCCGAGAATAAGCCCAACAGCAAAACAAAGAAACCAAAACCAAATTCCAGAAAATGAACAACGAGAAACTAGGATATAGNGAGAATAAGCCCAACAGCAAAACAAAGAAACCAAAACCAAATTCCAGAAAATGAACAACGAGAAACTAGGATATAAGAGAACGTAGCTTGTTGTCACTCGTTTTTTGGAACTTGTTTGGGTTTTTTTTTATTTAGTGTGTTGTCAGGCTTACTTTATAAGCAATGGACACAGTCCATTTAAATATTCGCAGACATCGACAGTGCAGCAGGACAACAAGGAATTGCCTGATGTGTGGACTCGGTATTACGTACAGGAGTGGATCCAAAGGTGGACCCTCATTGAACTAAAATGAGATTATTTTCGAAACGAAGTACATATTTAACACTGAATATAGTAAAAGTAAAATTTAATANCATTGAACTAAAATGAGATTATTTTCGAAACGAAGTACATATTTAACACTGAATATAGTAAAAGTAAAATTTAATAATTATCTAGACAGGCTTTCCGCTAAATACTGATAATTATATGCAGCATTACAATAAATGCTTAGCGGTAAACGTGTGACTCGAACGGAATGTAAAGTGCCCCACTTCCCAAGTAGCCCTCTCCTTAATGAGTCTCTATAATCTATTCGTNTGTGACTCGAACGGAACGTAAAGTGCCCCACTTCCCAAGTAGCCCTCTCCTTAATGAGTCTCTATAATCTATTCGTGGTATCTTCACACTTTTTGAATCAAATCTTTGAGAAATCACTTCATGTATTACGTGTTTGGTAGTTAACCTTAAAAATGTCACTTAATGCGGGCGTTTATACTTGTGTTAACATAAAAGTACCTTATTTTTTGGCTAAATTCAACTTTGACTAACTGTATATTCCATCTGTCAATTACAGTAAGCGGGGGTCACTTTGTGAGAAGTGTGGGGTGACACTGTACATAAAGAAGTATTTAAATACCTACATGTCTCAGTTGGTTGTTTCAGATATTCATTGGTGCCAATTTCACAACTGAACATTTGCAACGTCTACGAAATTAAAGAAAAATCTGAACAACATTGAAAAACACACGTGTCTCAAAAGTCACCCACCCTGTCATAAAGTGAACCCTGCTTACGGTATAATATTTCATTTATAGATTATATGAATAAAACAGAAGAAGTAGTTCTCGTGCAAAATATTATTGCAACGAGTGCGCACTGATACGGTGCGCTGTCCCTGTGGTGTAATTTTCTACACTCGGTTAAGCTTTGTTTGCATGAGGCGAACGAATATCCTTGACGTAGAACTTTAGTGGGGCTTCAGAAAAGTTGCAAGTAACGGTGAACGGACCACAAATCCGCGCGGGTCGACACTCGCACGTGCGATAAAACGACGGCGGCAGACGAGTGCATGCGCACGTGCCGGTGCGCACGCCTGCCGCGCAGCGTGTGGAGAAGAAGTAGGGGAAGTAGGGGAGGGCGGTGGCTGAGCGCCGGCGTTCCCTGAGTTGCCTCATGACGCGAGCAAACACCGGGACAATCGCGACCGCGAGTTCGGCGAACAGGAAACTTGGCGGCCACGCGAACGAACCTCCTTCCCGCCCGTCTAAATATACGCAACGTGCCGTCCCGCTGACATCTCACGTACGCCAACTTGCCCTGCACTGCACTACAGTCTGCCTCGTGTGAATTGGCGAGGTTCTGACAGTTCGACGAAAGTAGCGCCAACGTTTACTTTTCGTGTATGCATCTTTTCGCCATCAGCTGATGCGTCAAGTGGAGGCTGTATTTTTTTTTGTCAACACGCTGTCAGATAATCCACTTGCCATTGTACTGTAATGTTAAAAAATGTTAACATATTTTAGACTGACACATGTCTAAAAAAAAATTAGTAGGTATAAAAGTAAAAATACAAAACCTTGCAAATAATTAAATATTTGCTAACTCTTTTTTTTTTTTCTAATCTGTCCGAGACAGTGAATTTGGGTTAAAATTTGCGAGACGGTAGTTTGTAGCTATTATCACACTTTGTACGTTAAAGCTGATGTATTCGAGTTGGAAATATGTGACGTGGAATAACGTTAGAATTGCTTAAAAATTATTCACACGTGTCCCACTTTCTTCGGAAACAAGGAAATGGGTTTCCGGGAGAACAATATGGCGTATAATTTACATATACTAACGATTACCGGCCGAATAGAAATTACTAGTACTAAAAATCGCTGTACACGAAATAGATGTTACTTTAAAAATTATGCAGAGCTCGTGAACAATAAAACTATTTGTATCTGTTTGTAAATTTGCTATTTATTGCACACAAACGCTATTCTTTTCTGGCTGGCAATGCTTCGGAAAAGATCCGATAGATGACGGGCACAGCATGTCAAGAGCGAGGTGTGAGCCGCTCGCTTTGCTCAATAGATCGCGTCTTTTTAAAGTTAACTGTTCTTTTATTACTGGCTAGGAACGACACGAATTTAAAATATATTTCGTAAAATTATTAGAAAAAATAATTCAACAATATTATTTAATATAGCTGTATGCTTTTTGAATTAATATCAGGCTCGTATAGAAAGCATGGTTAGAGAGGGGCTACAAGACGTGAAAATAGGTTTTGAAATTGCGTTTCGTTTGGATACGGATCGTTTTAATGTGCCTTTTATTTTGAACACGTATACATTACTACTGTAGCACGAAGTTTAGTTTCTAAAACTAAAAACTGCTGTTTTATGACCACGTAAAATAAAATGTATTAATTATTCTAGGAACTCTTTCTTATCGGCGTATTTTCTGCTTGTCTGATGTGCGTCGGCAGTGCACTCATAATAGCCAACGTAATATTAATTTTAGTTCGTTCATGCATCAGCTGATACAGAGTTTTGTAAATTGCACGTTATTTGTTTCGAATACGTCAAATTGCCACTCACTGACTGTCAAAATCTTTCGCCAACTTGTATGAGACGGACACGCAGTAGTGCTTGCTTAAGGGGGCGGTTCACGCAAAAAAAATAATCGTTATTCTGCTGGTACGAAATGGTAGAGGGTCTCGAAACGATGTCTCCCCCCTCCCCGACATTTCGGTAGGCCTGTATACAAACCGGGCAACTTCCAGGGGAAGCTTTATACTCTGTTACAACCCATGGCTACAGAGGCTTGCCTGCTACGAGGTAGCACAGCAGTTAACACACACACGTCCCCGTGGACATAGATTTAGTTATACGCGATTTATGTAAAAATTAAATCATCTTTTCCTTTCAGGCTAATTATCATTTTTTTCAGGCTAATTATAATCTTTTTTTATGGATTGGTAAAAGCCGGTTAGTGTTGGCACTGCTGACACTAACTGGCAGCTCATTCTCTTTTCTTTTAAGTTTTCAGGATCTACTGGGGATTGAGAAAAAAAGGGGGGGGGGGCTCAGTCGTGCCACTCCCCTCGCCAGAATGATGTGCACAATTTTCTATTAATGCATTCAAAAAATTGTATTTCTTTACTGTCGAAAGGGGTTTTACGATGTCTATGCCGGTTTTTCCCTTTCTCTTCTCAGTACAGTAGTTTAGCTATAAGTACACTCAGGGAGGTTGTCATGGCCGAAACGAGGCCATGGCAGCCCAATCCCTCTCTGCCGCTATGCATGTCTCCTTGCATGATTTCCTTCCCTAGTATGCGTATGGGGCTTAGCCCTGAGACACACTTAGCTCCCGTCCCTACCTCGGGCTTACACATAACACTTAGTTTTAGAGTAGGTTAGGAAAAAAACAGGAAACTTTCAGAAGGGAGAGAGCTCTGTGGCCAGGGGGGGTGGGGGTGGATGTGTAAATTGTAGATTTAGAGCTTTGTTTTTAACGGCGCGTTCGCTAGGGGCGCCACTAGTGCAGTTTTTTTTGTAACGCGCTGAGTTTTTTACTCTCTTTTTGCGTGCAGATTATTTATGTTTTTGCGGTGGTGTTAGGAATTATTAATATGTGATAATTTATTTATTTTGTGGCAAAGGTATTGTTCAGTATAATTGTTAAAACACAAGAGAATAATGAGCGTAAAGAAGAACTGTTGTGTTCGTGGGTGTTTGGACAAAGCGTTTACTCGCCACAGGATTTACCAAGTATGGTTGCAAAGAAGATAATCAAAAAGTAAACAGTAACTATGTAGGTTTGTTTTATATCAACGCAATTTAACGTAATTGAATAACTTTCCCGTGATTATTCTTATACAAAGTGTTACATAGAGTATGTGTTTTACTGCAATGTAATTATAAGTCGTAATATGTGATTTGTATATTAGCATATTAACCGCTAAGTTATGCATTAATGCCCTTTTTGGTTTCCATGCGACAAAAAAAATTGTTTTGTCTGTGTTTTTAAAAACCTAATCGTAACTTTCTGCAGCCTACAAAATAGGCTTATGTTGGATTGCTGCACAAGCAGCAACTGATTATTAAAATGTCGTTGTCGAGTGCAGTGGAGAGGGATTAGGCCTACACAGCTACTTTACAACGAGGCGTGGAGAACTAACGAGGGTGAATTGAAATTAGGTGTGTCTTGAAAAGCCTAGAAAATAACACGTTAATTTATGCGAGGTCGAAGAATTAAAATAAAATTGTCAGATATGTATTTAATAAAAAAAAAAGACTACATTATTACAAATATTTCAAATTATTACAAATCACTACATACCGTGTCATGAACTGATAGTGCATTCATTTGGTTTATCCAACCTCTGTAGAAAGATTTTAAAGCCTGAGACAAGAGGGGGCAACTTTGCTGCCTTAAGCGCAATAAGTATTATTATGGGGCTACATATTTTCTTGGCTATACAGGATGATTCTAAAATCATGGGACAAACATTGAGGGGTGGTAGAGCTCACTAAAACAAACAATTATTGTATAGGAATATATGGGCGGGAGTGACGCGTTGAGGCACAAACACAAAAATAACACAAGAAATGCAAAACAGTGTTTATTTACAACGTCGCCGTTAAATGCCGTTTTACAGCAATGTTTATGATAATTGCTCAAAATTGCTACCACCGACAGTAATGCAAGCTTGGTAGCGTCGGTGGAGTGATTGGCGAACAGATTCAAATACGCCGGGTATTTCACGCACGCCACCATTGTCAGCCAATCACGCCATATGTAGAGGTCGCCAAGCATGCGTGACTATTGGTGGATGCATTTCCAGCAACTGTTTTAACATTTTCTGTACGGAATCACTCGTTAAGTATGCTGCTAACGAACATTTTATGTTTCCGTTAATGCGTTATGTTTTTGTGTTTGTGCCTCAACGCGTCACTTCCGCCATTATATTCCTATACAATAATTGTTTGTTTTAGTGAGCTCTACCACCCCTCAATGTTTGTCCCATGATTTTAGAATCACCCTGTATTTATTTATTTTATTATTGCTACGGAGAACACGAGACACGGCAGTTGGCGGCATTCTCATCTCGCAGCTCGCGCGTGACGGCGTGTTGCGTCGGCCGGCCGCTGACGCAACGCCTATTCAAAGTTGCTCGGCGAAGCAACGCAACGCAACGCCGTGCAGTAGTTAACGCAGATATGTGCCGCGGACAACTCTCGTTTCTCAGGGCCGCTTGATTACAAGCGATTAACTATTTCAAATCTGGGTCCACGTTTAGTACATTCCGGTGTTCGGAAAACAAGAATTTGAAGGAAATGACACTCAATTATTTTTTATGACGTTACACTCTTAAGTCCGAATCAGTGGTATCAATACAGTGAAATACACTGCAAGGCAGTTGATAAGCTACTGCTGACATGCGAATAAAGCAAATTAACTGGGGAAAAAGTGACTTACAGCAGTGAAATACTTGACATTCAGTGGGAATCGCAAATACATCAGCGGAGTTCAGCCACTATATTAAATAGTTATCTGACACCGATTATCAGTTGCTTAATTTTAACAGATTTTCACTGATTCGGTTCAATTCTCACTGTTTCAAGTTTGGTGAGTGCGCTTCGTATTTCAACAACGAGCATAAGGGATGAAACTTATACGTAAGCGGTGAACATTCACGTGCCCGTGGATGAACACATCTTACAGCCACTTCTCGACCGACGTGGTCAATGCGGTGACGTCACTGCCAAACGGAGATGACTGCCGACGACATCGATCTAACTGATGAACGCACGCCGTAGAGGTTGTGTGGGCTGCGTCTTCAGTGCATGCTGGAAGAGCTAGCAACACGAGCTACCTACGAGATCACCTGTTTGGTTATATCGAATACACTGAAAGCTCTTGTTTTACTGTTTTACTGAACACCGAACGAAAATAGCTGCAAGCCATACACGCATTTCATACGACGATAAGTCCTCAAAAGTGTTGTTTACAATTTCGAACAGTAACAATGCTATAAAAGAAATCGTACATTTGACGAATAAGCTTTTGGGGCAGCAGTATTAGAACTTTTATGAATTGGAATTTGTGAGTAGACATTTGCACTAACACATTCGACCTGACACGTGTTCATATTTTGGCAACCAAACCTTCTATAAGAATTCCCTATCACACCCGGACGCCNGACACGTGTTCATATTTTGGCAACCAAACCTTCTATAAGAATTCCCTATCACACCCGGACGCCAGCTACTAGTGTATAATGCATGTCGAAACTTAATTTAAATTTAGATTTATTTTGCTACCAATGAGCTTGGCAACAAACCAGAAGTGCGTCTCGTGATATCAACTGACATTCGTCGCTATTCTGGAAGGAAGGAAATAAAGTAATGAAGCTGATTTATAAAAATAAAAAAAACTTCAAATAATAACTGCAACACACAAGCCCCGTTTTTTTTTTAAGAAGGCAATGTGTAGTATGTTTGTTACGGACAAGGACAAAAGTGCAGAAGACAAGTGACTTCAATTTGCAACTACCCCGAACTCTGTAAGCTGTTTAGTTCATCTTTCTTTCTTGACGCCGTCAACACTCCCGTCCACCGGAGGCCGAGAGNCCCGAACTCTGTAAGCTGTTTAGTTCATCTTTCTTTCTTGACGCCGTCAACACTCCCGTCCACCGGAGGCCGAGAGGCGCGGGAGCAATAAGGGCGACGCTGCCACGCACATCAAATACGTCGTCGCCACTACTGCAAGAGGATGACTCTGTACTGGCGTGCAGTGTTCTCGGCGCACTGCGTGTATGGTCCATNCGTCGTCGCCACTACTGCAAGAGGATGACTCTGTACTGGCGTGCAGTGTTCTCGGCGCACTGCGTGTATGGTCCACACGGTATAAGAAGGCCCCTTTCTGACAGTCAGTGAGTGGCAACTTGATGTATACGAAACAAACTGCAACATTTTATATTTTTACTTTTATAACCTGCTTATTCTTTTAGACAGATGTCAATCTTAAAATATCTTAAAATTTGTTTAGCATTACAGTACAGTGAGAAGTGGATTAGCTGACAGCGTGTTGATAAAAAATACAGCCCCGACGTGACGGACCAGCTGATGGCGGAAGGATACGTAGTCAGATGTAAACAGTGGCGCTACTTTCGCCGAGCTGTCAAAAAGTGGCCTTCTTATATGGTACAGAATATACCTATGGGTAACCTGTCGCTTATTATTTTACGCGTGGAAAGTGTGTAGGAAGGTTCGATGCAGAGCCCTCGAGTAGTTTTGTGTGTATCTGACGCGTGCATTTTGAGACACGGCGCTTGTAGCCATTTTGGAATGCTGTGAAGCGGAGTTTCTAATGTGCGCGAGGCGTCTTGAAAGCATTCAACAGCCCTCGTCTGAAGTGTGTGTTCTTTCCGTGGATAA
The DNA here is from genome assembly GCA_002778355.1 of Clitarchus hookeri. Classification (NCBI taxonomy): domain Eukaryota; kingdom Metazoa; phylum Arthropoda; class Insecta; order Phasmatodea; family Phasmatidae; genus Clitarchus; species Clitarchus hookeri. Next base: position 301,893 of record NQII01002320.1, read on the forward strand.
GTACATTGGACGCACGTTGAGTAGTTTCGTGGAAAAACGTGTATTTCAAGCACACTGCAGCGAAGTTCTACCGCCAGGTTGTCAAGTGCTGTACACACACGTGGTGTGATAGGCTGCTATTTGGCCAACTACGTCCGCCCATTCGTCNCGCCAGGTTGTCAAGTGCTGTACACACACGTGGTGTGATAGGCTGCTATTTGGCCAACTACGTCCGCCCATTCGTCTACGAGGACGTCCACAGTAGAGATGGGCGTTATTTAACGTAACTATAAAAAAAAACTGTTACGATATGGTAACGTGTTGCACGAGTAACACGTTCCATTGTTTATACCGTTATTTTTTGGAACGTCTTGGCTAGCAACTGTGAGCATGCGTAAAAGTTCATTTTTGGAACGTCTCGGTTTGCAGACCACTTGCCGCCATTCATGGACTTCATGTACCCAAACAACGATGGAANTTCATTTTTGGAACGTCTCGGTTTGCAGACCACTTGCCGCCATTCATGGACTTCATGTACCCAAACAACGATGGACTTTTTATTGATGACAATGCGCCATGTCACCGGGCCACAACTGTTCGCGATTGGTTTGAAGAACATTCTGGATAATTCCAGCGAATGATTTGGCCACCAAGATCGCCCGACATGAATCCCATCGAACATCGTCGAGAGGTCAGTTCGTGCACAGAATCCTGCACCGGCAACACTTTCGCAATTATGGACGTCTATAGAGGCAGCATGGCTCAATATGTCTGCCGGGGACTTCCAATGACTTGTTGAGTCCATGCCACGTCGAGTTGGTGCACTTCGCCGGGCAAAAGGAGGTCCGACACGATATTAGGAGGTATCACATGACTTTTGTCGCCTCAGTGTAAATNTGCACTTCGCCGGGCAAAAGGAGGTCCGACACGATATTAGGAGGTATCACATGACTTTTGTCGCCTCAGTGTAAATTAGTCGCTACTCCCATCTGCATTTCTGTGGCACTATGTATGTATTCACCTGTCATATGACTGGTGTAGAAGTGAACCGAATTTGAAGTGAACCATCTGAAGAACGCTGAGGTAAAACTAATCCTGCAACATCGCATCAAATATATGCCTACAATTTCTTGTGACCACGCGATACCAAACATTTTTTGAACTCTGGAACTACTTTATTTTGAAAAGGTACAGCCGGGTACTGCTTAACATTAACTTGGCATTAGTAACATTTTATGGCACTGACACCGAGCATATTTTGTTGGGCTAGAAAGTAAACAACAGTTACATGTGTCAAATCTATTTTGGCAGTAATTTTTTTTATACGAAAGTGGAGATCTATACAAGCAAGTATTTCGCAATACGCTTCTTCATCAAGCATTTAGCTACAAACACTTCTTCAACCTTTACTACGCCAATAAAATCTATAATTGCAAAACATTGCGTAGGCCATTTTGTTGCGAGCTCATCTATTTTTACTACGTCGTGCAGGAAAGTCAATTGCTGCGTAAAAAATTGAAGTTGGAATGGGTGGAGCTAACATTATACAATGCAACGCTCCATTTAGATAAAAAAAAATGTAATCAACACGTAAAGAATTAAAGTTACGATGCAGTTAACATAATAAAGCGCAAAGCACCGTTTATATACGCTGCCACAACTTATCAGTAAACCTCGAGCAATGAGTTAGTACTGTTTTTTTTTTCGTCAGAATGTTCTCATATTTGTTTTAAACGGATGCTATGACAGAGAGAAGGCTTGAGTCCTTGTTTTATCGATGTCTGCCGATATCAGTTATCGGGATCGGAGTGGATGATTCGCCGCAGAGATAACTCACTTGGTTGCCAGAGGCGGTTGTGAATGACGTAACGTAGCTCAGGTGTTACGGTGCATCTTTNCGCAGAGATAACTCACTTGGTTGCCAGAGGCGGTTGTGAATGACGTAACGTAGCTCAGGTGTTACGGTGCATCTTGGGAGCGCGCCGGTGCAGCTATACCGGCCGACTATGAACACTGTCTCGTCCTAGTAAGAGGACTCGTTTACGAAGCGGGTTCGTAGAGTGGGGATAGAACTCGGCCCCCTTCAAGGTGGCATGTGCAGATCCAACTCTGTATAATGCTGTTGACAGGTGAGGTGGAACCACCCTCGGGTGGAGAACATCCACCCACTGCGATTGGAAAGGGCGTTATCTCTTTCTATTGAGAGCATTCAACTGCTCTCAATTAAGGAGTTCATAATCTAACTCCAAAACTGACGTGTGCTGGCATGAAAAGCCTGGCAGAGTGCACCCCCACGTTATGATACCTGACGTGAATATGTCTGAAGTGACAACTTATATGCCTGGAAATTCCTGATCCNAGTGCACCCCCACGTTATGATACCTGACGTGAATATGTCTGAAGTGACAACTTATATGCCTGGAAATTCCTGATCCCGAGGCGCACTCTTATATAATAAGCTCTGGGTGGTTTCTGCTGTTATGCCGTAGCGGATCAGGTACAGGAGGGTGAGCTTTTGATCAAGCTGTATTAGATTACAGATCACTGAGAGGTAGGGCGAGCAGGTAGATAGAGGAGGGGGAGGGGAGCGTCTGCTGGTCGACGGCGGCTGCAATTAGAACGCGTGCACCACTAAGAACGCGCTCACCCCGACGTCCTCAAACATGCAGGCCCTGAGAGCCGACGAGGGTGAAGCGAGGTGAGTATAGAGCAGCGCCGGAATGAAAGGGCGGGGGAAACGGACCGACCAGCCGCATCGTCCGGCTGCACCATAAGTTTTTTCACCACAATTGCCAACGCTACAAGTGTCATCGTGGCAACTATCGCTTTCACTGTCACTATTGCTGTCACCACCCACACTTATTACTAATTTTTCTATTTCTTCTTCCACGCAACGATCATTTCGCCAATTATTCTGCGTCTTCTCTATTACACGTGACAGAGCTGTTTTCCAGTCTTTTCTTCTGAAGTACTTTTTATAGCCTCTTCTGTCGACACTTTTATCTGGCCGGCTGTTTGCAATACACGAAACCCGACGGTGTTTCAGATGCATTCTATGGCGGCAGCCTGACTAATTCGTGGCCGCTTCAAGAAGTTCGTCTGCATAATTCTTGGATGAGTGAGTGAGTGAAGAGATTTGGGCGGCTCTTAACATCGAGGTCTTGAGAGCCGATGATGGTGATTGAGGTGAGTAAGGAGCAGCGTCGAAATGAAAGGGTGGGGGGAAACCTGCAAACCAATGGCATCGCCCGGCACGATTCCTACGTGCGAAAATCCGGGAGTGACCCCGCCGAGGATTGAACCCGGTTCGCCTTGGTGGGAGGCGAGCAGGCTAACCGCTCAACCACTGCGGCCCCACATAATGCTTGGGAGCTGGACGTTCGCAAAGTAGTTCTGCTTTAGACATTTCTTCTCCATAAGCAACATTGTTTACCTTGAGCCATTCTTGTACTTTCGTTGTACAGACAGTAGCTTTTTTAAAAGTAGGTAGGTACTTCTTTTCTGCGGGCATAACAGTTTTGAATTGTGCGTCGAACAACGCAAAAATCAAAGTCATCCAAAACAATTTTTTATTTTTTTTTTTTGCTACTCGTCTTTTATGTTTTTTTCCCTGGTGTACATTCTTTATGATCTATTAGTTTTGATACACTCATTTCGTTACGTATGTTACATATTTTCGCCACCGATTTCCCTTTCGCAGCTGCTGCTCGTTTCGTGGCATTTTCAATGAGATAAGCACGTCTTCCAGAAACTTTCTCGCTATAAAAAAACGCGATTGCGTTATCAGTAATTTCTCGGGCTTCACTGTGAATAGCAGGAAGTTTTTTTTATCCAAACATGCCATGACTTACTCTCTACTGAATATACCCCCACCCCCCGCAAGACTGACGTGTTCGCTTTACATGCGCGCAGACTAAACAGTAAGCATCGGTAGCACTGCTGTTTCCCTGTGATTGGCTCGCTAGACCTCCCTCCCCACCGTCCTACCTCCTTGAACAAGGTCAGGACCCGCGACCGCATTCTTTCCAGATATTTTGTAGGCGTTGCACAGTTATACTAAGATGTTCTCTATTTTCTGCGTTAAAAAAAAAACAACATGATAATTGCAATAGTCATAAGTCAAATATAAAATAACTCTGTAACTAAGTAAAATATTTCTCTTTTACAATTCACGTAGCTTAGAATTTTAATTAAAGGTTTACCATTTGGAACACTGCGCACCTAGCGGAGGAAATTTTCCCTATGCCAAACTCTCCCATAAAAAAAAAATCACGTTTTGTACCGAACCTGTAGTAGAAATAACCTTACTTCAAAATATAAATAAATCGTTTCATTCTGCTTTTTTCTACGTTCAACGTCGTCACGCACGAGACAGGTAGGTACAAAGATATGCAGCTACAGGGGGGGAGGGAAGGGGACTTGGCCTGCGTGACAACGAGTACGTCAGAGTGACGTCACGTCGGGGCTGCAGACCGTCCCCATTGGTCGGCGACGTCAGACACGCCTCCCGTGGGTCGACACACTGAGCGAGACAGAGAGAGAGAGAGAGAGAGAGCAAGACCGCGGACTCGCCTCGCCTTGAGAACAGCTGACTACGTGACTGATGCAACGGCGGCCTCCTCTCATCGCAGAAGCGGCACACATCTGAGAATTCCCGGCCGTGGAAGGGTGACGACGGGTGGTAAGCGAACAGCTCCGTCAAAACGAAATCAAATCAGTGCCAGCGAAGGAATTGTCTAGTGTAGAATACATTCCGGCAATGCGTGCTTCGCGAATTATTACAAATTTGACACAAAAAAAAGTTACCTCGTTAACAGAGGTACGTGAACTTAAATACAAAATTTGATTCAACTTCCATCGCCTACAGTGAGTACGAAAATTTAAGTACACTCTAATTTCGAATTAGGCTGTGTTCGAGCTGATCATTAAGTATATTAGTTTTTCTTTTGGCATTTAGTAGCGTTCAATTCGGACGTCGTCGA
>NQII01002320.1:309700-361607 GCA_002778355.1 Clitarchus hookeri
TCACACATGATGCTTCCATAAACACACTCAGCTGACTGCCAACCTGCCCCGCGTGTCGACAGAAGATGTCTTCCCGCGGGGATAACTGTACATGACATGTTTTCGACACACAAGTGCGCCGCGGGTTTTGACCAGATCGTCTCCTCCCGTCCGTGCCTGATCAGTAAAGTATAACGGGAGACGACTTTCTGAGCGAGATATAACAGAAGAGTGCACACCAGGTCTTGTTCTTACATTCAGGCTTCCCAAAGGCCGCATATAGCTGTTTGTTTGCCACATCAGTCCTTCAATGTGCGTGCACTCTTCACCAGTCTAGTTCGCCCAGTCTTTTTGAGCTTGGTCGGAGCTCTTTAACTGACGGCAGTTGAATGCAACTGTACGCTAGACTACTTCTTCCAGAACTGTCGGAGAAGTGCGGTAGTTCGGCGAGACAGACTATGGTGCGATGACGCAAGCCTCGGTTCGCCATCCATCCTCCTCCCAGGATCACCGCAACACTGTGCTCTGCTTCTGCTGGAGTTACAGCGCCGCGCGGTGCGATGCAGCTGGTGACATCTGAGCGCCGAGTCGCGACCAAGTCGTGCCCAAGTCGTGCCCGAGTCGTGTCCGAGTCGTGCCCGAGTCGTGCCTGAGTCGTGTCCGAGTCGTGCCCGACGACTTTCGAGCCACGTGCTTCAAATCCCGGGTCAGCTGATGGACGAGTGACTGTGAGCTTCGCGATTACAACAAGAGGAGGTCTGGGAAGAGATAACGGAGGCTGTGGTTCTCTTGACGTCTTTCGCGCCGCTGGTTTTGGCGGGGAAGTGATGTTGAGATGTGGGGTAACACTCGGTCGAGCTGCACACTTTTTTGTCGACCCTTAGGGCTTCAGACAGTCGACAAATTTAATAATGACGTAAAAGTAGAGTAAGAGTACACTCAAAATAAAATGAATAATTTTCAAAGTTTCAAGAGAGAAGGTTTAAAAATATAACATAATTTAATATTCACGATAATTGATGGCAAAGTTCTCTGTGCTTTGACAGTCACCGGTACATTACAGTGCCTAGTTTGTAAGCTGGCTGAGAGACTGCAGGAGTCTCTTTATTATGGACAGTTTGTAAGCACATAAAAAAACACGCCCTTAGATACGGCATATCAGTCCGGCATGCCTACATCAGGTTTATGCCTTTCATCCTGGCAGTTTTCTACAAATCAGGTGGGTACTTTTCCTTTTCATTTTTTTTATTGATTACGACTTACGTGAGTGCAATATTTCGACTTTTTTTTTTTCAATCTGCAGGCAAGACGAATGGCAAAAAAAAATGATATCGAATTCTGGCAATTAAAAAAAGAAGATGTTTTACAAGATTTGAAGAAATTAATGCATAATAATTCTGATCGCCTAAAGCAAGGGATTAGCTCTACCACCGGAAACTCGGCGAGGTTTTTTTTTTGTGATCCGCCTACACCATACAAAGCGATTAATCAAAATGTTTTCGGTCATATTATTTGTTCTGGCAAATGGTCATATTTTCAACATCAACAAATTTGAATCATACTAAATAAGAACTTAAACATCTCTCTAAAATCAAAACAGTTAACACTGATCCAAATCAGGGGATTTCACTGTATATCAGATGGAACTGCTTCACTTGAATCAGTAAAATTCTACTGATCACTTTAGTTGCTGGTATTCTCTGATCGAACACAGATGTCTACTGTTTGCTGGTGGATTGCACTGGCCTGGCTGTAAAACATCAGTGCATTCTGCTGATTCGCCAGCAGCTAACAGCTCATTAACTGAAGATTCAGTAATAAAGTTTTACCGATTGAAATCACTGATTCAGATTTAGAGTGATCAGATCTGGTAATATAATCTGCATGCAAATTACCGACTAAATATTCGGAAACTTTGCCCCAGAAATAGAAACGACATGAAATATATACTTATTTCTGATGAAATTGAAATTGACAGTGAAAATTATGATAACGAATATGATCACCTCGAGGAGAGTAGCGAAGTATCACCGCCTGATCCAGATGTTTTTATTTCTTGTGTAGATTTGTTTTCTTTTAAATGTTGCGTAGTTACTTATATTGCGTATTATTTTGTATGTGTGTGTGTGTATATATATAAGGGCGTTTTTTGACAACACCGACAAACCCCGGCATGTTATTCCTTACAAAAATATAAGACGGAAACTTATGTACTACTTTTTCCTTACGTGATTATTAAGGTAGCTGTGCGCCCCCAAAAATCAAGTTTTGAAATGCTTTTTGATGATAAAATCAGTAAGTACCTACTTGCGATCAATTAACAAGTTGGTGAATAGTGATTTGTATAACGGAGATCCTATATCTCTGGAAACGCGGTCGCTAATACAACCCCTCTTCATTAAATAAAGGGGGGTTGCTACCCTATGTTTGCTTGGAACTTTGTAACAAACTTTGCTGCAAACCATTTGTTAAGACCAATTTTGAATCAGCGCGTTTAAATCAACAGGAAAGGTCGCCATGTTGGAACACTCGTAGGTGAACCGTTTGTCGATCGATCAATGGGGAAATTTCAAACACAAGATGAGTGACTTGACAGGAAACCCACAACACACAAGACTCGTACCTGAACGACACGCTAGTGAAAAACGAATAACGCTTACTGTAAGTCAAAAGTGCAAAGATTCGTGTGGTAGGTACGAGTCCGGGTGAGCTACATGATGGCACATTGATGTATTGTGCAGCACCGAAGAAGCACACCAGTAAGTAAGTGGTAATGTACCGTGAATGCCAAATTAACACAAGGCAGATAATACTGCAGTAAACGCACGTATTGAGGCATTAGAAACTCCTACAGGCACAGGAATAATTTGCTAATCAGTCAATTCAGCCACAGGCGTAGGCACGCCGTGTGTACAGTGACTGTACGGTGAAAGTAGCGCCACCGTTTACATCTGACTACGTATCCTTCCGCCATGAGCTGGTCCATCAAGTCGGGGCTGTATTTTTTATCAACACGCTGCCAGCTAATCCACTTCTCATTGTACTGTAATGCTAAACAAATTTTAAGATATTTTAAGACTGACATCTGTCTAAAAAAATAAGTAGGTTATAAAAGTAAAAATATAAAATGTTGCAGTTTGTTTCGTATACCTAAAGTGCCACTCACTGACTGTCAGAAAGTGACCTTCTTATACCGTATGGACCATACCAGACCGTCACTAGTGTATCGTGACGTCATATGAAGTGACGTAGCACCATCCTGTGGAATGCGAATTGCCTACCTGTCAGGGCGCTCGTCTTCTGTTTTGAAATGTCCGCGTGGATTTCTCGAAAGCAGTTCACCTGAGGGTGTTCCGACAGGACGATCTTTTCCTTTAATTTAGACGTGCTGAATCATTACTTGTCGTAACAAATCGTTTACAGCTTGGTGCTACAAAGTTTCATGCAAACATTTACTTAATTAAAGGGGAGGATATGACCAGCGGCGTTTTCAGAGATGTAAGAATTTCGTTTTTCAATTCACTATTCACTGACATGTTTTCTAATTGCAAGAAATTTTTTTACGTTTTTAATTAAAAGCATTTCAAAACCCAAATTCTGGGAGCACACAGCTCCCTTAGTAATCATGTGTTTTCGTCTCACAATTTCGTAAGGAATAACCCGTCTGTGTTTGTTGGCGTTATTCAAAAACATTCCGGGTTGTATACAGGATTATTCAGCTAATATGATCATCCCATATATCATCCGAACCGCTGAAAGTATCGACATTTTGATTTAGAATTCGTAAATGGAACTACGGAGCTCACAAGTAGGGACCTGCAAAATTCGCGTTATTTTCTGGCAGCACGCTAAAATTCACCTCCCCAAGCATATCCTAGTCAGTGCAATATGTTTGTTGGTGTCTGCAGCAGTGGGCACCCATTTTCCCTCTTGTTTTGGTTGGACGGGGATGAGCCAGCCTCTCTTTAGTGGCTTCCTATTGGCCCAAATCCGTACAGGGCATGTACGGACAAACAGTAATCCAATGACAAACGCAATACCGAAGCACAATTGTTTAAAGTCTAGTTTGTCTTTAAATAATAACGAGAACGTGCAGGTCTCTACTCACAAGTCACCATCTATGTCTGTTCCGAAATGTAATTAATTACTGAAATTAACGATATCAACTTTAATTTTTTTAATGAGAATATACTGATTTCTCCCAATATCATGAGATATTAATAAGCGGCGAAATCAGTGATGTGATTATTTTGAAAATCCGAGGAGCACTTTTTGAGAGAAAAGGAGGTGTTCATAGGTTGACTGCAGCTGTGTCGGAGTAGGTTGTGTCATCCGCTGAACACCGACAAACAACCTATCACATGCGTTCGATACCTATGTTACTGTATCATTAGCGCGTTGTGTTTTTAAGATCTTCAGAAATTAAAATTTTGAAAAAGTTTCAAAATGTAATTTTTTTTTTACTTATTGTGTTGTGTGACACGCCAAATTAACCCTCTTCAAAATATATTTGAAACAAGTCCCGGATCAGTTTTATAGCACCAGTGGTTACGGAGTAATTGTTATTTTTGTAAATTGAATTGAAAGTAATTTAGGAATTAATCTCAATTTTCAAACAAGTCTAAAATTTCGGATTTTTCATGCGAACTCAGATACGAAAAAAAAAATCAAAGCAATCTGAGGAATCAGGGTTCAAAATAAATTATTTGTTGGTTGATTTGATATAGAATGACCCAAATGTTTGATGGATCTTCTCCAGAAAACATGGAACACTAGCGGATTTTCGGTGATGTCAGAACCGTCCACTTTTATATGAGCAACTTTATTTGAAAGAGCTTGATGAAAAAATGTGACAGTGTGACAGGGCCTTAGGTTGTATGTGAGTTGTATACCAGGCCTAAGTCACACACTGAGTTCTTCCTCACCAACATGCTCGAGGCAAACTTAACCCGGCGATCACTCATCGCGCCAGTCAGACAGCGAAGTGCCTAGAAATGGGTCGCGCGCAGTTCAGAAACACACATGTAGGCCGTCGCCTTCGCTTGATAGGCTCGAATAGGAATTTAACGAGTGAATAGTGGCATGAATAGTTACGACTGTCGCACAGAACCCACGTCACACGACACTCAGTTCGGTGCTGGCGCGGGTAGATGCGAGTTCACGGTGAGTCGCCGTGTGTCAATAGTCCGATTGTGGCGACCCAGATACACTACACTCCTTTGCATTGGCATAGAATATTCCTTACGGACACAAGCATACTATTCTCCGCTTCAAATAACTCCAGTGAATTTTGACAGGCATTGTGACCAACCTACACATCATGTAAACAGTAAACGCCCGCGTTCGCTAAGTTTTGTGTCATCTGATGATNATTTGAAAGAGCTTGATGAAAAAATGTGACAGTGTGACAGGGCCTTAGGTTGTATGTGAGTTGTATACCAGGCCTAAGTCACACACTGAGTTCTTCCTCACCAACATGCTCGAGGCAAACTTAACCCGGCGATCACTCATCGCGCCAGTCAGACAGCGAAGTGCCTAGAAATGGGTCGCGCGCAGTTCAGAAACACACATGTAGGCCGTCGCCTTCGCTTGATAGGCTCGAATAGGAATTTAACGAGTGAATAGTGGCATGAATAGTTACGACTGTCGCACAGAACCCACGTCACACGACACTCAGTTCGGTGCTGGCGCGGGTAGATGCGAGTTCACGGTGAGTCGCCGTGTGTCAATAGTCCGATTGTGGCGACCCAGATACACTACACTCCTTTGCATTGGCATAGAATATTCCTTACGGACACAAGCATACTATTCTCCGCTTCAAATAACTCCAGTGAATTTTGACAGGCATTGTGACCAACCTACACATAATGTAAACAGTAAACGCCCTCGTTCGCTAAGTTTTGTATCAGCTGATGATTGTTGCGGGATTTACATTGTTTGTTGGCGGTGGAAAAAATAATAATACTCGGTATTAAAAATTATAATTTAGAAATTTGATGATGATTACATTAGGTATTTATGGTTTTAACTATGCTCTTTGAGTAATGTGATATTAGAAACAGTTATTGTAATTGTCTATCCCCCGATGCCATACTGGATTTCATAGGATTACCTATGACTGAAGGATCTCGATTTATGTTGGCAAGCAGCTTATGTATGGACTCGTGTAGTGCCAAAATCTATTTCTACGTGATTGTAAAAAACTCCGCTTGAGTTGCATGCCTTATAATTAATAGGTAGTTTTACAAACATACTAATAAATGTGTCTGAGGGCACTAAACAATGCATTGTAAATTCTTAAAAGAAAACATCTCAGTCAACATTACATGCATGCACACACACGCGCGCGCACACACACACACACATGCACACCTATATTATAACCAAATTTTAATGAATATATGTATTTATCGATCCATGCATAGTTAAGGATAGTCTGGGTGGTTTTTTAAAATTTAGAATGAAGAGTAAAATTTCAAGATGTACTCAGACNCATGCATAGTTAAGGATAGTCTGGGTGGTTTTTTAAAATTTAGAATGAAGAGTAAAATTTCAAGATGTACTCAGACATAACGGCCGAAAATCAAATAAAAAACATACTATTCGCGTTTTCGACGCCTCCAGAGCGAAGCACCGAATTCACGAAAATGGCCGTTTTAGAGGGTACAGCAATACGACAATTACATTGAATGTTCCAGTAAAACTATGATTTTGTGGTTGTTTGCATTAACATTCGGCCAAGGAATAGGAATGTTTGAGGCTGTAATTAAATTGCACTAACTAATGATTTATGTCGGTGAATTTTATATGTTAATTGTTGATTGTTTGGAAATGAAGTCACATTTAATGGAGTGTGACATTGTTTAGCAAAGTGCAAATGAAACTAATAAGGCTCTGCAATGATTATTGTTACGTCAGTATTCATCAGAGCATATTAAAAAAATATATATGTTTCATTGGCAGATGCATTGTGCAGCTCTGTGACGTCAATGCTGTGTCTACAGCGGCAACGGACATGCCTCATTTACAACACAGCAGACGTTGCCACACCTGAAGAACTGCAGCTTCGGACTGAAGAATGAACCCGGACTGCACGAGCGCATCCGCGGGTCTTTGCGGAGACGACTAGAGAGACGCATTCGAGTCCATCTCGAACACCCACTGTAAACGTCTTCAGTTAACACGTTCATGCGGCACTGTACCTCGTGTATCCACAGACGTCGCTGTTGTTCAACCCAAACAGTTGCTTTCGTGTATCTTCAATCACATTTCTGTGGCGCTGAAGCCACAATTGTGACTTGTACTGTCGCGTGATAAGATACATTAAATCAAAGTGTCACTGTTTGTGTTGGCATTCGTACTTGGTATTCAGCGGGCCCCGACCAGCACAAGACTGACATCTCGTAAACGGTTAGTTTCCGTATCCATGTTTACTAGATCTTTTCTGCTTCTCTTCAATTGTACATCTCATCCTTACATTTATGACCATCACTTCTGAAATATCCCGTATACACACGCACTTTAATGAAGGAAGCTGAAACACTTTTTAGACGACTGGAATAATGGGCGGACCAATATTTTTGTAACTTTTTACTATTTTACTATCAACGTTATTGAAAAATTTTTGTTACCAGAAATTNTGGGCGGACCAATATTTTTGTAACTTTTTACTATTTTACTATCAACGTTATTGAAAAATTTTTGTTACCAGAAATTTATTAATGTTCAATTTTATTTTATTATTATATTTATCTATCCCAGAATTTTTTTGTTTCCTATAATACTTCACACTATCGTTTTACCAGCAATTTTAGGTTTTTTTCCCTTTGGAGATTGAGTAAAAAACAGGCCGCATTCTGCTACGATACAATAATTTATATTTTTGCTTGATTTTACACAGTGGAACTGAATTATATTTTTTCGAGTAAGTAACTTAATTTATGGGGAAAAAAATTTAGACAATGCCAGTTAGAAATCGTCAATTTTCATAAACTTCACATTTAATTTTACTGCAGGTCAGCCATATCAGCAAAGGCGGTTTATACCCTNAAATCGTCAATTTTCATAAACTTCACATTTAATTTTACTGCAGGTCAGCCATATCAGCAAAGGCGGTTTATACCCTCTGTACAAGTGCATATTTCCGCCGTTAGATGTCAGCCACTTCGCTCGAAAACGCGAACGGCTCAAGGGAAGCCGCACCTCGCAGTGGCACCGCTGGATGACTTCGGTCGAGCAAATGTGGCGAACTCCAGGGCANGGCTCAAGGGAAGCCGCACCTCGCAGTGGCACCGCTGGATGACTTCGGTCGAGCAAATGTGGCGAACTCCAGGGCAGTACCCATGACAGGTTCACCGAAAGGAGTAGGCCTATCTGCCTCCCAGGCTGGTCTTTACTCGTGAGCAATCGTGATGGTTCTGGTCTGGTGGCGGGCTGGTCGACTCCTTAAGACAACTGTGTACCTGGAGCTCGAACTGCGTTGCTTCGTGTTTGAAATACACGTTTTTCTACGAACCTGCATTTAAGTCCACTGTACTCGTATGTGCTGATCTACATAATACACTTGAGACGAGATGTGAAGACTACTTTCAAGACACCATGCACATTGCAAACACTATTTCCGAGTTCTCCAGCATAGCTGAAAATTACCTTTCACACTGCCTTATCGCAAAACGTACCCGCTAGAAACACTCAAAGCTCGAATAGAGACATGTAGTGAAATTTGCTACAGACTTTGCAGTAATAAAATGATAGGGTCAGTTCAGAGACTTGTGTGCAGATTCGCCGGGGCGATAGGTACGCGGGTCGTCTTCTGCGCATACAACCAACATTGACCTACCCCAAAGCAACACAACTGTCAAAGTCACATGGTCAACAATGATGAACGAGTTTGTATATATTTAAATTTTCAGAAGTCAAGCACTTTCATATGAGTAAAATACTTTCTCAAATTTGAATTTAATCAAACAACATTACAAATTGGTCAGAGGAAGTATACAAACATCTCAAAGCACTTGTTTACTAAACAGTGTTCTAAACTCAATTCCAATCCAGGCCGTTTTCGCAACACGTATTTGAAGAAAGGCAGTTCAATGTTGGGACACGGGGATTGGTTGTGCGCAGCCAGTGAGATCGATATACCTCATCTTTAGTCTACGATTTTTGGCGTAGCACAAAATTTCCAGTCGCTTTTGGTGTATTTATTTCACGCCATGCGTAGATTAGGGACTTATACCGCAGTTTGGTTATAACCTATGAGCAGCACATATACCCGCGAGTAGGTATTAGCCACTTTGCTGGAAAATGCATATCTGCACTCGGCAAATAGTTTAATTAGCACAGTCCCGGTGCGAGACCTTTGACCGCGCTCAGACAAGCTGCGACCATCTGTGCACGCGAGCAATACCTGGTTGCATCGGCACTTGCGCAGGCGGGGCGATAGACACTGGCGCGAGGGCCAGGGCGAGCAAACAGGTGTGCGCCGACGCAATACACTTCTAGGAAGTCTTGTCCCCGGCACACAAGGTCACTGGCTCATCCTGTCTGTAGCCGCTGCGTCGTATACTCTCCCGACCTACAGTGTGCAGCCAGATCGGCCGCAACAACGTCGCCAACAAAATACTATGCTTTCAGTCAACNTGGGCGGACCAATATTTTTGTAACTTTTTACTATTTTACTATCAACGTTATTGAAAAATTTTTGTTACCAGAAATGTATTAATGTTCAATTTTATTTTATTATTATATTTATCTATCCCAGAATTTTTTTGTTTCCCATAATACTTCACACTATCGTTTTACCAGCAATTTTAGGTTTTTTTCCCTTTGGAGATTGAGTAAAAAACAGGCCGCATTCTGCTACGATACAATAATTTATATTTTTGCTTGATTTTACACAGTGGAACTGAATTATATTTTTTTCGAGTAAGTAACTTAATTTATGGGGGAAAAAATTTAGACAATGCCAGTTATAAATCGTCAATTTTCATAAACTTCACATTTAATTTTACTGCAGGTCAGCCATATCAGCAAAGGCGGTTTATACCCTCTGTACAAGTGCATATTTCCGCCGTTAGATGTCAGCCACTTCGCTCGAAAACGCGAATGGCTCAAGGGAAGCCGCACCTCGCAGTGGCACCGCTGGATGACTTCGGTCGAGCAAATGTGGCGAACTCCAGGGCGGTGTCCATGACAGGTTCACCGAAAGGAGTAGGCCTATCTGCCTCCCAGGCTGGTCTTGACTCGTGAGCAATCGTGATGGTTCTGGTCTGGTGGCGGGCTGGTCGACTCCTTAAGACAACTGTGTACCTGGAGCTCGAACTGCGTTGCTTCGTGTTTGAAATACACGTTTTCCTACGAACCTACTTTGAGTCCACTGTACTCATATGTACTGATCTACGAAAAGAAAATGCACTTGAGACGAGATGCGAAGACTACTTTCAAGACACCATGCACATTACAAACACTATTTCCGAGTTCTCCAGCATAGCTGAAAATTACCTTTTCACACTGCCTTATCGCAAAACGTACCCGCTAGAAACACTCAAAGCTCGAATAGAGACATGTGGTGAACTTTGCTACAGAATTTGTAGTAATAAAATGATAAGGTCGCCCCTCAAAGTCCCATAGTTCCAGCAGTGCAACTGGAACATTGCACCCCAGTTCATAGACTTGTGTGCAGGTTCGCCGGGGCGATAGGTACGCGGGTCGTCTTCTGCGCATACAACCAACATTGACCTACCCCAAAGCAACACAACTGTCAAAGTCACATGGTCAACAATGATGAACGCGTTTGTATATCTTTTAATTTTCAGAAGTCAAGCACTTTCATATGAGTAAAACACTTTCTCAAATTTGAATTTAATCAAACAACATTACAAATTGGTCAGAGGAAGTATACAAACATCTCAAAGCACTTGTTTACTAAACAGTGTTCTAAACTCAATTCCAATCCAGGCCGTTTTCGCAACACGTATTTGAAGAAAGGCAGTTCAATGTTGGGACACGGGGATTGGTTGTGCGCAGCCAGTGAGATCGATATACCTCATCTTTAGTCTACGATTTTTGGCGTAGCACAAAATTTCCAGTCGCTTTTGGTGTATTTATTTCACGCCATGCGTAGATTAGGGACTTATACCACAGTTTGGTTATAACCTATGAGCAGCACATATACCCGCGAGTAGGTATTAGCCACTTTGCTGGAAAATGCATATCTGCACTCGGCAAATAGTTTAATTCGCACAGTCCCGGTGCGAGACCTTTGACCGCGCTCAGACAAGCTGCGACCATCTGTGCAAGCGAGCAACACCTGGTTGCATCGGCACTTGCGCAGGCGGGGCGATAGACACTGGCGCGAGGGCCAGGGCGAGCAAACAGGTGTGCGCCGACGCAATACACTTCTAGGAAGTCTTGTCCCCGGCACACAAGGTCACTGGCTTATCCTGTCTGTAGCCGCTGCGTCGTCTACTCTCCCGACCTACAGTGTGCAGCCAGATCGGCCGCAACAACGTCGCCAACAAAATACTATGCTTTCAGTCAACACAACCTTCGATGGCTTCCATGCATTTGATACAGGGAAAAATATCCATGTCTTATATTTATAATGGCAGTTTAACTTGTAGACGACGTTGTAACATGGCTTGGAGCATATACTACGGAGCGTACCATTCCCATAATTACAGTACATGCCGAATCGATATTCTATCGATTGTGGACATAATAAATTTACGAACCAAGAACAAGAATAACGTCACGCTAATTAGCAAACCTCAACATTAAAAATAAAGAATCAAAAACATTTTAGGTCTGTGGTAGTCTGGCAATCACAACTAACAGATAACTAAATCCAGCATCGCGAATAATAAATTTCCCTATATTTGTATGTAAACAAAGAAGGTAAATAAATGGCGTCTTTTTCGGCATTTCTAAAGGTGGATGTTATGGAGTTTCGAGTTATCATGACGATAAGATATATAATTTACAACGTTGTTAACGATGTCAATTTTATCAATTTGCGTGCATAAGAAAAATGGTAAACCGTAAGTATACAAAAATGATACAATTTTAAAAGCTTGTTTTTTTTAAATTAATGAAGTTAAATGATTTAAATTCTGGAAATGGGTTATTTTTTAAGATTTTGTTATGCAATTTTACAAAATGTATGCAATTAATTTTTTTGTTAGAAAAAATAGTGTGCCACGAATATTTCAATTTGTATAACAAATATTTAAATATTAGGCAAGTGAATGCTTTCTCCAGTAGGAGGTAACGAGTAACTGGGTAGTTCGGAACGCACCCTCCGCTTGTCTTAGTTTTCAACCACAAAGTCTGCAGGCTTGATCATTGTTGTGGGGAAGATCTCATAGCCTTTCAGGTATCTTTTGTGCATAACGTCCAACGTAAAACTTGACACCTCTCTTGCAAAACTGTGAATCAGTCGGCCGTTATTTGTCAGCTTCATTTTACCCATATCGTCATGGCCGTCGGTAACTGTGTGTTACTGAAGGGAATATTAACATCGAACTTGGACACACTTGGCGTATTGGGGAGCGGAAAAGAATGTTCTATGACGTAATTTTCATTATTCAGTGTGTTGAGTGAATACGTATCTGGAATCGCCCGTCGCCGAAATGTTTTTTTTTTCCTACCAATTTATCCATTATCCATACATCGCTTAATTTTGTTTCAAGAAAGGTAAACGTAACAACATAATACTCTTTCACCTACACACTTGTCACATGTAACAAATATTTCCAAAGAAACTTCACACCGCAAATACTGTTCGTACCGACATTTTGAGTATTGCAATACCGATATCTGTATTAGTTTTTCGCTAAATTATAACAAGAAAATGTTTATAATAGTATTGTTATAGTAATTTTTTGAAATAAAAGTTAGTACGCAGAAATATTAATATCGAAAAAAAAATCTAATATCGCGATGCCAGAACACAATAGTGTCGCTAATATCGCATAATCACCAACATCGCTGATATCGATATCGCTAATATAACATATCGCTGATATCGCATATCGCTAATATAACATATCGCTAATATCTCGATAAGCGATATACATGTAGTACAGTTAATAATTTGGTGGACATCGTGGTGCGTGGCTGCCTACATTCAGGGCCAATAAGTCCACAAACTTACTGCCTGAGTTAAGTATTGCTCTACAATGTTGGACCATATCACAATTGCAGTGTTTGAAAAATATTGTTTCGTAAATGATATATCGCCATATCACAACTACTGACGAGGGCTGTTGAGTGCTTTCAAGATGTCGTGCACATTAGAAACTCCATTCCAGAGTACTCCAAAATTGCTAAAAACGGCTTTTTCAAAGTGCTGTATCTCAGAATATGTGCGTCAGATACACACAAAACTACTCAAGGGCTTTGCACTGAACCTTTGTACAGACTTTCCATCAATGAAATAATTGGGTCACCACTGAAAATCCCATTGGTACACGCAGTGCGACGAGAACACTGCACGCCAGCCTTGCGCTTAGCGGTGATGGCGTACTTGACGCACGAGGCAGTGTCGCCCTTATCGCTTCAGCGCTTCTCGGCCTCAAAGGCGAGAAAAGAGCTAGGTAGGTGGGAGCCTTAAGAATACATGAGCCCGATTTTTTTCCCTCGCTCTCGAGTCACGGCCATAAGGGCGACAATAACACGCGGGCCCGACACTCCGGCGCCCCTACGCGCAAGGCGCTGGACCTGCGTTGTTACTTCCCTGTGCGAATGAGATCTGAGACAGTGGGATTTCGTTACGTGCGATGAAAACCCACAGATTTAACTACGACTGTACAGTTTCATTTTTCTCCTATTTGTTATGGAAACTAGGCAAAGAAAGCTCTAAAAATGCGATTGTAGA
Source organism: Clitarchus hookeri (assembly GCA_002778355.1). NCBI lineage: Eukaryota > Metazoa > Arthropoda > Insecta > Phasmatodea > Phasmatidae > Clitarchus > Clitarchus hookeri. The sequence goes on from NQII01002320.1 coordinate 323,556, forward strand.
CATTTTCCACGATTTTTTTTTCTATTAGATTAAAAAATTAGCATTTAAAAACAAAAAACGGATGAGCCTAGATAACTGTTTTTTTTTTATCTTTGCTGGCAAAAAATCGTATTCCCAGGACATTTATTTGCTGAGATACGTGTAAAGGCGCAAACTACGAACGTACAGAACATATGTCCGGACCACTAACTCTTAAGCGAAGTCTCGTTTGTTTCCCCTCGCCATTACCGCATCATCACCACGAATGTGCATTCAAACTTCATGGCGTGATGACTGCTGATACTTGATTCACGTGACGAAACTCTTTCACGCCGAAGCTCGTTGCTTGTGACTGACGCGCTGCTATTCCTGGCCGACGGTGAGAAGTCGTAAATTGCAACCGTCAACGGACATGCACCAACGAACACAACGAACTGCGAACGTAATGCTACAAAGCTGGCGGGGTTTCAGCTTACCGAAAACGCTTGCATTATTCACAGGCATTCCGTTCCAGTAGAAATGAAACAATAGCCACACAGGAGATAAAACACGTTCGATTGTTCTTTTTTTTTATAGGAATTTACTGTGTCACAGTAACACATGTTTAATACAGCTTCTTGCTTCACATAACGTCCTTTGCGCATGCCACGTTTTTTTTATTTGTTAAATAGTGAATGCTGTTATTAGTTAAACGGCTAAGACATAAACAATGATAAAAAAAACTGCTGCTTCACTGCAGAGAAAGTTGATGTGATTTCCGCAAAAGTGAAAGAATGCATACTTAAGACGGAAAGAAAATAACTTACTTTACATCACAAATATAGATTTAAATTAATTAATCAGAAAGTTAGGCCTGTTAAGTTAGTCGTAAGAATAGTAATACCACTATCGTTGCAGTTTGTCAAACATTGAAATAAAATGTATATTCCCGGGATGGAGTTCGAACCTACGTACTGCTGGTTGGCACCCATGTAGCACACACACATCCAAAGGATATCTGACGAATGTCACACTCGGACATTCAGGATATCCAAGGACATCCAATAACAGCAAAGTGAAATTCACAAGACTGCTAAAAGATATCCAAACGTCAGCCCAATATCCAAAATGCGATATAGATGTTTGTGGTGTCCTATATACATATTTCGATGTATTCACTTACCTTAAGTAATGGTCATTGGAGGTTGTGTAATATCCAATGTATATCCAGTAAGTGGTACAAACCGGTATCTACTACTGGATATCCAAAGGACTTAGATGACTTCTAGATTTTGTGGATGTAATTAGGATATCCGGTGGATATCCTGTGCTATGTGGGGTAGACCTGATCTCCAACTGCAGTTTTTGTTGTGCCGGTGTACAAGCTAACGCCTTACAGTAAAGCGCAAAAACCTACTACGTTAAAAAAAAATACTAAAAGAAAGTAAAAATAAAACTATGTTTTTGATTTCCTGAAAAAAAAAATTTTTAATTAAACGCATTTCAGTTTAAAAGTTGTTAATAATTACGCACAAAAAAATTAAACAACTCGTAAAGTGTANTTTTTAATTAAACGCATTTCAGTTTAAAAGTTGTTAATAATTACGCACAAAAAAATTAAACAACTCGTAAAGTGTACATTTTTTATTGTCGTACATTGTCGGTAATTACTCTGAATTCGAAATTATGACGCGAAAAGGGAGAATTTCGGCAAAAGGGGTGAAACCGAGACTATTACGCACTCCAACCCTTCCTCCTTTAAAACTCGCCAGGCTCCGCAATTCCTGAAGGTGACTTGTAGGGCGTTTGTCGGGATGCGGGAGCGAAAATGAGGGGGTGGAGAGGGGTCACGGAAGGTCATTTGCTCAACTCGACGCGCGTGTAGTACCATTCTCTACACACCCTCCACACATCACGAGAGCTTCCCCTTGAAAAGGACGCACAAACACAAATAACTTTTACTGATAAAACAGGTGTTAGATACAAGCAGGTTAGTTCATCGATAATTATACCAGGACTTTAAAATAAGTATCGTTAGTACATTATGTTCACTACGGGAGATAAAAATGTTAGTGTTGTTTATTTTTCCGTTCTCCTGTGTAGATTTTAAAAAAAGAAAAATTAAAGCGTTTTCACAGACAATCGAGAAACATGCGCTCACTCAAAATTAATATTTGCATACGGCATTGATAATGACATCAACAATAACGGAAGATAGTTGTATGTTTATTACCTTGAAGGCCCGACGACGTCTTATCTGCCATGCCTAGTGGAGCGGCGTGTTCACGCGCTACAACAAGTAACAACAGTACTCGCCGACGCAAGGGCGGGCGACAACTGACCCAGAGCAGAGGGTGGATCAGCCACCTCCCGCCTCACGCACAACCTCAGTGCGCATGCGCGGCAGCCGACAACGAGAAACATCAAGCGAGGTAGAGAGAGAGAGAGAGACAGAGGCGCGCAGTTTTTTTTTTCCTCCATGTACCGGCGCTTTCCTCATAGGCCTCTAAATAGAAGCGGCGTGGCGTCCGTCCGGCCGACTTCTAGGATAACCCACCAGAATCCGAGTTGCGGCTCTGCCCATCAAGCGGCGCTATTAATAAACTACGGCGAACAAGCGGACATCTGAGTCTCCTTGACCCACTGATGGGACCTGAAGGCGCCCATGCCATCGCACAGTGGATATGGACGTCGGAGAGGAATTCCTCAGCTACGTCAACTGTCCTGGAGGCTCAACCGTAAAATTTCACCTCTGCCGCAGAATTGCTATATCTTGGAAAAATAATGACAGAAGTCATAAATAATATCGGAGGTGGTATTTGTTAACATAGGAAAATGGGAGAGAATGTCCGAGACGAAAAAAAATTCTAAAAATCGAGGAACATGTAACGTTGCGTACTGTTGTGAAGGGCGATATTTACTCTGCTGGACATGGAAAACGTTGCCTACCCCCTTGTGTGAAACGTTTTTAAACCATTATATGTAGCTGATAGAAGGCGCGTTGTTTAGCATCCGCGATACGTGCGTTCAATGTGAGATAGTCTCTCCTCTCGCAGCTCTACAGGCAGCGATGCGACGAGGCATCCCATCACGCAGACGGTGGATAGTGTCCCGAGGTACACACCACCGTACTTCCTGCAACTGCACGCGTAGATCTGCCGGTGTTTGGGCAGGTGGTTGACGGTGGTGCAAACGTCTCCCCCATCGTATCCCACGCGTGATCAATAGGGGACGAATATGGAAACCTGGCTGGCCAAGGAACGGTGTCCACGTCTTGTGAAGCTTGTTGTTGGGTGATGCGAGCGTGTGGGAACGAGCATTATCTTACCGCATGATCGCATTAGGTATACTGCGCAGAAATGGCGGAACATGGAGCCGCAGAATCTCGTTGACATATCGCTGTGCTGTCTCCATGCACACGCACCACAATTAGCACCACACGCACAGGTGGTCGGCACATTGAGTGACTATATAGCTAATCAAGTATGAAGGTGGGGGTCAGTTGTCTGCTGGTCTTCGTGTCGGGAACTCAGTCACTGATCGCTCCACCTACCATCTCTTGCATGTAAGTCTTTAAATGTTATTANTGGTCTTCGTGTCGGGAACTCAGTCACTGATCGCTCCACCTACCATCTCTTGCATGTAAGTCTTTAAATGTTATTATCAAAATTTTTCGGAATTTTAAATTGTTTTAAAAATTATTTTTAACGTTTTTTTGTAATATTTTGAGAATTTTGCATTTTTTTGGGGTTGAAGGTCATTCAAGGTTATGGAGGCNTTTTTAACGTTTTTTTGTAATATTTTGAGAATTTTGCATTTTTTTGGGGTTGAAGGTCATTCAAGGTTATGGAGGCAGGGTCAAGATCATTGGGGATAAGGTTAATGTTGCCAACAGTCAACATGAAGGTCGCAGTCAGTAATGTAATATATTCATAGATTTTTTACAATTTTTCTCGATTTTTACCTTTAAGGTCATTGGGTCAAGGTCAAGACCACTGGCATCCAACATGGGGATCGAATTCATCAATGTAATTTTTTCCTCTGTGTGTATAATTATTATTTCAATTTTGCGATTTTTCTCGATTCTTAATAATTTGGATTTGGGTATGTGAGGAGTAGAGGGTATTGCTAGGGCGTTGTTTGGTCGAGTGGGGGGGGGGAGGGGGGCGTGGTAACGTTGTATTACTTGACTTTTAAAATTTGTTCCTTATTTTTGTGATTTTTTTTTTCGATATTTTATGTTTGGTAGGGTTGTGGTGAGAGGTAGAGTTGTCTACCGGTGATTCAGAGGGGCACACCTGCAGATGAAATCAAAGCCTGTCTCAAGTCGTCAAGCTAATGGGCAAATGTCAAGAAATTCAGCTTGATGACAAATATGAGAGTGCACCTCTACAGTGACGTTGATACAGGACATTATGCAGATAAACTATTAATAATTGCAGATGGGCGGCTAGAAACAGATGCCGAGGGCTGTGTGTCACTAACGGGGGATTTTAGTAATTTGGTGCAGAGTGATACGGAACTGATTGCTAGCGTTTCCCCAGATCTACAAAGAAATATAAATGACGACCAGTGGCTATGTAAAAGAGCTATTCTAGCACCAAAAGATGACCTCGTTAGTGCTCTGTTCTGTGTTTATGATCAGTGTCTATCTACTAGCAAATACCGTTATTTCTCTCTATAAGATTGTTAATATAACCACGCGAGCGAAGCCGCTGGTAAAAGTTAGTAAGTAAATAGTTTGAACGTTAATATTTTATATAAGAGGGGGTGCAGAATGCAGAAAGGGCCATAATTGATAGCGTTATGGGTGCCAATCCGCTCCCAATTATGAACGGCATTTTTGTGACTTTCTTGGGACAAGGAAAAATGGTCAGCTTTCTCAGTTACTCGTGGGAGAAGAAGGCGGGGTAAACCAGGACCCCTGCAGAGACATTGAAAATTAATATTATATATATATATATATGGATGTTTCATTGTAACTGTTTGATAGGTATGTATATAAGTGTATTAATGTAAACATGTTAAAAATGTAATTGAGGTGCAATGGGTAACACGAAACCGATTATCGCAGTTAGCAACAGGGTATTGTAAGGCACCTGGCTTCCTGGTGGGGTCGAGGGGACGAGTGGCGGCCATCTTGGATGACGTCATTTCCCCCTTTCCCCCCTTTTTACCATCTTACGGCAGCCTTTTGGCAGTCAGTACCGGTAAAAACGGTCAAATTTGCCAAGAAATGTCCCGAATTTCCCTCAAAAAAGAATGTTGTACACAATCCGGGTGAAATTGCTCATGACTCCACAATCGGGCCTAGTGACTCCTTTTTGGGCAAATGAGGGATTGAGGGATTGGCCTAACATGCTACACGAGGCTCTCGAAAGGGCCACGGCCTCGATTGGCTANCTTGGCTGAAGAATGTTTGTGTTCATTTCCCCCCCATCATGCAACTTCTCTCATCATGCTATATCCCACTTTGGTTTTCTCATATTCCTTCTGGGATCCTTCCACCTAATGCCCTGTAGGTTCATGCTCTTTCATTACTTCCTACCAGATGTCGATAATTCATGCCCTTGCATTCCTACCAGACGTCCCTACTTAATGCTCATACATTCCTTCCCCGCGAGCTGGTCGTACCTCACGTTCTGCATTCCTGGCCAACGACGTCAATCGTGGTCTCTACTTCATGCTCTCGCATTCCTACCAGATGTGTCTACGTCATACTCTTGCATTCCTTTTATCTCAGAGGACGGCGGCCATTTTGGCAGCCAGAACCGATGGCCATCTTGTTCCCTACTTCACTTCATGATCTTGCATTCCTAGCTAAGGGTTTTTCTGAGTCTTCCCGAATTCGAATACCTTTTTCCATGCTCTTGCATTCCAAGAGGGGTTTTTNCTTGCATTCCTTTTATCTCAGAGGACGGCGGCCATTTTGGCAGCCAGAACCGATGGCCATCTTGTTCCCTACTTCATGATCTTGCATTCCTAGCTAAGGGTTTTTCTGAGTCTTCCCGAATTCGAATACCTTTTTCCATGCTCTTGCATTCCAAGAGGGGTTTATTTCCGAGTCTTCCCTAATTCAGAATACCTTGTTCCATGCTCTTGCACCCTATGCATACTTATAAGCATAGTTGGCAATGACTTCCAATCCATTTAAGATAGTTACCAAATTCATAACATACACATCACCCCTGACAACGAAAATGATCACAGTGTGATTTATGCCCTATGCATACNGGCAATGACTTCCAATCCATTTAAGATAGTTACCAAATTCATAACATACACATCACCCCTGACAACGAAAATGATCGCAGTGTGATTTATGCCCTATGCATACTTGTAAGCATAGTTGGCTGTAATTTCTGAACAGTTTAAGAATTAGTCGCCAAATTCGTAACATATACATCGCCACCAACAACGATAATGATCACAGGGACATTTATGCCCTATGCGAACTTATAAGCATAGTTGACCGTAATTTCCAAACCCTTTAAGATAGTCGCCAAATTCGTAACATAGACATCTCCCCCGACAACGAAAATGATCGCAGGGTCATTTATGCCCTATGCGAACTTATAAGCATAGTTGGTCGTAATTTCTGAACCGTTAAAGATACAGGCACCAAATTCGTAACATCACCATCACCACCACCTTGTCACATGATAGTGTGTGTACCAANTTTAGCAACAGCTAACCTCCATCACTGCCACACAATGATGCAAATGGATATAAAAATAATTACAAAACAAATAGTTATAAGCATTTAACAACCTTTGTATATCGCGTGAGCATTGTGCTGTGTACATCATGTTAGTCGAAAAAAATACTTTTGCGAAACCGAGAAGCATAAATGCGATAATGCAACAATGCTACACACCGATGCAAATAGATATAAAAAAAACAAAACATAACGGGAAAATAGTTATAAGCACTTACCAACCAGCACAATTACATATTACACAAGTGTCGAGTGCTGTATGCAGTTTGTTAAACGATGTTATACAATACCAGACCGTCCTGACCAGTACAACAGAATAGCAAAACGACTTCCGTACGAATCGACTAAAACGAAACCCTCGCATTTATTGAACAACCTACACTCACAACTCTAGCAGAGGAACACATCCGACCCGACCGACTTCGAGCAATTAACTATCATCATGAGAATCTGTAGGGCCTTCCCCAGCCAGCCAACTGCCAGCACGAAAACCGCGCAGGTCTCGACAAGCGAAGGGATAACACAGAACACTAGCCAAGAGAGAGTTGCGTCAGACCCTAGTGTGCCGGACCAGTTGAGTCACACATGTACTTTCCTTTACACGAGAGGAATTCAGTTATACAGTACAAACTAACAATTTATCATATTTTAAATGCTCTATTTATATACATTGACATGTGGTGTGTACTAGGGTAGGCATTATGCTGTTTCCACACCCTGCTATAGTTATCCAGGGAAGGCAGCCAGCTAACCAGGGCAAGCAGCTGACAACGAACCATCCGGGGTTTCACCCTCGGGGCAGTCGCGGCGCGCAAGGACACTCGGGAAGGACCGAAGCCGAATGAAAGAGGGAAGTCCCGAGAAATAGCTGATAGATAAGCCCTCGACGAAGGACACAGGTGGTGCCCCCGACGAGAATTAGTGCAGACCCAGCTTCATAGGAATCCCCACCACAGTAACTTCACCCTCCCTCCAACCCTAGTCGGAGAACACAAGCTGCTGACGAGACGCAAAATCATGCACAAATACGCGCGAGGTACACATGGGATTTCCCGATTTCTCTCTCTAGAAACTGCTGACAGCTAACTTGAATATAGCGGGACACGAGTTTAATTCAGGAGCAGCTGAGGCAGGAGGTCATTTGTTCAGAGTACAGTGCCGAGAACTTATAAGTAAATTCCCGGAAACGAGTAGCGGCCCCATACCGAGAGGCGCCATTCCCCGAGAAGATGTAGTCGTGCGCCAGATGGCAACGAGGCAAGCAGTTAGTCAATAAGTTAATTGTGGCGTCACCGGGGGGGGAGAACCTAGGAACAGCAGAGACTTTATGTGCAGATTTCCGAGACAAACCAAGTAGAAGTGTCGAGAACTAATGATTAGATTCCCGAAATAGTAGTGGTAGGTGCCGAGGTGGGGAAGTCAGAAGCGCGAACTGGATCAAGGGTAGACGTCGACGCTGGAGAGAAGACTCGAGGTCTTCGACGGGAATCGCCAGCCGAGATCAAAGAGACATCACAAGTCCCGGGAAATCAATCGCAGACTTCCGAGAAGGGAAGCCGAGCCAGAACGAGGGCCTGTAAAAGGGCCACCCCACTCACCAGACCTCAACTACCAACGAAGAAAACTCACCAGAAGCCACAGTGACAGTTAAGTAGAAACGTCTCTATTCAAGCAACTTTCCCCCCGACGCATAGCATTGCGCGCCCACCAGCCCTTCAGGCCGACTTGTAGGGGGGCTCAGTCTCGCCAGTGTGTGTATAAATACCCGTGTTACCTTCAGACAAATAAAAGACTTGCATGTTAACTAATGGAGATACGCGTATTTGTTTACCTCTTACTCAACGACAGGTGCCCTTAGTCTGCACCAAGTAAAGTAACTCAGTACCCTACTAGTCATCATCCTGTATTACTCAGGTGGCCTAGTAGCGACAACATTTACACTCATTTTGAATATGTATCATTTATATATTAGCAGAACCGTAAGCACATACAAAACAACACGTATTAAAACCATTAGGAGGNGAGAGAGAGAGAGAGAGAGAGAAGAGCGCAGAAATGCCGCAAGACAATGTGGCATGGACTCGACTTATGTCTGAAGGTATGCAGAAGGCAATTCACACCATGAATCCTGCAAGGCAGTCCACAAATCTAATCTGCACCTATTTGAGAAAGGGTTGCACGTCTATCACGTTTAATGATTCTCGTCAGTCGTCGTCTGTCCCGTTCTTTTACGATCTTTTTCCGGCCGTAGCGATGTCTAAGATGCGATGTTTTACCAGATTCCCGATATTCACTGTACACTCGTCAAATGGTCGTACGCAACATCCAAATGTTATCGCTACCTTGGAGATGCTATGTCCCATCTCTTGTGCACCGACTATAACGCCACGTTCAGACTCACTTAAATCTTGATAACCTGCCATTGTAGCAGCAGTAACCGTTCTAGCTGCCGACCGCATTGCGTTACTCTGATTGGTTCCATACCTGTCATTTGCATACACATGCCTGTACCAGTTTTTTTGGCTCTTCAGTGTATTACATAAGCATCGGGACTGTACGCTGTGTGTTAAACGGTGCTATACAATACCACACCGTCCTGGTCAGTACAACAGAATATCAAACGACTTCCTTACAAACCGAATGAAACGATACCATCGCATTCAGAGTACAACACTAGCATCGGAACGCGTCCGACCCGACCATCTTTGTGCGCTCAACTAACAGGGAATATGCGAGGCAGCTCAGACGGTCGGCCAGCAACGGGAGCACTGTGCAGATCTCAGCAAGTCGAACGGATGACACAGAACACTAGCCGAGAGAGAGAGAGTTCTTCATCCTTGAAAATAAGGTATCGCAGGTTCAAACCCCATAGAAAGTCCAATCATTTCACAGGTAATAATACATGATATGCAATTTAAAAAATTATTATTATATATACATATTTAAGTATCGAGCTCATCATGCAAAAATCCCAATGAACTATAATTCCAACAAAGTATTTTCGTACATGACCATACTCAACGNGCAGGTTCAAACCCCATAGAAAGTCCAATCATTTCACAGGTAATAATACATGATATGCAATTTAAAAAATTATTATATATACATATTTAAGTATCGAGCTCATCATGCAAAAATCCCAATGAACTATAAATCCAACAAAGTATTTTCGTACATGACCATACTCAATGTATGTTCACCTTAAATACTTGCGTGTCAGAAATTTACAAGTAGGTGAAAAATCTGAGATGGGCAAACCGAGCATTNGTATGTTCACCTTAAATACTTGCGTGTCAGAAATTTACAAGTAGGTGAAAAATCTGAGATGGGCAAACCGAGCATTTATGCCATGATAAACGTAAAAAAGCATACCGTCGCATCTAGATACACCTACCACGATCACGTACGATGTTACAATCTGAAGATGAAATCATTGGTTGAAGACTTACGATCTGTGAATGCATCGTCAACAGCAAGGGACTCTGAATATTTGCTTCTTACATCGCGAAAACATGAAAATAGTCATTGTATGTTGGCGTGCAGTGATAGTCTGAATAGACATAGCAAGAAGTGTAAAGATAATGTTTTTTGTTCATCGGGAAGTGAGTTAGAAGTATTGTAGCAAGACATTCACTTGCAATCTGCCAGACATTTACATCAAATAGCATCAGGTACATTTCTTAGTCGATAAAATAATTTTAAAAAATACAAAACATTTTAAATTTATTTATTTATTTTGCATTTATTCATATTTATAACCAAATCATGCACATACATTATATGTCATCTAATAAAGCCTTTAGCTGTGAGTTCATCAATAATCAAATTTACTTCTTAGTCGACAGAAAGATATCCACTTCTCTGCAATGGAACCAACACCCGTAGTCTATCAATCAGGTCATTGGGGTCTTCAGAAAATAGCCAGTTAGACTTCACGTCACTCTTCGCAGGTGGTTCACGATACACATCAGCATCTATGTTCTTCCGTGATGAGTAGTTTGCGAGATACCTCTGGGCCAGTGTGCTACGTTGGAATCTGCGTTTCTCCTGTCCCAACTTCAAGTAGCATCTTCAGCAACATGTTTATGCTTTTGCTTTGCAGACGACGACACTTCATCATCAGTAGAATATGAATACTTCACATCATCAGCAGTAGACTTGGAGGTCGCATATTCATTCTCATTGTCCTGAATCGTTGTAAATTCTTAATTTTTCACCTTGCATGGTAGCGGATCACGCTTGTAGTTCACAGCTTATTTCCCCCATTCTATAGGTCGAACACGAAGCTAGGTTGAAATTCTCTCTGTAGTGGGGTAGAGGAAAATCAGCATGCATCTATTTGTCAAATGGCGTAAATAAATTTGTTCTCAACTGTAGCTGATATATCGTATATAATGTCCAACCAGAACCGTTTCCCATATATTCTTCCTCCTTGTGACAAATCTTCTGTATACTAGCTTCAACGCTGTCTTCAATTTCGTACATGTTAAACAGAGGTACATTCGAGGTCTTGAAGGCTCTCTCACTATATTCATCTCCATGTGGTTCTGGTTTGGTACGTTCACATTCCAACCATATATTATATTATACTGCGCCTTCTTTTTCCATCTCGCACGTAAGTTGATCTAAAATATTGTTTCATATGCTTAAGATAGGTNATATTATACTGCGCCTTCTTTTTCCATCTCGCACGTAAGTTGATCTAAAATATTGTTTCATATGCTTAAGATAGGTGCAAATATCGTCCACCATGCCTGACGAATAAGATGCAACATATGTCTTCATANCACCATGCCTGACGAATAAGATGCAACATATGTCTTCATAAGACCTCGGAAATCATATTATCTCAGTATGAATCCATTCTCATTTGGTAAGTTTGCATTACATACAGGTGTAGGAGATTTATATGCACACATTATGACATGGTTGTTATACGACTCGTGACATGTCGTTACCACATTGTTATCCACCCTTGACCTTTGCCATCTACCTTTCTCATCTTGGTGACACTGGTCACAGGCACAACAGAACAGTGACTCGCTGTCCCTTCTCAAATTGCTTCCACACCTCAAGGGTTCACAATATTACACTATGTTTATGCTGCCACATGTCACAAGTTGAACTTGAGCAACGAAACCACTTGTAAATCATGCTCTTTCACCATGTTACACAGGCACTGTAGCACATCTTATATAGTCCATTTACAGTTGCTTCACACTTTTCTGAAGTCCTGCGGATGTTCTACGTCCAGGATATTCCTCTGCCTTGTGCAAACAAATCTTAGGAAATTACACCAAAGGGACAATGCACTGCATTTATTTATTTACTCAGTGTAACATTATTTTGCACGAGAACTATTTCTTACTAGGCGTTACCAACACAGGTGTTTTCTCACTGTTTTTATTCATATTAAATATAAATTAAATATTATAGTTTATACATCAAATTTAAACAAAATTTCAATTTAACCAATAAGGTACTTTTATGTTAACACAAGAATACAATGATCGAGATACAAGACACATTTATGAAACAACAAACCATATCGTACATGGGGTGATCTTACAAAAGTTTGATTCAAAATGTTTGAAGAAACTGCGAACAAACTACATATAACACCTGCAGCTGCAATGCAAGTCAACCGTTCTTAAACTGTGCTCCAGTCGCCTGGGAGTCCTTGATCTTATAGTCAGGAGCCAGCAACTGGAATTAATTTTTTTTTCCTTCATAAAAGTGTAGTTAAGCTGTAACTGTGTAAAATTTTTGATGTTAATAAAGCCGGTTTCTGCAAATTTTGTAGTAAACTGAACTTGAGATTGTAACAATTTGTATGAAGAAAAATAAATAAATTAGGTTGTATCGAAAAAAACATTTTCTTAGTAAATATTCTTCGGTGACCATCAACAAGTATTACTCACACTCCTATCAGTCTCATACGGCAGTTTGCAGGAAAAGTTTAATGCAGAAAAGAGTGGTTTCATAGAATTTTGTTTTTTTCCATCAGTCACATTTCTCCTGAACCTGCTATCATGCATGTACCACAACACATAAGGCACAACTGTAGAATTTGCCAGTGTAACTTTTTAAACTTAACTCACATTTATTTAGAAGGCTGTATAATGAATATTAGCCAATTGTGAAAAAAATACCAGACTCTTTTGAGTGTTACACTTTTTCTGGCCATAACTTATAAACCATTAAAAAATCAAATCTTCACATAAAATTTAAGAAAGACGAACTCCATGTCCTGGGTTTGAATCACATTATCTTAAGATTCAGCCTTGACTGTATCAAACTCTGCAATAAAACTCTACATACAGTGACCATCAAGTTGCCATTGCTACTGCTGTCACTCAATTTGGTCATCAGAACCATTCAGTTTCTTTTTAAGGACACGGTGGATTCTCTATCCATCGTTTCTCAGGGGACTGGCAAAAATTTTCAATACATGTGAACTTTCGATAAATGTGGTCTTCAAATGCAGATAAATAAAAAATGGGACCACAGAATATGTTCCATGGATGTGGACTTTCAATCCATCCGTGTTCAATATATAGAGCTTCCACTGTACTTGTGTTTTGAAGAAGCACCGAAGTCTTAAGTTTTTGTCAGTACCATTAACCATCAAATACTCTTAGTCATTAACACATGACTAAGTCAATAAGAGGAGTGAAAACACACTGCTGATAACACAATGGCATTTTCCAGTCCCGATGTATTTGAACGTGTTCGAGTGTCATTACTGCAAACAATGGCATAGCCATAAATTTATGAAAAGGGGGGAGGGGTTACATTAACTGAAGGGAAGGAGGGAGGTTGCACTAGCATTAACAGCGCTGACACACGCGTGTTCATTAGGACAAATACTAGGCGAAAAATTACTTTACTATCTAATGAAATGCATTATAGCTTACGGTAATTACATATTTTTTATCAACATACAAGGTTTATTGATAATTTTAACACAAATAGTCTACAACCTCAGGGACAAAAGGAAAGGAGGGGGTTACAACCCCCATGGCTGGGAGGGCTGAATCGGAACTCGCCTGTAAACAGTATGTGGCCTTATTGTTCCCTGGTGCGTGCTCTATGTTCTGTTCACCACAGGGCACAGATGTGCTGGTGTACAGTACACATGCCTGAGATTGCTCATCCCTGAGGGTGCTCACAAGAGTCCCCAGCAGAGTTGTCTCATGTGCAACATCTGGTACTTAAAGTCAAATATGCAACTGATAATACAAACAAACTTGCTGCATTTGTCTGTGTAGTCCTCACATGTGTCTATAGTCGGTTCACGACTGGATGAAACTTTTGAAAATCAACCTATGAAAAAAACACCCTACCCGTTAGCGACATGCATATAACATTACAAACAGCGGCGAGCGCGGATAGTTATGCCATTGGGTTGCCAGCACAAAGAGAGGAAATAGTTCCAAAGTTTTAACGTAATTGTTAATTTATCGCTTACAAATGGGTGTCGAAAATACTTGTATCTTATTATGCCAATTATTAATGATGTGATGCTAACGTATATAGATTTCAACGTTTTTTGCATAGTCACATGATCACGCTCAAGGTGAAAGTAACGCGACCATTTGTTTACTAACCTTCGTTCCTTGTGTTGTTGGCGGGGTGTGGTTGAAACATGTGTAAGATACATTTGACTCAGTCTACCGCCACGCCATTTTAACGTCTGTAGCAATTTCGATCAATACTGATGATCTTGCCTTCGATGTACGGGAATTTATCGAAAGTCACTAGCAATCGATTGTAAATAGACAACAACTATCGATTCATCAAAATACTCGATTTTGGGTTTATAGAATGAAATGTTTTTCGCTGGCATCGCATATTCTTTTGTGTGAAATTCTCAAGATTAAAAACTTTACGCTTGTGGAATATCCATTAATAATATATACATGACTTTTATAATGGGTACGTGCATGTAAGAACACATGTTACACACACACAGTGGAATGTAAACATTGCATGTAAACATTGCCATGTGACTGCCACATGGCAATGTTTGTTTACCTTTGGCAGATGGATACAAAATGGGTTTGACAGTAGATCTTTAGCATGGCTTCAAGAAAGTCTCTTCCAGTCGTGAACCAACTATATGTATTCATCTCTTCCTGTCGCTGTGCTCATTTGTGTTGTCTGTTATTTTGTCCCATCTTTTTAATTTTTTTTTAAATTGTCATTACTCATTAAACTTGTTATATACTCTTTCTCAATGTTTTTTTGTTTCTTGCGACATCTGACCAGATTNAATTGTCATTACTCATTAAACTTGTTATATACTCTTTCTCAATGTTTTTTTGTTTCTTGCGACATCTGACCAGATTCCTGCTCAGAATCGTATGTAGGGTATATATTTGTTTTGTTTAGTTTTTCTTGTGAAGCACGACTAGATTCCTTCTTGGAACCATGTGCTGTTACATATTTGTCAATAACAGCCAACTCTGGCTCATATCAGTTTCTATTTTATCAATTAGTACCCAAGTGTTTTACATTGAAGGTCTTTCCTAACTACAACAAAGTGTTGCAATGGCACATGAACATAATCAAAACTCGGATAAAGGCGCAGCCAAAAGTGAAACAAGTCGCACAACCACCTTACTTTGTATTGTCAAGTAAAAAATATTTAACTGTATAGTTCTTGCATTATATGACACGTCAAATTCACTATTTTGCTGTTTTTGGGATGTTACCGTCACAAAAACTCTCAGAAACGAGATAATTCATGCTGAAATAATATGCTATGTGCTACTTAAAAAGTTTATGAATTCACACAAGAAAAGGTTTTTGCAATTTAAAAAAAAATATATTAAAAAATATATATTTTGCAAATTTTTTATTTGTTGCCGGCTGCTTTTTTTTTTTTACAAAGTTTTGCTAAGCATACCTTAAAATGGATTATGAGACAACCTTTCACCAAATCTTGTAAAATTTCTTGTAAATAGTTTGGTTTCTTTTATCTCTACACACCAAAAACAGTAAAGCTGTCATTTTACGTCCTTATGCAAAACTATTCGATCTAAAAAATTTTAATTTGATAGAAAATTTATAACTCACCAGCTAACAATAGGTCAATTGTCCAAACTAAATCTTTACACGAAAAATATATGAGCACACATAACGGAGGATTTTAGACGTTCAGAACCTCGCCGGTGCATCCTGTACATCCCATGCATTTCTCGTTNTGAGCACACATAACGGAGGATTTTAGACGTTCAGAACCTCGCCGGTGCATCCTGTACATCCCATGCATTTCTCGTTGTCGTCAGATCATGGTATTTTTATTTGGACTTATTGTACAGTTGAGGATTTCTTCTAACTGCTTCAATCACCAACTGTTCGTTAACTGAACTTGTAAAGAACAAAAACTAAACAAACAGTATGCCACAGCAACAGAGGTCTTCAGTTTCCTTCAGTCTTTAGTCTGTTTTGCAAGTTGGAGCAACCTCAACCGAACGGAAGGAGATGGAGGAGTATGAAACTAAGCTGAACGGATGCAGTGTATATGCTCCTTAACAGTACACAGTGTTTGAAAACCCAACCCTTCCCTCCCCATCTTTGCTTGCAAGTATGAACATCTCTAACCTGTTCCGTCTCAAGTGTACATAACCGAGGACGTGTTGCATTAAGGATATTCAAGGTTGGTACTGAATACAAGGAATTGGTGGCCGGTGTTTTGAGCGTCCTCATTGTGAGAAATCTGATTTGTTGTAGTTTCTACATCTTTCATTTCTGAATGGTAAATGCTGACATGAACTAACACGCAGTATGTTGTTCAGTGTTTGCGAGAAGCACACAATAAGAGATTGAAACAGCTGGGTTCATAAACGAATTTAGGTCTGAATGGGTTAAAGACGAACTGTCAAAAGTGACTAATTATAAGACTATGTCATGGAGTGCTGAGTACATTTTCCATCACAAATTTAATTACAGTAGACTCCCTCTCGTTCGGCCACCTCGGGACTGGACCCTCGGCCGGACCAGAAAATGGCCAGACTAACCGACTAATGACCTACTCACCCAAAACAAGCCGTTGTCGTCCTTGTATCATCCTCTTCATGGTTAGGATTAACTCAAGGATGATGGCAAATACATACATACGTGCATGCATATGGGTATAGGGCACAGACTAAAAAATAACAATAAATAAAATTACACAAATATTATTTGACTACCATTAATAATAAAAAGAAATATGTACATACATTGGTAGAACTTGCAACCATAACTTGCAGAGAATGTACCCCCTTCTTCTAGTTTTGAGTGTAGGATTGTTGCCTTTTATTTCAAAATCGGCCCATTTATCGGAGTGCCTCTTCTGCGCTCCTGTATAAACCATAGCCACAAGGAGTCTTCTACAAATTCGTACTTTGGTTTCTTTAAAGTACAACGCGTTGAACGCACTTTTTCTGTGTGAATTTGAGTACAGAAATCCTGTATAGATTTTCTGTTTAGGCGCCAGTCATTAACCGTACTCTTGCCTAAATTAAAAACTCAACAGATACTTTGGACAGATTCACCCTTATCTAGACGCTGCAGGATATCTAGTCTTTGTTTCATTGAAACAAATGAATGTTTACTTTTAGCACTCCTCTTTCTAACTGTTTAAACTACACACATATGTATCGTAATGTAGGTCCGCACACAAATGATTGCTCCTCTCAACTAAACTGTGTCAAATAAGGAGGTAAGTAAGTGATTGCAGGCCTCGACCTGTCCGTCTAGCCGTCNTCTCAACTAAACTGTGTCAAATAAGGAGGTAAGTAAGTGATTGCAGGCCTCGACCTGTCCGTCTAGCCGTCTGGGTTGGACGTACCTCGTGCATACCAGGTGCCGGCCGAACCATTCGAGGCCGGACGAGAGGGAGTCTACTGTAGTTGACTTTTCTTACAATACAGAACACCAATACTCACAGTTTGAAACTGTGACCGATTGTGTGAGCTGTTATTTCTGTATACCTATTTCTGTTTACTTGTCAAACCCTTAAAAGATGCATTTTTAACTAGGAGATGTGCCCAAGTTATAGTTTTGGAAATACTTTATCATATTTTACATTAACCCTTGGCTGCTAACAGTACATGTCTTCTTTTCCTCAAAGTTGTACTGCAAAGGGTGATTAACAAAAATTATATTACAAATTAGAAAATGCTACTAAGTGTGAACCTAACTCACTCTGAAATGAAACATTTCTGCTTTTTATTCTTAAGACTGCACACAGAATAATAAAATGGAGCAAACAACAACACCACTTTAAGTACAGGATTATTCAAAGTTTTATTGAACATAGTTGACAACATGGAAGTCCTATACTTAAGTACAGGGAAACATCAACAAACACATCCGCTCACATAACCTCGCACAAATGAAACCCCTGCACTAATCACAGCTGATTCCACTTCCGACACTAAAGTACTTTGTGCTGCTGGTGGCGCTAGAGTTCGTCCCACATTCCCTTGACTACAATAGCAAAACTACAACGTGCTGAAGTTTGTTCAACTTTGTAACAAATGCAAATATACAACTATATCCTACATGCAAAAGTACAGCTATTATCTTACACTGTTGTACACTAGTGACGTTGAATCTATACAATCAACAAGCAGACTACAACCTCAGGTTAGTATTTAGGAAGTATTTCATTTAAGTACGGACAATGAACAGGAACATTCTTGCTCTCAGAACTGAACACTGTAGCCACGTTCTACGTTCAAAGTAAAGGAACCATTTCACAAAATCACATGACAGTACAGTAGAAACCTGTTTATCCACACTCGCCTAGAGAAAACGTACCAAATACATGTGCATTGTAATTCACAATACAACTGTTACTGCTGNTGTTTATCCACACTCGCCTAGAGAAAACGTACCAAATACATGTGCATTGTAATTCACAATACAACTGTTACTGCTAATTCACATGTACGTAGCGAATCTCTAAGGGTTAAATGTTAACATCAGAGTGTGCTTTAAGAAATCACTTATGTAACATAGTGTTCAGCGCTCGCTGCTTCACATCCTGCGCGAGCGAGTGGAAGTGANTGCTTTAAGAAATCACTTATGTAACATAGTGTTCAGCGCTCGCTGCTTCACATCCTGCGCGAGCGAGTGGAAGTGAAGGACAGCAGTTATATGATAGCGGTGGCAGAATCCCATTTACGCTGCACACCCTGGTCGTATTGATTTCTGTGTTTATCTGAAGAATGCTCTGGATTACTGACCTCATTCTCTCAGCATGACTCGNACCCTGGTCGTATTGATTTCTGTGTTTATCTGAAGAATGCTCTGGATTACTGACCTCATTCTCTCAGCATGACTCGAGGTGCGTTGAACCTTCCAGATCGTCAGAGCGACTGGTATAAACATTGCGACAGGCCACCGGGGTGCAGGTTGACTTGGAGTTGTTGAGTGAATGAGTGGCCGAGTTCTGAGCGATAGAAGACGAGCGAGAGAAGTGACGAGTGGAAGGGAAATCGCCTACTGTGAGTATCGAGCAGCGAAGAGTGCAGCTGGCAGGTTTGACTATTGGACTAGATNACCCTGGTCGTATTGATTTCTGTGTTTATCTGAAGAATGCTCTGGATTACTGACCTCATTCTCTCAGCATGACTCAGGGTGCGTTGAACCTTCCATCGTCAGAGCGACTGGTATAAACATTGCGACAGGCCACCGGGGTGCAGGTTGACTTGGAGTTGTTGAGTGAATGAGTGGCCGAGTTCTGAGCGATAGAAGACGAGCGAGAGAAGTGACCAGTGGAAGGGAAATCGCCTACTGTGAGTATCGAGCAGCAAAGAGTGCAGCTGGCAGGTTTGACTATTGGACTAGATGCGTGAGTGAACAATGTTATAAATGGTGGCAACAAATAGACTGAACATGTGTTAATAGTGAGTATGAGTTAATTGTAACTAAACAGAGACAATTAAGAAGGACGTTAATTAGAGTTGAAATAGACTTAAATATTGCGATCACTGTTAAATAAAAAGATTAATAGTGGAGACAAATAATAGCTGTGTAAATAAATCAGAAATTCAATTCAGTTCATTTATTTTTATTAAGACATCCATCACTCATGAACTCATATACGCCCCTCAGGCGTCCCATGTAACAATAGTTTTCTGTTGGCCTAAAACACTACAGAGTGAACCATCTATATTTCTGGGTCTTTGAAACATAAAGGGACAAATATAAATTACCCCTCGCCAGGAAAGGAACATCAACTATGTCACTTAAAAATCAACCAAACCTAGAGGGAAAACTGCATTTTACAAATATTCTCAACTCCTGGTTCAGTACCGTCTCATGGTGTCTGGATAAACACGTTTCTAATGTAGCTTCGTACATCCATGAAATTTTAAAATTGCGCATTAACTAATACACGTTTTGTGTGGCAGCTGGGAAAAAAAAAAACACCATAATCCAAGTACCTAGCGTAAGACCGGCCAAGTGAAAGGATAGGGTACGTCTCACTTGCCCGCCTTTCACGATATCACTTTCAAACAAAAGTCTTTCGTACAAATTTTAATA
The DNA here is from genome assembly GCA_002778355.1 of Clitarchus hookeri. Taxonomy (NCBI): domain Eukaryota; kingdom Metazoa; phylum Arthropoda; class Insecta; order Phasmatodea; family Phasmatidae; genus Clitarchus; species Clitarchus hookeri. Next base: position 343,777 of record NQII01002320.1, read on the forward strand.
CCCTGAAAATTGCAGGTAAATTAAGATTTATAGACCTAACCAAAACACAAATAAAATTTTTTAAAATAATTTATTTCAACTTGCTCTCTTGTAGCGTGGTTCTCCTTTTCAAAAAGCACTGAGCTTTTTGTTTGAAAGCAACATTTTGAAAGGTAACTGAGTGCATAAAATCATTTAACATGTCAAATCCTATCCTTTCGCTTTGCTTGTCCACACACCATGCAGTGCCCTTAAAGAAAACTTACACTAAACTCTTATCATTACAAAAAGCTGTCGCAAGTTTAGAACAACAATAATTTCCTTCAAGTCAGCACACAACAGCAGAAATAACACGGTGAACACAGTAAACAACAATGTGTTCTGGTCTTAGTGGCACACAACCCCTAATTTTAATAACAAATTTTTTTTTCCTGTAACATGTTTCAATTAAAACTGGATAAAAAAGTTATAGCAAAAATAGTTCGAGAGACTTGCTAAATTTTAGTTACGGCTAATACCGGTGTTCCCCGTTTTGTGGAGAATAGGGTGGCAGGGATCGTACAGTTAAAAGTAAAACAAGAATACTGCATCATTTGTTTGGAACGCACACACCTGTAAAATTCCTCCAAAATGAAGATGCGCTATATGCTTTGTGACAAGAGATGTTCACATACACAATGTTATCTCACAAAAATTACTTGCACGAGATTCGACAGTAAGAGCATATTTACTAAACAGATCAAATTAGAGGTACCACAAAAACAATGGGTTTTAGTAATGCATTGTTTTAAATGGTAGGTGAACTGCATCTCTAGAAAATATTTTAACTACACAGTGAAAAATAAATTTTTTACCAGGAATTCTGTGTGTTCTACACAGCAACATAATGGCTCTTGCAGTAACTGTATCTCATGTGAAACATTGGTGAATTACACTATGAGGCGATGGTTGCATCCCTCAACGAAATTCACATTCACTCTACAAAAGAAATGTAATATCTACACTTCAGCATCAAATGGGTTTTAATGACAATTCCAGTGGAAGAAATGGAATTCTTACTGACAGGCCTTCCATAGCAGTATTTACAGACCTGCCTGGCAACATCAACATTTTTATGACATTACTAACTTTAAACCTAATTACACAGTTTTTTTCTTTAAGCTAGAGCATAATGAATGTGACTCTTAATGCTAAATGTTCAAGTTGAGGCTACGTTTCTGCATTTATTACTACAAAAATTTGAAGTTTATAATTTTGACTCTTACCTAGATTTAGACATCTACAGAATTGAATCCCTAAACACATGCAATANTCTTTAAGCTAGAGCATAATGAATGTGACTCTTAATGCTAAATGTTCAAGTTGAGGCTACGTTTCTGCATTTATTACTACAAAATTTGAAGTTTATAATTTTGACTCTTACCTAGATTTTGACATCTACAGAATTGAATCCCTAAACACATGCAATAAGAAAGAGAAGAAGAATTTTCCTACAACAACCAGCAAATACTTTTTTCACACACAACTTTATAATTAATAAAAAAACGGCTGAACAATTTTCAAGGATCCTAATTAATGGAAACTAGTGGGCTTACAGCAACATATTCCAATTTAAAAGCTAATGAGACACAAAAACAGACTTAGCCCATTGCCCCTCTGCATTTAGAGTATTTTTTTGGGTTGTCGTGAACACTGAATTCTAGGAAGAGTACATTTCACACCCCAAAAAAATGTCAAATCTGCATTTTGTTGCCAAATAAAGAACAAAAACAAAGCGCAAAAAGTAACGAGATGTTTACATCTTGCCTTTTAGGTATACCTGGATGATAATGTCAGAATATGTACAGATCTCTCTTCTTGTGGCACGGGTCAAACAGTCTTGACAATTCATTCATATAAATAGGTTAAAGTACCCAAAGGTGAAAAGTTGTACATACAGCCACAATAAAACTGAAATGAATGTTACAATTTTTTCTGCAATGGCTCCGTAACAGACCACCAAGAAACCAAAGTTAACAAAGGTTACCCAAGTGAACCAAAGAAAACTTGCAAACAAACAGTGTGCTCATTCACTCACTCTTTAATTAATTCTGTTTTCTTCACCACAATCTGCTGTTACAGTTTGCAAAAAACACAAAGATGTGGTGGGAATAGGTCGCCAGGTTTCTAACTAAATTTTTCTTGTGGATGCGCGCACAAAGTCTGGCTGTGTGTTTGTCTACCCACAAGTTCCTCCCTAGGATTTTCTGTCCCGTTTTTTAAACATTGTAATTGGTATAAACAAACGAGTTAAGGTTAGAAGTATGCCGCCAGGCTACCAAAAATATATAAAAAGAACAGAAATTCAAGTACTCGCCATCTAGTACTTGTCGACAGACACACATAAAGGACGACATCTTTCACACGGCTGCGCAATCACGACGTTTCATCTGGCGGCCAGTTGTAGGATACCGCCCGCGTTGTAGAGCTTCATAATACAATTGCTGCTTAAGATGTTTAAGATTCCGTCCATCTGGGTGTGCTGAGTATATTTTCAAACTGGAGACGGCATTAAAGTCCAGAATTTTCACAGCTGACTTGATTATCTCAAGCCAGTCTGGTCAGCGAATCCGTTTAGAGTAACTTTAACCGAGTATTATAAAATACAGTCTGTGTTGAATCAACGCTGAAATTTTATTCCCATATGTGATTTGTAATGATCAGTGTTTTTGAACCAACAACTTGGTAAATTTGGAGGCTAGGTACGCAATACATCATTTCAATAAATGAATATTTAAATTGCCAAAAACATCACAGCAGATAACGTGAGTGCACTGCCGGCTGACGTAAGTGTTTACATCGTGCATCCAACTGTATTTCTCACCTTGTAATGCTGCAAGCAACACTACGTTAAACTCTTCCATTTATCCGCACAAAGATATCAGCAGCTCCGCTAAACAAGATATATATATACAAAATACATACCTTATAAATACGCAAAGATATTTGATAAGCTATCTTTCTCCGTGACCTTTGGCATTTCAGTCATTCCTTACAGCCACAATTATTAATTTTATGGAAGACGTTGACATTTTCCAAACACTCGTGGCATTTCACTTAAACACACGTCGTCTTTAAGACAGATCCGCTACCCAAAAGTACAACTCTTCAAACTAGAGTAATGGCCAATAACGAAACATACATTTGAACTCTGGAGGATTACTACGCTACATTAATATTAGAATTTTCTTTCACTTAGGAGCAATTTGATTTGCACATTTCACCGACATCTAAATTGGAGCCCACAGGAAATATCTAATACAAAGCTGAAGATATTACCTCTCCATGGTTTGTGTAGCGCAGCAATGCAAACACGACAGAATAACATTTTTTAACACCGTCTGGTTGGAAGGCTTTGAAAATATGAAGTGCCTTAAAATCAAATAAAGCAAATATTAATAGGTTTAATACTCTTTCTATTCTCGGGAAGTCCACACACTGCTAAAATGCAGAACTCCTTTCAAATAATACAAATACTAGTTTTCTGGACCATCTACGATGACGCTTATTTTGGAGAAGCGTGTCAACATAATACGTTATCAGTCGTATGTAGGAAGTAATACGTGCCACAGAACTGAAATAATTCAAGGATGCTCAATACTACTCTGTGGTTTCAACATACCGGGGCGAAAAAAGTACCCTAACATGTCAAAGGTAAGAAGTCAACACACATCTTCAAATTATATTTTCAACTTCTACCAGAGACACCAAACAATGATACTAGCGTTCTTCAGCACACTTCATAAACTGATTCTAAGTAAATTATCACATGCCATTATGTTAAGCACCAGTTCAACATCACAATACAAAAATTATGTACACAAATCTGACAATAAATAACACTTCAAACACAATCAAATGCTGTGATATGTAACGTACGCAAAAATCTCGAAATTTTGACGGGCAGTTTGTTATTAAAAGTATTTCATGAGTGTATTTTCAGTACAATTACAATTACGAACGGTGTAAATATACAACTGTTGCAACACACTTTATATTTTGTGTCTACTGTGGACCAGTTAAACAACAAAATGCAATTCATCATTTCTTCAAAATCATTTCCCTAACTTCAGGGAAGGTACTAAAACAACAATATATACAGCTACACAAATATAACAGTACATATAACATAATACACTAACAGAATACTATTACAGGAGCTACAAGACACATGGAAAAACAAAAACTTTTTTTTTGTGGAACTGTTGCAGAATTAACGGGAACATACAAAAGTACCCCATAGCACTACTGCTATCAAAAAATAACATAAAGTTAGTGGAGCACGTCAAAACTTAGGTTCTTTTTTCCTATACAAACACACCCCAATCCAAACATACACACACACACACATATGCACACACACAAGAGAGAGACTACGCTTTGCGGCAGGATATGCACAGAACAAAACCAGGAAATTGTGACAGCAAAATAATATTTTTAATTTGGAATAATGGTTGTTTGAAACAACTACAAACCCAACAAAATATAAATTTTTTTAAAATAAAAACTGCCCTGCGAGTTATCAGCATGGAATGTACGTTTCAGTTATACACACGTTAACTTGGTACAACTGAAGGACGGCAACTTGTGCACGTCTGTCGGTGGCAAAATCATAAGTATTTATTCAGGCGTGTTTGTACTGTAATTGCTAGCTGGAATGCTAAAGTTATGAAAAATTAATAATTACAAAAAATTTGTTTTCTGTAGCTACTGGCAAAATATGAACCTTTACATTTAAGGAAGTATTACTGAATGAAGACAATTCCAAATATAGATAAGTAATGGATAAAAAAAAANCAAATATAGATAAGTAATGAATAAAAAAAAAAGAGCTTACATGAGCATACGCAATATTAATCTCTTAACTTACATAATTCACCAGCACACTACACTTGCATGTGCAAAATATATTAATGGTACCTTAAGAAAATATTTACGAGATTTATTTTCAGATCACTAGCTTATTTTCACCAATATGCGACAACTGCTACAAATACCGTATTAAGACAAAGAGATTCCAGAATACCCGAGAGCAGTGCAGTCGCCGAAATGACGCAAAAACAGGTAAAAGTCAGAAACTCGAGAACATCTACATGCATTTAAAACAAACATAAACTGCAGTAATACACGCAATGAATTTCCATTTTCCACATACCCAAATGAAGTATACAGTTTAATATAAGAGTATTAAATCATTCATATCACTAGAGAGAAAGATAAGAAGATGACTAACAGTACTCACATCCACACAATAAAACACATTTTGCTTACCGTAAACGACACACTAATCTACAGCAATATTTCTACTGGAACAANCACATCCACACAATAAAACACATTTTGCTTACCGTAAACGACACACTAATCTACAGCAATATTTCTACTGGAACAAATGTGCTTCATGCTTAAAACAGCTGACGTATCACAATCACATTTCTGACTAGTAGCGAGCAAGAATACCCAGGTATACCGGACATTAGGTATGGTGGGGGGACAGGCTACCAACATCTACACAAGTGAACAGAGGTTCGTTTTTTTGGACTAATTCACAGCCGTATGAAACGCATGCAAGGTTGCGAGTGTGTTGCGACAAGACGCAAACGAACACGNTTTTTGGACTAATTCACAGCCGTATGAAACGCATGCAAGGTTGCGAGTGTGTTGCGACAAGACGCAAACGAACACATACTCAATGACTTGGCTCTCAGACTTGAACTGCATGCTGGGTTGTGACTAAAAAGTTGTGTGTGGGTTATTGTCACCCAACGATAAGCATAAAAACAACCCATGACAAATACAATAAAAGCTACGTTTAAGGGCACCATCTACCTGGCATGTGAATTATTTTGCAGTGTGTTTGAAATCCACAATTTTTTTTAAAACTAACTGAACGTGTTCCTATCATACCAACATATGAAAAAAAAAAACACGTTAAAATATGGAATTTTTTTTTTTTTACATTTTGTGTATAACTGTATGCTAAGTCTGGTAAAAGATTAGTCCTGTGTTGTATATTAGTCCTGTGTTGTATATTAGTCCTGTGTTGTATATTAGTCCTGTGTTGTATATTAGTCCTGAGTTGTACATTAGTGTCCTTGCAAAAAACAAAAATACACACTTAAAAAAATGTTTTGCACCAACTGTCGTTTGGTTGCTCATGTGATGTTTGTTGCGACAGTAGATGCATTACAAAAAGCCATCAGAATGATAGACCTGGTATTGTGTACAGGAAGTGTGTGTGTTCATCCCTTTAGTACTTTCTCTTGGGCCGTGAGAAACCACGTAACACAGTAACACTGGTGTGTTACTTAAGATTTCATTAAATGGTAATTGATTATTAAAGATGTGAGCCTCTCCCCTACTCTGTAAGCTACCTAATTTTATATACAAACTTTAACTAATGTTGCAGGAACCTTTTTCCAACTTTTTATTTTATTTTAAATTGTGATAACCACAATTCTTTTTTCAAAAAGAAATCTTGGTAAATACGACGTGGGGCTTAACATCTGTAGGTCAGTTCTTTATCAGTTTATTAATGGAACATCTAGCTGAATATGGAAGTTGAACCGGGTCATCTTCACACACCTAAAGACTGCTTTTTCCCACTGCGTATCTCGAGACACCGTCAACAGGTGCACGTCTCAGCGTCGCCCTCGTCACTCGCTTCCTCCTGAGATTCACACACACTACACAGCTCCAGGTCGCCAGCGCCTTTACACAGGTTGGTCACAACTTTCTACAGAATAAATGTAGCAGCCCTGTATGTTCTCCATTACAGGAAATAACCTTTGTTATTATAAGTTGCTCACTGTAAAATCAGTTCTTTTGAAAGCCCTGCTTGGGACCAACTTATACAACCACTTTGTATCCTTTCACCACATGTGAAATTACTGCATTTAAAAATGCCCAAATATACATTACTAATAAAACAATTGCGTTTAACCATTTGAAAACTATTAGGCTTAAAATTTCTAACAAACAATTATTTAGTAAAAAAATGTTATCATAAACTTTAAGAGTACTTTGATTATGCACAAGACTGACTGAATTATTTATTACTGATTAATGTTTTTATATAAGTTTATAAAAGTTTTATAATAATCTTTTAAAAAAATGTGTGATGTAACTTGCTAGTGAATGTACATTTTACGGATTTTGTTAGTGTTTTGTAATATTGTATTTACGTAATTATGACGTGTCTAATATCCCAAAATTGGGATCAGAAAGACAAATAAATAAATAAATAAATATATAAATAAAAAGGTACACGCCATATGTTAACTTTAGCCACGGTTGTGTCTGGTGCAGACTGCAGCAGCCGAGTCTTCCCCTCTCTATTGTTTGTGCCTCTCCTGAACCCAGACGCTCGCACAGGCTGGTGTTTGGTCCTAAAGTCTACTCACGGTTTCTTCACACTTTTCGAAACTAACCTATGAAAAATCACCGCATGGATTACGTAGTTTGGTTGTTTCCCAGCTGTGGCATTCATCACATTTGTTGAATCGAACTTTTACGTATAATTTATCCATAAATTATTATTACTAGGATTAAAAACAGAGAGAAAACAGGTGTGTTGGCAATGCCATGTAAGAAATAGTTCTTANATAAATTATTATTACTAGGATTAAAAACAGAGAGAAAACAGGTGTGTTGGCAATGCCATGTAAGAAATAGTTCTTATGCAAAATATTATTACACTGAGGACGCACAACTGCGGTGCATAGTCCCTTTGGTGTAGTCTCTGTTAAGCTTTGTTTCCATGAGGTGGAGGAATATCATGGATGTAAAACTTTAGCAGGGCTTCAGAAAAGTTGGAAGTAACCGTGAATGGAGCATAGTATCTTTAGCAAATGTTGCAGAGAACGGAATAGAGAATAAACTGCACAGACCAGCCTTTCCTTCACACTGTTCAGATGGCACGACATGAGCCCACAGGGAGATTAAAATGGACATATTACCTTCCTTTGTGTCTCAAAGAGAGGAAAGTGCATTGAACAAAAGCTTAACNACAGGGAGATTAAAATGGACATATTACCTTCCTTTGTGTCTCAAAGAGAGGAAAGTGCATTGAACAAAAGCTTAACCGCCAAGATTTTTACCTTAAATTTTTAGTTTTATAGTTCTTTTATGGAAAAAAAAATATTCTGACTCCATTTTACCAGTTTAATAATGACCTTTACTATTACATNTTTTATAGTTCTTTTATGGAAAAAAAAATATTCTGACTCCATTTTACCAGTTTAATAATGACCTTTACTATTACATTTCCTAAATCATAATACTGCGCTATGCGACTGCTGTGAGGCCAATGGTTTTATACATGTCTCTTAGTGAAGTGTAACTGTGGAANTCATAATACTGCGCTATGCGACTGCTGTGAGGCCAATGGTTTTATACATGTCTCTTAGTGAAGTGTAACTGTGGAATTGCTGGTACTGTGATGATGTCAGCAATATGCTGATTCCCACTCTTATGAATGTGAACAGAAATAAAATTAATAAAATTTGGTGTTCACAAATGTCAATATCCTGTTCCACGTTAATGCACGGAACTACTTTTGCAACACTGTTGCGAAATTCGGTGCCAGCAAGTACAGNTCAATATCCTGTTCCACGTTAATGCACGGAACTACTTTTGCAACACTGTTGCGAAATTCGGTGCCAGCAAGTACAGTCAGTGTGTCTGCTTGAATATGTGCAATAACGGGCTCAAGTTTATATTTCATGGCTGATTTAAAAAGTGCTCAATTAACAGTGAATCAACCATATAAGAAACTGGCACTAAATTTGCATTCTTACATAGTTCTTTTTATAGCAACAACATTACTAAGTTCATGTGTTCAACATACTAAAGCAAACTTTTGCTCCATTTGCAAACACGAGAAACTTCAAGCTAGCAGAGCCTACTAATGGAACTAGCCTACTAACCAAACTTCTGTCTAAATAGTCTGCAGCATGTGANACTTCAAGCTAGCAGAGCCTACTAATGGAACTAGCCTACTAACCAAACTTCTGTCTAAATAGTCTGCAGCATGTGGTGATGATCGAGCTTCTCAGTTCACTGGATGGCTGTACAAAAACACAGTCCACACCAGCAAAAAAAGTAAAAACCTGCAGACCTGAAGAGTAAGTAGGATTAGACCAGCTAATGTCAGAGCAGGGAATGGAGAAAACAAATCTACCCCACAAAAATGCCACACCACCCACACAAGAATCTCCGTTCATAGAAAAGACAGTAGAACCTCGTTTTAACATTCCCGCACGTAACACCTTTATTTCATGGTCCCTCCATTTCTCCATAAGGCTTAATGGTTTCATTTCCTGCATATTACAATGTTCGTATTTTTCATTTTCTGCTTATAAAATCAGTATTTGTTCAATTCCTTGCAGCATCCCAAATGCAATTTTTCTCTTAAGTAAAATTTCAGACATATTAACAATGCTGTAGCCTACAAACAGATACAGAAAACAGTTCACTTGAAATATTATGGATTTTAGAAGTGATGGTCCTGAAAATTACTAAAATAACCAAGAGTGGACGAGTGAGCAAGCGTCCAGAATGCACGTCATTGTGCAGTAATTGATGATGCTATGGTCCATGGAATTCAGATCACTGATATTTTTGCATCAAATGATTCAGATGAAGATGTTGAACTTGACTAGCTATTTATAGCATACAAAAATTATTACGTTAGAATTTTGTTTCGCTTAATGTGTCGCTGCAGGTGTAATACTGTTTCCTGCATACATTTCATTTTACTGACCCCTTAGAAAATATTATAACAGGGTTCTACTGTATGAAGCTATCAGAGCTCGGTATTAAAACTGAGGACCATTGAGTAAGCTGAAGATCCTATACAAAAACTTTACGATACAAAAATCAAGTGAATAAAATTATGATCTTTGAATAAGGCGCATGGGCAAAATATTTTACAACTTTGACAACACCAAAGAGCAAATGAACTTCACTGCGTCGCTGACTAAATAAACAAATTTATAGATTATTATGGTCTATGTGTGTAGTCAATATGTATAATGCTGTAATGGTACTAATGTAATTTATGTTCAGTACCTATTGACAATATGGTAATTTTTGGCCTTGAAGTCAGAATTTGTCCTATTGTATCACTATTCTTAAAATCTTTGTTTTTGAATTTATTTTTACAAGGAAATAATGAAATACCACCTTCTAAAATTAATATCATAAGTGTGTAGGAATATCAATTCGTAAATATCCACAACTAATTTCTGTAACCCTTCAAAATATGAGCGCCCTGTAGCAATAATTTTAAGAGTTTTGCTGGGTAATACAACTATTAATAGATATATTCCCTTCCCACCTAAGAACATGTTTCCGCAGTTCCCCAGCTGCTTCTAGATAAGACTGTACGCATGTAACTGATGAGAGGAGCCAGATTCTCCAACATGCAGCAGAAACTACTCGCATGTACCGAGATAAAGAAGTTGAACACAATTCAAGCCAAGATGCCCAAGTGCTACAACAGCGTAGTGGAAACGTGGCCGCCTGCCCCTCACGGACACCGCCTGCCCCAGGACAGCACCTACCACGGTCTGTCGCGACCTACACGCCACGCCACAGAACCAAGATGGCGCTCCATCAGCTAGGGACGTCCATCTCCACCACGATGTGCGTGTACAGCTTCAGTAGCTGCAGCAGCTTGCGGCGGTAGTGCAGGTTGTTGAGGCCGTCGCTGAGGAAGCGCTTGCGGCCGCCGTGGAGGTACTCGTACCGCTTGGGGTTGGCGCGCTGCTTGTGGTGCGTCAGCATCTTGTAGCGTGCGATGTTGGCCGGGTAGCGCGAGATGTGGTAGCCGTGGTACTTGATGCGGTTCGACATGTCGTCGTCCTCCGCCCCCCAACCCCAGTACATGTTGCTAAAACCGTTCACCTTCTGGAACTGCGTCTTCATCATGGCGCTCACTCCGCCAAATATGTCGTCGTAGGGCAACCTGCACAATTTGTCATTACCTGTTAATATACTTTGCTTCTACCATGTTCAGTGGTAGCCTCATTACTAAACAATTATGTACATTGTTTTTTAAACTTTAATGTTCGAAGTATATGAGAAAGCAAGAACACTTTCAATATATTAACAAATGTATTTTTCAATAACAAAGATAAACTTTTCCTTTATTTCAGGAGAATAAAACTAAATATGTTATACAAGCAAGTGCAGAACATACAGAAGTGAAAATCACCCCAGGAAAATACTCTCTCCACTTTAAAGATGAAATCTTGCTTATTCATTAAAAAAAACAGCAACAGAATATTATCTTTATTTTAAAAGATTCTAAAAATGCATACTACATACTAAAAGTTACCGTTTTCTTGGCAATTTATTCCTTATACAGTAGTCATATAAATACTATTATCCTGCAACATTTAAAATCGGCCACTAACTTAGAATGGCAATGTGACCTCTATTCTCCTGTCACAATACATTGTGACACGTACCACAAGAATCTACAATGGAGTACATAATTTTTTAAAACACGTGACATAAGCGATTCATGTACACTACATGGTCATCCTGGCTCTCTGCAATACATGTACACCTTGCTGAAACAAATTTCATTATAAAAGCCACATAAAAAGACTACACCCATACAACAAGCTTAAAATATCATATCAGGGTGTATTAGGCGTTTTGGAAAAGTCTTGCTGGGCAAGAATTTTCCAAATATAAAATCAAGAAATGGATTTGAACTACTTAATAGATTTCTAATGGGATTTATTTTACTGATTATATATTCAACAAAAGAGTCGCACACAGAGGAGAGATTTGGATGGCTAACATCGAGGTCTTGAGAGCTGATGAGGGTGAAACGAGGTGAGTATGGAGCAGCACCGGAATGAAAGGGCAGCGACCCCACCGGGAATAGACCCGGTTCGCCTTGGATGGAGCAGAGTAGTCTGACCATTACACCACCGCGGCCCCCATCACATACATCAATAGTTGGTATAATGAATAGTTTTAGAATAAAACATTGGTGACTGTTTTTGAATAATAACGTATAAAAACATCAAACTCTGCATTTATTAAAAAAATTGCGGTTTTAAAATTTATGAAACGTTATTAAGTAAATCTTAGTAACAAATGAAGGCAAAACTTTGAATACAGAATAAAGAGAGAGAGAGAGAGAGAAAATAAGCCTCTTCATGATACAGTGTAGATAAATTTCAATATTATAAAGTTGCATATAATATTATTACTTTGTTAATTTTACGAGAATTATTTTGGCATATTTAACGATTTTGTTGTTTACCACTGTAATTTTTTTTTACAAAAAGTTGGGCAAATTTTTAATCTAAAAATTTAGAATGTAACAACTATTACCGTACATGTTACCAGCATTCAAATATCCTGTTAAAAAAACTNGAAAAATTTTAATCTAAAAATTTAGAATGTAACAACTATTACCGTACATGTTACCAGCATTCAAATATCCTGTTAAAAAAACTAACCGTTATCACAAAATCTTAAGAAGTTCAAACTCCATTCTTGATTTCAAGTTTCCAGAATTTGTGAACTGCGAGATGTATCCTGCAGTCCTTAAAAAATTCAATTACATTAACTCAGACAGTACAAATACAAGCATAATAAAATCACAAAAAGAAAATGAAACCAGGTCAACTCAGTAACAAACTCCCAAGTAAGCACAAAGTAGAGCACTGCGTGGTCACGAGCGAAGGTACCTGTACTTCATGGAGTCAACGGCAACAGACATGTGCCTGGGCTGCTCCGGGCAGTTGTACAGGTTACGGTCGTCCTCCGGCAGCAGGTCGACATNGAACTGCGAGATGTATCCTGCAGTCCTTAAAAAATTCAATTACATTAACTCAGACAGTACAAATACAAGCATAATGAAACCAGGTCAACTCAGTAACGAACTCCCAAGTAAGCACAAAGTAGAGCACTGCGTGGTCACGAGCGAAGGTACCTGTACTTCATAGAGTCGACGGCAACAGACATGTGCCTGGGCTGCTCCGGGCAGTTGTACAGGTTACGGTCGTCCTCCGGCAGCAGGTCGACATNACGGCAACAGACATGTGCCTGGGCTGCTCCGGGCAGTTGTACAGGTTACGGTCGTCCTCCGGCAGCAGGTCGACATCGTGGAAGACAAAGCAGTCAAAGTTGTAGAGCTTCAGAGCCTCCACGAATCCTATGTTCATCAGCATGGCACGGTTAAAGGGGCCGTCACCTGCACAGTCGGTCACGTGAGAAATTGCCGGCCATTCAGAGTTTCACGACAGTCTGCAAGGCNAAAGGGGCCGTCACCTGCACAGTCGGTCACGTGAGAAATTGCCGGCCATTCAGAGTTTCACGACAGTCTGCAAGGCAACCACTTTTACAGCTAATCTTAACCAAAATGATTAAAAAAACAGACATAATGGTTATATATATGGTTGAAGAATAATGCATTTTGTGGAAATAAATTGTGCACTTTTTATAGATGATCAGACTGTAAGGCATAGCACTAACTGCAAAACTTGCACTGCAACAACTAACACAGCCAGCACAGGGTCAATTATTCTATATATCCAGCATTAATGGTGAAAATGACAAAGAATCTCATAAAGGTATTGTATACGATTATTATGCTACGTTTTCGAGCAAAGTAGTAATTCCAAGAAATATGCATGTACTCTATCCACAATATCTTTCATTTTTTAAACAACACCTTCAAAAAATCACACTTCCATCCAAATTAAATTAAATTATTTTTTTCCGTGAAATGGAACTATTGTTTATATTGTCTATAAATTACAACACTTTTTCTGTTTATACAAGTGTATTCTGTGTGGTGTGCTTGTGTGTATGTGTGTGTGCACACACTATAGACCAACTTTCAAATTTGTTCTTCCTGCCTGCTCTTGTGGACGCCAACTTGTCCGCCATGCTGACAGACAAATGAACAAGCAACTAGTTGTGCACAATATGATGTCTGCATGTGTTGTTTTACTGTGCGCAATCATTTTAACATCATTGTAATAAACTATCCAATACAGTCCATTACAGCAGTCATCCTATGCCCAGAAATTTTCCATAATCAATATGAGATAAAAAATAAAGAAAAGTGTTTGTAATCTCTAATAATAAACAGTTCTTATGTAAAATATTACTGGACTGAGTTGTGGTATGCTATTGATAAAGTTAATGTTTCTCAATGTAGTAGTTTTCATATTTATTAAACCAAACTTAGAAAACAGAATTTTTATAAAATGAACAAAATTTGCAACCATGAAATGTGAAGTGCTTTGGAAAAGTACTGGGTGGAATGCAGTACAATATGTCTGATGTTTCTGGAGCGTCTTCACTTCAATGGTGGGCGATATCATTATTAAGTACAAAACAAGCAATACGATCAAGAAAAAGAACTTCTAGTTACTCAAAAGTTTGACAAGACAAAGGTAGGCAAATTATCTGGTCACGAAGCAAAACATTTTAACGTGTTCTGTCACACAATTTCACAGTTCAAAGGTTGCAACCCCATAATTTTTTGGCATGCTCTGTACTTGTGTTGCGCTTGTCTTGCAACCAGTGAAGAACGCGCTGCGTGCTCAGTGATATTTGTATTAACCATTAATTTAGAAGAGGTGTAGAAAATTCCACAAACTAATCGCACTAGCCACGAGGAGGACGCTGCACTGATGCCACGGAGCAGGCGAGTACACGAAGACGAAATGGCCTGGTGGCTCCTTCGATGTGGGCGTACAACCCATTCTCTGATCGGCTGCGTGATGCTCTGGGTACAGACCTTGCGTCCGAGTAACTACTGCATGCTGCGAAACGTTCTCTGTTGGCTGGGCTGCCGTCCGGTATGCTACCAGGCGATGACTGGCGAATGGCATTCCAATATTTTGCTGGCAAGTGAAGCCATTTTGCTAGCACGTGCAGCTGGAGTTCGCCCTGTAAGCAGCTACGTCACATCTGCACTGCTGTGCTGGTGCCTTGCTGTGTACAGTACCAACAACAAGTGTTACTTATGTCTACCTTCGTGTCTACCAACTGAATACATTGAACATAAATTCAGCTGCAACAGACACATGCAGTATTCACGATTTCCCCAACAACTCACCAAACAGCAATTTCCATGCAAGCATGTGTGTGACGAGCATGGCAACAAAACACACCATACTGCCATTAATGACCGGACACCTGCAAGAAATCGCTTAAGACGAGCATGTATGACGTAGGCCCACCATTCGCCGCCATCACAACCTCTATCTACCCTTCTAGGAAGACTTTCCACCAAGTTCCGGTAGACATCTGCAGGTATTTTCTTCCCTTCCTACAGCAAAATGGTTCCGTAGCAGTTTTGGGCCAGTCTGGCCTGACTGTCAACTGGCACTCTGAGATGCCCAATTGGGTTCAAATCAGGGCTTTGGGCCAGCGATTCAATTTAATTCACTCCCATGTTATTAAACCACTCAGTTATGGCTTTTGCTTTTTGAATGGGAGCATTTCCATGTTGAAAATTGAAAGGGCCAGCTCCAAATTGTTGCCACAGGGCGGGTAGCATAGAATTGTCCAATATTGCCTAACAGACTGTGGCATTCATGGTTAGAAGAACTAAAACCAGTGAACCAAGACCAAACCATGACAACAGGCCCACAACATAATGCGACCTCCACCAAATTTCAGTGGGAACAATGCACTCCGGTAAGTAATGTTTTCCTCGCATTTGCCAGGTCTGTACATGCCAATTGAAATGCCACAGTTTGTAATGTGGATCATCACTCAACATGATGCTCATTCATTGTTCTAGAGTCCACAGGCAACATGCTTTGCACCACTGTAATCGACAGCGAGTGATCAGTTTAGTGTTCACCGGTTTATATGCTGCAGCTTGTCATCCAAGGAATCCAAGCGCAAACCCTTCTCGATGAACGGTACGAGTACTGCCATCACTACAGATGCCAATCTAAAGTCTGTGGCTATGGTTTATAACGAAGCTTGCCAGTTTGACTTCGCCACAACTTCAAAGCATCGACGGTCCCTAATCTGCCAATTTTCTTGGCTCCCCCCATCGACGTTGAGGTTTTTTGGCATTTCCATTTCACCACATCACTCACTGTCGAACATGGTATCTGAAACTTGCCAGAGAATGCACGGATGGAATGACCAAATCGGTGGGCACAGATAATCATGCCCCTTTCCACCTCACTCAGCTCTCGTACATCAATTTAGATCACTTTAGCTAGTCAATATTTCTACAGAACACTCGTGGGTTAATATAGGCTCGCAACATGCTTGTGTGATGTGTGGAATCAGTCTATTCAACTTTCGGGGGGATATCTAGTCTTTACTGGCAATGCAGTGTACCTACACTCACACTCTACACAGTACCAGGAACAACATCAGCAATAAAAGCCAGCACACCGTCGCCACTTTTCCCTACAATTCAATTCCGACTGCAACATGTGTTTTATTTTCATTACGCGTCTGCTGAGATAATGTCTTAAGTCTACTTTTAATTACGTTAATATAATTTTGAAGTAATAAAACCTTGTATTAGTTATTTTTTTTATCAAGTCATTTGGTTTCTTGTATAATTTCCTTAAAAGGAGTTACTGTACCACGCTTTAGATCACAGATGTAGATGGTGGATGAAAAAAACTGTCACTGTGTAGAAATAATCACCTGCCTGCTCGATGACGTAAATTCCGTAGTCTAGCTGCTGCCGTTGCAGCAGAGGGTGGAGATTCTTCAGAAGGATGGCGAGATGCTGGGCGCGGTCGCGGAATGGGATGACCACGGCCACCCGGTCGCGCGCCCGGCAGTTGGACGGCTGGAATCTGCCGCCGGGGAGCAGGCTCGGAAATATTTTCTCCAGTTCCTCCAGTGGGGGAGCTTCTGTCACAACCTTCACAGGGCCTTCTGTTGGGGGACAATGTGGAAAGATGTATTTAGTGAAGTGAGATTTCTCAAAATTACACTACACCATTGGAAAAACATTGATGAAATTGGTAAGCTACTATTACTTTGAAGACAAATATATACCATGCAAAATGTTTCTGCAAAAATTGCAAGTTATTTATGTTTGTTTGTGTTAGTTGAACCCTACACAAAAGTATTTACAGTGCAGAAAATTTTGCTTGTAGTAAATTGTTCGTATCCAACCTGAATGACACTTCTCCTATTTGTAGATAACTTTCCTTCTTATTATACACCTAATGAGCATTTACAGGTCAAATGCTCAAAGCACGGACAACCACCAATTCCATTTGTTCTGGTTTCTAGTTGAGATTCATTACTAACCATTTGCACTGCATAAATTTGATGACTCGCTTCTCAAGGTGTTGATAGAGTGCATAAATGTTGATCAAAGAAAAAATCAAATCAATAAAATTTTGTTACAATCTCTAATGAATCATGAATCAGTTAAAAAGCCAGCACTAGCCAGATTGTGAACCATGAAAAGATAATCACTACTTGAAATGCAGTTTTCACATTAGGCCATGTATTTGCTTATTGTGCATCTACAAGTACTCTCCACACACTTTTTGGTTATTTTTTGAAGTTATACTTCCTTAGGCGCGTTGAGGGTAAAAGTTTAGTGTGTAACGGAAGTTGCGGGCGCACAGTGTAACGAAATTCGACAGTGAACGTGGTAGGGGTATGACCCAACGAGCATGCGCATATAGTTGCGTGCACACGACAGTGAACGTGGTAGGGGTATGACCCAACACGCATGTGCGTATCATCCAACTATATACAAACCAACAGAAAATCAGTTCATGTAATAAGGAAATAGAAAAACATTTCATTTATATTAGTAATTCATTGTG